>OZ008367.1:161135185-161685185 GCA_963931995.1 Phaonia tiefii
TCCTGGGTCATACCGCTCATAAGTGCTCCGGAAAATGTATGGTCCTATGTATATTACACCACGTCGAATATCGAAATCGTATGATCCATGAACTGTAAATCAACTAAAAGGTGTTGCGGCAACGAAACGAAGAATTTTTCTTTACGTCAACAACACAATCGTCGGATGTGCAAAATTTTTCATTGCAGCAACATAAAAGCCTTAATTTTTTTTCAGTGTAATGGTTCGGTTAGGTGTTGGTGGCAGTCGATGAACAACTCACTTAGCCTTATTTGTCTCTTCTGATACCACGGTTTAACGAGATTAAGGGTTAGCCGCACCGGAGAACCATTTAGTTTGCTCCAAGAAGCTCAAAATGTTATCTACACTTATCTGAGATGATTTTCTCAGGTCCCTAAATAGGTGGGATCCCATAAACATCCTCCCGTCGGCTAGTGCTGGACACGTGCGAAGAAGATATTTAGTGGATTCTTCCTCATCTTCATAATTACAACTTATACAGTAGTCATTTGTCTTTAAATTTAGTATCGCCGCATGTCTACCAATCAAACAATGTCCCGCCAAAGCAGAAACATGCAATGATAACTTGGGCCTAGCTACAGACAGAACGTTCATTGATCTCGTCCTATTTTTTATGGGCCAGATTTAGTTTAAGCGTACACACTCTGTGTCCATCTCTAGTGTACAATCTGTCGTAAAGCATCATAAAGGAGGAAGAAATTTTTTGTCAATCTTTCATCAATATTTCATCAGTTGATTTAACTACAATTTTACTTTAATTTGATGTAACTTTCCCATGCAGTTGATGTAAATTTTCGCCATTTTGATGTAAATGGTTCATCAATTTGTTGTACATTTTGTGCCAGTTATATGTAAGGTTGTCATCAATTTGATGTACATTTGTCAACAATTTGATGTAAGTTTGCCATCAATTTGATGTAAATTCGTAAACATACTGTTTGTTAATGAGTAGCCACACCCTATGGTCTATTTTTCATCGTAAAAACTCAACACGAGCAGGGTTAAGACCACAAAAAAACATACTCATAGCGTGTATAATATTTTCAGTCCATTGAACTATTTGCTATTATTTCGAGTTTTCTACTACTTGTTTTCTCTTTCTTTTTATTTCTTTCAATTCTGCGTCCATATTTATTCCAAATTCCTATGAGGAAGGTTGACTTAAAATATCGTCAATTCAATGAAGCTGATAAAAGCGAAGAATCGATCAATCTTAAAACTGAAGGACTTGTTCATTGAATTGATGAATTTTGTCGTGAAAAATTCGATGAAGAACAATTGATGAACATTTATCATCGATTTGTTGTAAAGATTATCTTCCAGTATAGGAACGATGACGTAAAGTCTTTAGGATCAGTGTAAGAGCCTTTCCCGCTTTGGGAATAAACACTACTCTTGCATCCATCTATTCTCTAGGTATGTATCTGACGTTTATACACGCGATGGTTAACTTTATCAACCAGGTGGATTCGAAGATCGGCCACAGCCTGAAGTTCCACTGGTGATGCCATATTAGACCCGGGAAATTTAAAAGGTTTGAAGCTGCCGATAGCCCATTTAGGTCTGGATTTGATAATAATTTCAATGGAAACTTCTGATTTATGAGGAGTAAGTTCACTTGCAGTCATCTGATCGTTCAGCGAGTTGCCAGGGCAATTGTTGCGAAGATTGACTGAATAACCACTACAGGTTGTCCACTGCCCAGAAGAGTCCTTCAGATAACCTATCGTCGTATTGCCTGATGCCAGTATTTTCCATAGCCTGACGTTTCGAATGTATCTACTATTGGTTTACAGAGAAACATCCAAGGGTTTCTTTTGAGCTAACTGATTGCATTCTCATATCGCCTGTGCTTCTTATCGCTCAAAGTCTTGGCTGTGCTGAAAAGTCGTTGGCATGACTTCTTTATATCCGCAAATTCCCCATTCCACCAGAAATGATTCTTTTTCCCCCTTGGCTTCGTTTTCGGACAGTATAAAATGATGGGGCAAAAACCAACGTCTGATTTTCTTGTTTTTCATCAAAACGACATGAAAAATTTAAGACAACAATTTTTGTAATTCCACCTGGTGTAAGTCAATTTACGTCAAATAACTCGCTATCGCACCGACCGCACCACGGATAGTGCGAAAGGAAATGTGAGATGAGAAGAATGGTAGCTCTATATGACATTACGCTATGGTCGGCACTTTCCATAGGGTGCTTTTTATTAACCCACCCTGTGTAACTATTAAAATACAAAAACGAAAAGTTTAAGTTTAAAATACTTAAGATTTCACACTGCAGTTTGACAAATATTGCAATAGAAAGTAAAATGGACCAGCTCATGAATACAGATAGATCAGCTCAATGAAATACTCGTCTTTATTCACTTTGTACAGAAGTATCAAAGTATGACCTCACTCTTGCACCAGTGCTCCGATTAAGGAATGCAATTCTAACAAAATTCCGTATCTTAAATCACAATAAGGAAATAATAGAAACAAGTTGATGTCCCCCTCCATAAACTAACGCAATAACCTTGAGGGAACAACAAAAATGTGTAATTAAATCATACCAAGTGGACGCTGACTATCCGTTGCGTATGAATGAACTCACTCACTCACCACCACTCCGAGTAGTAGACATCTAAGATTGAAACACTCGTGTCAGAAGTATGTACATAGAGACGTGTGTACTGTCCATACACGTTTTTGGTCACAACTAAGCCAATTACGAGCAAACACTTTAAAGCTTTGAATTGGATTGAAAGAAAGAAAGAAACACATAGGAAAGCATAAAATGAAAACAAGTTTCAATTATTCTCGTTGCGATATCTCGTGAAACCATATGGTCGGTCTGGTCTGGGCTATTGGGCATGGCGTGGCTAACGCTCTTAACATGAAAGTAAAACCAGAATCACCACTTCTGTTGCAGTTGACACGTTTATTGTTGCTTTGTTAAGTAATCGCGAAGAGAAAATGTGAAGTAAAATAATAGTACCATATTGGACTATATGGGCAATAACGAAAATTGTGCTCAACAACAAATGGTTTCTAACGCCAAAGTAATTCAGATTTTTAAAGAAACTGTCGATTGATAACATTCGAGAGAAATGGAAAAATACCTGTGCAGCACAGAATGTTAATTAGGTTACGCATTTGACGAGCAAAGGTCGAAGAAAACTTTTTCAGAATTTGTGACGATGTACCGGTTCCTGGAATTTATTTGCATCGAGTTTTGCAAGAAACCTTTTCACTCCATGCGTTCGGAAAATGTATGATTCAGGCATGTAGCAATCAATATGCACAAAAATGGAATCGGATTTTTAACATATTTCTCCAACTGGTTCTATCCCTTGCCTTTTCTCGTTATTTGATAACATGAAAGATACGGAGGGATTCTTCGGTCTGGTCTATCCAGCAGAGTCTTGGTCGTCCACTTTTCCTGCTTCCGTCGGGTACGTTATCGTAAGCGTTTCACACAACGCAATTGGCCTAATTTGATTCGCCTAGCTACATATGTCCACGTCAGAATACAAGTGATATCGCCCTTGGTTCCAACGACGTCGGTACTCGCCGTTTCCTTTCACAGGAACATATATTTTACGGAGAATTTTTCTCTCGAATACTCCCAGGGGTTTTGCATCCTCCTGCGATGTGACCCAAGATTCGGAGCCATATGCCAGGACAGGTAAAATGAGTGTCTGGTATAACTGGACTTTTTCTGTCGATAGAGGGCTTTGCTCTTAACCTGCATGCGGAGCCCAAAATATTATCTAGTTGCAAGCACAATTCTCCAATTTATCTCGAGGCTGACGTTATTCTACTTGTTCACGACGGATCCTAGGTAGACAAATTCATCTACCAGTTCAAAACTAAATCGGTTGTCGACGTTCAAGTGCGCACCAAATCGAAAGGTTTATCTAGCCATCACCATCAATTTCGTCTTGCCCTCATTAACAGCAAGACCCACCTTCACTGATTCTTTTTCGATTCTTGAAAATGCTGCAGTAACCTCTTGCAAATTTCGCCCAATTATGTGGATGTCGTCAGCATACGCCGTCACAAAGCGACGAAAGAAATTTAAGGTGGTCAGAGCAGGGATCGAACCCACGGTCTCATGCATAAGAGCCGCGCACACTACCATTGCACCACCGACGGCCACCACGTTTAGACATAGCTTCGTACAGTTTTCCCCGTATAGGGCTATCGAGAGCAGCTTCGGAATCGACAAAAAGGTGGTATGTATCAATTTACTTTTTGTGGGTCTTTTCCAGGATTGAGCGTAGCGTCAATATTTGGTCAGTCGTGGACTAGCTTGGTCTAACCCCACACTGATAAGGTCCAATCAGGTTTACGCGATGGATAAACGACTGATACCGCGATAGTTGGAACATACACACGGATCAACCTTTTTTAATACAGGACACAATACACTGAAACTCCAATCGTCAGACATTCGCCTTCGGCCTTAAAATGCACTGCGAGTAGCCCATCCACATCAGCGGCTTTATTATTCTTAAGCCGGAATATTTCCGTTCTAATCTCTCCTTGGCTGTGGGGTACAATTTACACTGTCTTCCACAATTCTTCGTCTCTATCCTTCGCCTTTTCCCGCCAGTTGGTAACACCAAGGATACGGAGGGATACTTCTGTCTGGTCTGGCCAGCGGAGTCTTGGTCCTTCTATTTTCCTGCTTCCATTGGGTACGTTATCGAAAACCGTTCGCGCTGGCTCATCTTCATCCATTCTGATAACATGGCCTAGCCAATGCAATTGGCCTAATTTGATTCGCCTAGCTATGCCCACGTCAGAATATAGATTATATAGCTCTGGGTTCCAGCTACGTTGGTACTCACCGTTTTCTCTAACAGGACAATATATTTTGCTTGTCATCTAATACCAGGTGATCAATCTGGTTCTTCGTCCGCTGATGAGGAGACATCCAGGTCGCCTTATGAATGTCCTTATGCTGGAATCGTGTGCTACTAACTACCATGTTCTTTGCAGCGGCGAAGTCTATCTGTCTTATTCCATTATCGGAGGTGGTATCATGTAGACTGTGATTACCGATGGTTGGTCGAAAGACACTTTCCTTTCCAAATTTGGCATTAAAATCGCCTAGAATAACATTAATGTCATGGTCAGGGCAGCGTTCGTATACTTCCTCCAGACGCTCATAAAATGTTCCGTTGACCTAGTCATCTTTATTCTCAGTCGGTGCGTGCACACAAATTAACGAGATGTTGAAATATTTCGCTTTGATGCAAATTGTGGATATGCGTTCACTCATTGGGTTGAACCTTGAAACTAGGTGTCGCAGTCCCTTGCCAACTATAAATCCGCACCCAAATTCGTGCTTTCGCTCGTGGCAGCTGTATCAAATATCGAAGTTTTTCTTTCTGGTGCAACCATATCCTGTCCATCGCATTTCCTGGATCGCTGTGATGTCAGCTTTATATTTTGAGAGGACATCCGCCAGTTGGAAAGTGGCACCAGTCCTGTATAGCGTTCGCACATTCCAGGTGCATATCCTTAAATCATGGTCCTTATAACGTTTGCGAGGGTCGTTGGGGGGTTTTTCTGTTCATTATTTGTTGGGGGGTCTCTTTGTTCATTATTTGCATCGTGTATTTTCATTGCCTATATAACGTTGACGGGAGGCAAACCCAGCCCACCGTGGTTTGCATTTTACCTACTGCCAGGATGATTATGTTTCAGCCGCCCATTATGGATCAGACCCTGACCAGAATGCAGTGTGTCGAAACTGGATTTTGGTTTCTTCAATTTTGAACCGCCGTTGGCCAGGGGTGTTGGCTCATCCGCCTTCAAGGGGCAACAGAATATGTCCACTACTTCGAAGAGCTTCAGTGAAAGGGTCACCTAATAATCCTGAGACGTATCAGTGATCGCAATACCACTCAGGTGGCTCATTCGTTTCGCCTTCTCACTTTAGCTAACGGAGGTTTCCGATAAGCCATTGCCCAGGACACTGCGCGGAAGTAGTGAGCTGCTTGGGCTGCCCAATGAAGGAATCATTTCTGGCCACTCCCAAGTGAATGGCTATCAGAAATTTTCCACCTCTAAGGACAGTCTCACGTTCCATGTCCCATCGATTTTCTTACCCTCTGGAAAAATGTTAGCGATTTATTATCCATCTTGCACATTATCCGTCTTTTCACTCTCTCTCCGTTCCCACTGAGAAATTTTCGCCTAAATTGTTGGTTTTCCTCCCATCTCAGCCTCTTGTACAAGTTAATCGCAGCACGCGTTGTAACTGACTATTTCGTTGCCATACGTACAGCGTCTTTTTCATCAGTTGCACTGCGACAGTCTTCGTCTTACCATGGCGTATCCTTCTGCAGTTTTTGATAGTCAGGTTCAGTCCCTGCAGCGGTTTCCAATGAATGGGAGATGTGGTTCCAGTGCGCTTCTTGGTCTTCGGGAGGGGGTGTATTCTACACTGGCAGAAGAGTGAGCTTTTGTTGATACGCCTTTGATATCTCTGGTATCGTTTTTTCGTGATTATAAATGTCAAATCTCATAAGAAAAAAACGTCGATAATCCCGAAAATGCATTAATCTTCTTTGGTGCAAATAGCGTATAACACTGCCATCCAAGTCAAAATGTGCCTCGTCGCTCATAATGATTTTTCACCAAAACTGGGGGTCGTCTTCATTGAGTTACATAACCTTTTCACTCCAATTGAACGAATAGTTACATAAAATGTTTTAAAAACTTCAACACGTTGTTGGTGTGTTATACGGGTGTTTTTTATGTTACAGGCCGATGATTTTTTACCACCATTTCTGTTTAGTTGACACTTGTCCGCTTGTATTTGACAGTTGTACAGAGCAGTCGATAACAATTTATAATGGAGCCCATAACGCACCAACAACGTGTTGAAGTTGTTTAAACATTTTATCTAAATAATCCGTGAATTGTAAAAATGCGAAGAATTTTGAGGGATTTTTTTGGTTTAAATAATGTGTCGAGCAAATCAACCATTCAGCGTATTGTAAAGAATTTTGAAACTTTGTATACACTGAAAGACAAAGTGAGGTCTGACCTAACTTGATGTTTAAAAGCAACATTAGGACTATTTTTTTTATTCCATCATGCTATTGCTGCTTATAACTTTCCAAATAAAACGATCCACACTTAATATTTTGAAATGTTGCAACATTTCCTGTAATAGGTTAAAAAAATATGCGAAACGACAACTCAGTTGTAGTCAGTGCCAATAAATACATGGTAGCAGCAGGTGTTGTCGTGGTTGTAGGCAGCAACAATAGACATTTTGTTTTCGTCCATTTGTTTCAGTTGTCAAACTATACACAAATGTATATCAACAATACAAGAATACAAAAAATTACAAAACAGAATAAATATGAGTTTGACAAGTGAATCGAAAAATTATATGGAAAAATTAAATCACCTGTTTAAACGACTATACCTGATTGATAATTCTACTATGATCAATATAATGTTTACCGCGTGTTGTCTGTGAAGTTTTTAAGTCCAATTTTATTTTTGAAATCGATCTAGAAATCAAAATAGAAATCGATCTTTCATATTTAGAGACGTAAAAATATACTTAGTTATCCATTAAAATAATTTAAATGAATTTATCGTGTGTAAGCCATTTTGCAAACTTATGTTTTAGAGTCTCTCCTTGATAACATTTCCATTCACAAGAAATGATAACAAAATTTATCTAAGATAACTTTTTGTAACCATTTTTTGAAATTGAACATGTGGCAACATTGTCAATGCTCAAGTCGAAATTTAAGTGGGAAAATGAAATGACGCTTAATATCGCTTAGCTGCCCCGTACAAATAAAGCAATAATTGACTTTAGTGGGGTAAACAAACACACATATTACACTGGTCTACAAGGTTTTTGACTGGAGCAACCAAATATCTTTCCTAGGGTAATTTGGTGGGCTGAATTCGAATCTGTAACTGGTTTTTCTCTATCACGTCAGGTTTTCGAGAAAAAAAATGTTTTTATTCGTTTTTTATATATTTACGTTTTATTTAAAAATTAATGAATTTTCTAAAGTGAATGGCGGTTTTTGAACGTCGTTTGTATTTTGTTGATTCGGTTTCTCGAATTAAAGTCCAGCAATAGGCCCCTAGCATGCTTATGTCCCAAAATCGTTGCTAATTTCTTTCAATTCTCATTAAATCTTGGTGAGGATGCTCCTCTTGTTCGTCGCTCACCGCACCTAGGTTTTGTGGAAAAACAATCTAAATGCGAATGAAGTAAATGCATTTTGAGTGGCATTCGTGCACCTAATTCCTGAAAATTTTTCAATAACTCAGCAACAATTTATCTGTAGTTCACTCTTGCTGTTTCCAAGAAAACTGTCCACGATGCTCTTGAAAGATTTCCAGGCTGCATATTCTTTCTCCAATAAACATTGTGAAAAATTATCATCATTCAATAACTTCCTGATCTGAGGGCCAACAAATATGCCTTCTTTGATTTTAGCATATGCAATTTTAGGAAAAACCTCTAACAAATATTTAAATGCTGCACCATTTTTGTCCATAGCCTTGAGAAAGTTCTTAAAAAGGCCCAATTTTATGTGTAGCGGCGGAAGAAGAACGTCATTTGGAACAATTAATGGTTTATTTGAAATGTTTTGTTTTCCTGGTGAATACTCAGTTATTTTTGGCCACTCTGTTCTGACGTAATGATGACATGTAGTGCAACTGTCCCATAGACAAAGGAAACAACAATATTTTGTGAAACCTCCTTGCATAGCAGACAACAAGCGAACGACCTGAAACAGATTAATTGTAATCTTGATAAAAAGTTAACAAGACGTGATAGCCCAATTCTGATGCCAGATTCGAATTCAGCGCACCCAGATTAGCTAAAAACCATGCTTCGTTTCTGCAGTCAAATTTTCTTTTCAAATTTATAGACCAGTGTTATTGAAGAGATTGGAGCAATAACACCCGTAATACGCCAAAATGTTATGCAAAATATGATACATTTGCCCAGCATACATTTGCATACATTTACCCAGCTGTCAGAGGTTACCAATTCATACATAGTTGTTATAAACCAAACTTTCGTCCAATAAAATAATCATAAAAAATATTGTACCGTTAAAGATTTATTCCATAAAACATCGGCCTGGAACATAAAAAACGCCCGTATAAATGACCGGATAGATAAAACATTCTTAAATTTGAACAAAGTCTTGAATAATAAGAAAATCTGATCGAAAATTAAATACTGATTATTCAACTGTAGTGTGAAGTCTGTATTCATGCACCACTTCCCCAATCAAACTAAAAAATAATATTGCCCGTATCGTAGTAGATGTTTCTGAGTTTGTATTCATATAAAGCTCTTATAAATCAGACACGTAATCGTAACTACGATACTTTATATACTCGTAATACAAGCAATCATTCTTGTTTTGTTCTAAAGTATAACAGACACATGAGTACAAATACTGTAACATCATATAACAACTGTTCAATCAACATCAAATAAAGTGTTTTGTAACAGGGATAAGAGTATGCAGTAGCTTGGGAAAACAGTAAATTATTATGGACAGCATAGACTTCTTACCTTAAAATTCAAGTTTGGTATTCAAAATTTCAACTGGGTGTTATAAACTCATTACTTTGTGAGCATTTTTACCTTTAAAGTCCAGTTTTCAGCACTTATGAAATTTTCATTCCCGAAGCCGAAATAAACATCTGTCACAATACACCCGAGATCAAAGGAACAGTCAAAGGAATGGGTGTCACCGAGTGGACGTGTACTAAAAAATGGCAAGGTTTGTCTGCTGGCCAGCAAGGTCTTGGCGTGGCAAGAGATTTGGGTGAAATGAAGAGGTTATCACTGAAAGAAAGAGGACCTTGAGAAAATCTATTATTTGGAAGGAGTACAAGAATTGGAAAAACAATGGACTACATTTCTCGATCTAAGAGGAAACTATGTTGAGCAAAATAGAACGGCTTTTGCCGAAAAAATTCGTTTTCTTTAAAATTTCACGGAGTTGTCAAACTGGTCTCGTACATACAGTTTTAATGGTTTTCCCATAGGCTTTTCATAGATATATGTAAGTAAAATATTGGTTTCCCGTTATATTCCATGAAGGGATTAGGGAGTGCTTCTCACAACCAGTGACCTTTGTGCGTTCTAGTTTTATACTCACTGATTTGGACCAACAGTTTCAAACCGGTTCCGAACGGTATTTTTAAAAGCTTTTTCATGGCTAACTAAATTACAATGGCATATCAGCACTGAAAATCGCGCAGTGGGGTATATATTAAAATGTTTTCCAAAGTTTTTTCATTTCGTTTTTTTCGACTTGCAAGAAAACAAAAATTTTAATATTTTGGATTCGTTTTGACGCATTTGCTCATAATGCCGAGAAACAATTTATGTTTTTTCGTTTTACAAGTATTGAGTTTGGGCCAATATAACTTTAGTACGTCAGATCACGTCAATAAATTTGATACATAACACTGTGTGTAATTTTTTAAGTCACGGAAATATAATTAACTACGGACACCACTACGTGATAAAAGACCAAAAAAAAAAGACTTGTTTGTGTCTCCCAGTTTTGCCTAAAGTCATGCACTTTTTTATGGGCCCCCAAAGATTCGTGGCCTCGGTGTAATTTTTGCAAAAAGTGATCATTTTGTCAGGTTCATATCTTGCAAACCGTTCGGAATTTTGATTTACTCTCTCAGGATAAGTTGTAGCTCTTGTCATGTAAAGAAAAAGTTCATCTTCGAGGTCAAAAACTTTAAAAAATTCGATTTATTTTTTTTACCTTTTTTCTCCATTTAGGTCTATAGGTAGCAAACCGTTCAAAATTCAAGGAAACAATTAACTACAAAAATGTACCTACGATCACAATAAACAACTTTCTACAACATGATTCTTAACACCGTTTAGGTAGCGCTTAGGTTGCGTTTATTCACCTCGTAACAAATAATTCACCTCACAATAACAGGTTGTCAAATCCGAGAAAACAAAATAAAAAAAAATGTGCTGGAATTCTATATTGCCTTCCTCAAGGAACATCCAGAGATGCTAAGCGGAAAGAATCAAACAACGCATTCCCGGCAAATAGAAGAAGTAACTTACTCCGACTCTCTAATCCACACCAATTCTCTAATCCACACCAAAATTTCACCACCGACAAACGCTTCTGTGGTGAAATCAAATAGTCTTTTTCGTCTCCGCGATTGGTCCATCTTCTTGAGATATAGGCTTTCAAAGCTTGAGTATATAATCGCTCATATCTCAGGTATTTATAATCCAATCTGGTAGAAATGGGAATCATTACAAAGGTATTTCTAAATTCTATAAATCGGTGTATGAACATATTTATTTTTGTTAACCAATTGGGGAGCTAATTAAAAAAAAACGATTTTTTAACGATTTAAAAATTAATTTTTTTCAACAAAAATGCCCTAATATAATTATTTTTTGGTAGGCTCTATTAACCTTTTTTTAAGGTATACTGCTCACCAATAGCCCTTCAAAGACCGGAGATATGTACGTGCAAGGTTTTGAAATACACATGGCGCATTTTCAATTAATATAACACAAAAAACAAGTCTTTCTTCTTTCCGCTCCATTTCCATAGCACAAAGTAACAAAAGTCAATCCTCTATTTAATTATGCCCTCTTGTCGTTGTAGTACAAATTATATTATTTATTTTTTTCCCGCAAACGTTGTTATTGTTTACTTGTAGAATCTATAAAATGATTTTGTATCAACTTTCCGGCAAACAAAACAGCTGTCACACCCTGTTAGCTCCTCTTTGGCAGGTACAAATTTTTGATACTTTTGTCACCAAAAAAATGTGTCAGAATATCGATTTGTGTTTGACTTTTGTAACCCTGCCAGAATAGGCTATAAATCGCAATTGGCATAACCCGCAAATGACCACTCACAGATCTAAACCTGTGGGAATCAGAGATGTTACTGATCTTTGATTCACCATTTCCCTTAGATATACATATATGTGTTGCTGATGTAGGACACACGTGTTGATCGCTTATGTGTATTGCTGAACTTGTGCAATTTGCACCCTAAATACCGTTAGATTTACAATGCTTCAATATTATTGTGTGTCGCATTGTTAATATTTAAAAGTACAATTTTCGATCCCAAGGTTCCGGTTCACCATTCCGAATACTGCATACAGACATATTTAATCAATTCGCATTTGATACTGGTCGGTTTATCATAATTTAATTGTGAGATTTAATACAACTGCTTATAAATATTTATGTTTCTATTTTCGTTGTAGTTCTTAGAAAAATACACGTACATTTGTACACTCAAATCTGTACGATGTTTCGATCTGTATGACGTGTTATAAATTTGGTCCAATGTTGTGGTCAAGAAGAATGGCAGCACCATTTACTATTTGAAACCTTAAGCCACACAACGCAGATGGAACACACCCACTTTGGTAATGTACCATTGACGGCATTCATTTCATGTTCAACGGAGAATGATTCATATTATAAGAAATATTGGAAAATATCATTAACCACCATGAAAGCGCAACTAATGAACTACTACAGTTTCAATGTTGCTCGGAGTAACTAATTTAGAAACTTCATATGAACACATAAGAGGGCGATCCTAAAACTAGCCGACCTAACAAAGAAGACACAACAAATTTGGGAGCAATTTTCTTTATTTTTCAATATAATCCCGATATACTCGATATACTTTTCCAGCGATAGTCAATAACTTCGATACACTGCTTATAATAAGAACTGTCAAACTCCATAAAATAGCCATCAACCGCATACTCCACCTCTTCATTGTTGGCAAATCTGTTACGTATAGATATCTTACGTATAGAATCTGTTACGCTTTGATATAGAAATTAGTCCGAGGGAGCTAAATATGGCGAATACGGTGCGTGATGAAGCAATTCGAATTTGAATTCATTAATTTTGGCCATCGCAATAGTGGATGTGTGAACTGAAGCATTGTCTTGATGAAACAACACATTGTTTTTCGCCAAATGCGGCATTTTTCCACAATTTCATCACTTAAACGCTGCAATAAATTAGCATAACATTCTTGTGAGCGGTCGTAATACTAGATCTGTTTCAAAAAACTAATAACTGTCATAATCCCGTCTGCAAGCTCACAAAATCCGAAATTAGCGGACATAATTGATAAAAAAAAATTACTTGAGGCGTCAGGGGACACCCGGTTTCAACGAAGTTCCTTTCGCTATATCTTACGTACTAGTTAGTACAAACACGCCTAAGGCGCCTGTTGAAAAGTACGATAATTTAAATGGATCTTTAGAAAATATAAATATAAATAAAAATTGTAAACTTCTTTTAAGAAAAATTTTATTTATAGAATGTATTTTTAAAAAAAAAAAGTATATTTTTAAGTCCTTTTTCTAAGAGATGTTTTATATTTTCCCGAAAAGATCCTTTGTTAAAGACAGGTACTATTATTAAAAAGTAATGAAAAGGTACTTAAGAAAAGGTACTATTATTAAGAAGAAGCACTTTCTGTAAGAAAAAGCCATAAGAACAGGTACTTTTTAAAGAAGTGGTATTCTATTTAGTAAAAGGCTATTTCTACAAATGTTACATATATCACGAAAAGAAAAGGCAAGGTGTTATTTTATTTGTAAGAATAGGAATTTTTTTTAAGAAATGGTATTGTTTTAAGAGAGGAATTTTTTTGAAGAAAACGTTTTTTTTTAAGAAATGGGATGTGTTTTTAGAAATGGTCCTTTTTCCAAGAATGTATACATATCTAAGAGTAGGTACTTACCTCAAGAAAAGTTGCTTTGTTTCACAAAAAAAGGAACCCTTTAAAGAAAATGTAGCTTTTTTTAGAAAATGCAGTTTGTTGTAAGAAATTTAACTTTTTTAAGAAAAGGTGTTTTTTGTAAGAAAATGTACTTTTTTAAGCACAGGCAATTCTTGAAGATAAGGTATTTTTTTAAGAAAAGGTTAAGAATATGATTAGCTACTTTTTTTTGAGAAAATTAGTTTTTTTTTAAGAAAGGGCTCTTATTTAAGAAAATTTTCCTTTGGCTTTTCTAAATTTACTTTTTATTTGGTTCATAACTACAATATACATATACTAAATATTGGTTACATACTCATCCTAGAAAACTTCCCATTAAACTAATAATTTCCCAACATTTGTTAGTCTAGACACAAACCAAAGCAAGAGTACCCAAGATAGTTGATAATATTGGGTTGTAACATAATAGTGTTAAAAAAGCGTTGCTTAATTTAAAATTTAAAATTAAAAAACAATAAAAAAAATTATAGTAAAATGTAGGTAAATTTAAACTTTTCTATTTTTTTATTATTTTATTAAAATTAGTAGTATTTGGAATTCATTTCATTTTAACTGACATTTTGTTTATATTATTTTTTAATCTTCTGACTGTGTTCATTGTTGTGTATAATTACAAATAATGTATTTTAAGAAAACTCAATTATCAATTGATAAAAATTCTAAAATTTGGAAAAATCATCTGACCACATTCCACAAAAGTCTAATAATTCCACGAAGCATTGCAATTATAGAGTGTCAATTAAAGAAATTGAAAAACATGCCAACTCAAAAGATAATTATTGGAAGATATTATGCTCTCGCAGAATCAAAAAGATCTGGAAATCATAGGATTAAAATTATCTCAAGTGAATTACATACTTTGTGGAATAAAATGGGCACACCGAAACTTTCTATAAGATCAGTGGAACGAAAAGTAAAAATCTTAATTGAAGTTTATAAAAAATATTTAAAAAAATCAAGTTATGGTACAGACTTTAAAAACATTTTTAGTATAACCAATAAAAAAAGTGATACTAAATTAGAATCCAGTAGTTTGGATGAAATTATATCTGATACAGATTCCGTATCAATTATTGAGCTTGATGACCAATACTCATCCGAAGAATCCGACGATTATAAACCTCCTCGACAAGTAAAAGAAACGCATTCATCTGTTAGTGCAGCGGCTACAAATGTCAATGTCAGTACATGAAAAGCAGCAAAAATTTGTAAGCAATTAGCAAAATCTGGAGTTAGAATTTCCACACCTTCACAACAAGCCATATACAAAGCAGTAATAAAATCGGCCAAGCAAAAAGAAGAGGGAATGTCTTCATTTTGACGGAAAAAACTAGCTCGTAAGGAAATACAGGTGGTAGTTCTAAAAAATTAATGTAGGGAAATCTATTTAGCAGCGCTTGTTTTAGATGATGGCAAAGCCGTAACGATATATAACGCAAATTAAAGAAACTTTGAATAAATTCGATCTATGGGAATCCATTAAAATGATAATAAGTGATACAACAGCAATAAATACTGGCAACCACAATGGAGTGGTAACCCAATTACAAAACTACTTTAAATTAATTAATCTTCCTGCGCCCCAATATATTGGCTGCCAACATCATATTTTGGATCTAATATTAAGAAACGTTATGGATGAGATACTTGAAGAAAAAACGACCTCTCCCGATATATCATATAATTTTGTTGCAGAATTGATTAATAATTACAATCATCTAAGACAAACCTACATACAAAATACTGAAAAAAAAAGTAAAACGCATAAAGTGGCGTGATGACATGCAATATTTGTATGAACTTGGAAATGCTTTTAGATTCTTTCAGAAGAACATTCTGCCCATTCTTGCCCTTTTGGCATTTATACTTATACCAAAATATCAATCAGATTTGTATCTAATATGTGAGTTCATTTGCGGAAAATGGTTCGATATTTGGTTCTCAGATCACCGATTTTGCGAAGATAATTTCGAATCTCTGAACGAATCAGTATGTAAATTCAAAAAAGCTCAAAAATGCTTTATACGACATTGGAAAAAAGAACCTTCATCTATATTAAACCAGCAAAGAAGTAATATTTGTGCAGAACGTGCTATTAAGGTAGTTCAGGATATTTATCCTTTATGCAAATCTGTAGGAACTTTAAATTTAAAGTTTATCTCGTTAAATAATATAAAAATTGTTGTTATAATTGTAACTAACGTGTTTATTATTAGAAAGGTACATAAAAATGTATTCATATAAAAAAAAATTTAATAAAAAAAAATCCTGGAGGGTTTTAGAAAATTCATTTGGTGCGTATCGTTTTTTTTTACCAAATGGCCGGCGATAACCATTTACATTAGTAAAACAAAATTGCGCATCACGTGGTGCTATGCCAAAAATTTAGTTGTAGCCCTAATATACATACACCAATTCCGGCAGACGGTTCATTTAATAATCACGCTGTAAAAATTCTGTTATAATTGTTTAAGAAAATTAATGAATATAATGTAATATACTAAATAAAGAATATTTATAATAATATTCGCCGTTGACGGTTTTTCCTTTCTGAAGATAATCAATAAATATTATCCCATGCACATCCCATAAATTAGACGCCATGAGATGGAACCGTCTTCGCCTTCTTTGGACACAATTCTCCCATTCCAGGCCCGCCTGTTACCGCGTTGTCTTTGTTCCTCTGGAGCAAATCAGAGATTCCCTGCCTTTGGGGTCTTGAACTTGGTACCCGCCTATTCCCGTGTTGTCTTTCTTCCTCTGGAGCAAGCCAGAGAATCCCTGCCTGTTGGGTCTTGAACTTGGTACTCGTCTGTTCCCGTGTCGTCTTTGTTTCCCTGGTACATTCTAGAGATTCCCTGCCCGTGGGGTGATTACCTCCCCCGCTGTTTAAAGCCAGAGATTCCCCACCTATGGGGTCTTGAACGTGGTACTCACCTGTTACGCGTTGTCTTTATTCCTCTGGATCATGCCGGAGATTCCCTGCCTGTTGGGTCTTGGACTTGGTACCCGCCTGTTCCCGTGTCGTCTTTGTTTCTCTGGTGCAAGACAGAGATTCCCTGCCTGTGGGGTCTCGACCTTGTTGCTTACCTTCCCCGCTGGTTAAAGCCAGAGATTCCCTGGTGTGGGGTCTTGAACTTGGTTCCCGCCATTTCCCGTGTTGTCTTTTGTACCGCTGGTTCAAACCAATGATTCTCTGCCTGTGGGGGTTTGAACTTGGTACCCAACTGTTCCCGTGTTGTCTTTTGTTTCCCCTGGTTCCATCCAGAGCTTCCCTGCCTGTGGGATCTCGAGCCTTCCCCCTGGTCTAAGTCAGAGCTTCCCTGTCTGTAGGTTCCCGACCTTGGTCCCTGCCTGTTCCGCGGTTGTCTTGTGTTTCCCCTGGTTCCAGCCAGAGCTTTACCGCTTGTGAAATCTTGAACTTGCTACCCTCCTGTTCCCGTGTAGTCTTTTGTTCCGCTGGTTAAAGCCAGAGATTCCCTGTCTGTGGGGTCTTGAACTTGGTACCCGACTCTTCCCGTGTTATATTTTGTTCCGTTGGTTCAAGCCAAAGATTCCCTGCCTGTGGGGTCTCGACTATGGTGCTTACGTGGTGCTATGCCAAAAATTTAGTTGTAGCCCTAATATACATACACCAATTCCGGCAGACGCTTAATTTAATAATCATGCTGTAAAAATTCTGTTATAATTGTTTAAGAAAATTAATGAATATAGTGTAATATACTAAATAAAGAATATTAATAATAATATTCGCCGTTGACGGTTTTTCCTTTCTGAAGATAATCAATAAAAATTATCCCATGCACATCCCACAAATTAGACGCCATGAGATGGAACCGTCTTCGCCTTCTTTGGCCACAATTCTCCCATTCCAGGCCCGCCTGTTACCGTGTTGTCGTTGTTCCCCTGGAGTAAGCCAGAAATTTCCTTCCTGTGGGGTCTTAAACTTGGTACCCGCCTGTTCCCGTGTTGTCGTTTGGTCCGTTGGTTTAAGGCAGAGATTCCCTGCTTGTGGGGTCTTGAACTTGGTGCCCGGCTATTCTTTTTCCACCTGGTGCAAGCTAGATTTTCCCCGCCTGTGGGGTTTTGAACTTCGTACCCGCCTGTTCCCGTGTTGTCTTTGTTCCTCTGGAGCAAACCAGAGATTCCCTGCCTGTGGGGTCTTGAACTTGGTACCCTCATGTTCCCGTGTCGTCTTTGTTTCTTTCAACCTTGTTGCTTACCACCCCCGCCTGTTAAAGCAAGAGATTCACTGCCTGTGGGGTCTTGAACTTGGTACCCGCCTATTCCCGTGTTGTCTTTGTTCCCCTGCTGCAAGCTAGAGATTCCCTGCCAGTGGGATCTAGAACTTGGTACCCGCCTTTTCCCGTGTTGTCTTTCTTCCTCTGGAGCAAGCCAGAGATTCCCTGCCTGATGGGTCTTGGACTCGGTAGCCGCCTGTTCCCGTGTCGTCTTTGTTTCTCTGGTGCAAGACAGAGATTCCCTGCCTGTGGGGTCTCGACCTTGTTGCTTACCTCCCCCGCTGGTTAAAGCCAGAGATTCCCTGGCTGTGGGGTCTTGAACTTGGTGCCCGTCTGTTCCCGTGTTATCTTTTGTACCGCTGGTTCAAACCAATGATTCTCTGCCTGTGGGGGTTGGAACTTGGTACCCACCTGTTCCCGTGTTGTCTTTTGTTTCCCCTGGTTCCATCCAGAGCTTCCCTGCCTGTGGGGTCTCGAGCCTTCCCCCTGGTCTAAGTCAGAGCTTCCCTGTCTGTAGGTTCCCGACCTTGGTCCCTGCCTGTTCCGCGGTTGCTTTGTGTTTCCCCTTGTTCCAGCCAGAGCTTCACCGCTTGTGAAATCTTGAACTTGCTACCCTCCTGTTCCCGTGTAGTATTTTGTTCCGCTTGTTAAAGCCAGAGATTCCCTGCCTGTGGGGTCTTGAACTTGGTACCCACCTCTTCCCGTGTTATATTTTGTACCGTTGGTTCAAGCCAAAGATTCCCTGCCTGTGGGGTCTCGACTATGGTGCTTACCTTGCCTCTGGTAAAAGTCAAAAATTCCATGCCTCTGGGGTCTTAACCTTGGTCCCTACAATAGACCCGCTTCCAACCACAGGTTTCCTACCGTAGTATAGACAGAGGCTTCCTGCCCGGTTGCCAAACTCCAGCACGACAACTGCAATGACCCATCGACTATGCTCAGTATTGGTTATATCTGGCAAATTAAAACTTGAAACAGTCACCAAATATTACTTGTAGGCCAAACAAGTTATGCAAGAATAATCTCCTACTGGTAACCTCCAAAGACGTATACGTTTATCCATTTAGGATTCTTTGTACTGCACGAGATATATGGCTTTGCAAAAAGTCTTCAATAAACCTTCGCTTATAAGTTTTTCTCTTCTATCAATGATGTTTGAGATAGTATATCCCCGTGGGAGGGATAAAATTGTCCACCTCATATGGTAACAAAAAATTTTAAATAAATTCCGAAAACTTTGTTCCAATTTTCTGTTTTTGTTTTATAGACAGATCAATTGGCTTCTGAGTAACTGGATTCATGTCCTAGTCAAGTTTGTATTGGTGGGTGTTGTGCGGATAATGTTTGAATGTGTTTTTTTTTATTGACAAAAACTGTTTGTGGTTAAAGGGATTATGCGTTGCGTTACTTTCGTATTAAACCTGAAAAGTGAACCGATGTGATGACCCTGAATTCATGTGGACAACGCTGTGGTCGTGAAATATTCAAACCAAATAGTATACTAATGTAAATATTGGACGTTAATTGGGCCACAATACTATTTGCATAATTAAAGTGTAAACGATGTAATTGCTGCTAAAGTTTAGCAAAAGAATAAACACAAAAGATTAAATCACAAAAAAAAATTGTTTATATAAAATAAAAAATACTCAAAAGAGGTAGGAGGAACTTGGTTGCAATCACAACCACGACTTGAAACATTGTGATGCCTCAAAGTACTACTATTCCGGTGAAAAGCGTAACGTGAAAAAAGTTTCCTCGTATTCGGAACTACCCTGTGTGTCGAACTATCCTGTGCTCCTCAGAACGACACTGAGATCATTCAACTTAACTCCCTGTATCTGAGCCGTCGGTGGTGCAATGGTTAGTGTGCGCGGTTCTTGTACATGAGATCCTGGGTTCGAACCCTGCTCTTACCACCTTCAAATTTCTTTCGGCGGCGGTCACCTCGCATAGTGACGGCGACACTATCGAGTATATAGCCATGAAAAAGGTTATCAAAATACCGTTCGGAATCGGTGTAAAATTGTAGGTCCCAATCAGTGAGTGAAAACTGGAAAGCGCACAGCTCAATGATTGTGAGAAGTTCTCCCCGGTCCCTTCATGGGATGTAATGGGAAACCATTTATTTATTTTATCTGAGCTACAACCGATTTCAATGACGACGGTTTTGCTTTTATCGAGGTTTTGACTGCCAAATTTGTGCAGGAATTCACATTCAAAACCCCAATAAAATCACAAACCTCATCAATGAAATCGGGATATTAGATCCCAAAAGAAATAAGATACGAAATATTGTTTTCTACACCCACATAAAAAATAATCAAATTAGCTGGAACCGAATTTAGAGGTTGTGTCAACCACATTGGGTGTCCTCACAGTCGAATTAGGGCTTGTCACAACCGCAATACAGATTGTCCAAAATCTTAAAAACATCTTAAAATCTGAACAGATGAACTGACCATTAAGGTATACTGAAAACCGAGTTTTTTGGAATTTCATCTATTCGGTGGGGGAGGGGGCGTGGTCTCAAAAGATGCGTATTGAAGAACATCCAGCTTTTGTTTATATGAGGTCATCTGTAGTCCCCTACCGGCCGGTAAAGTTTCGAATCCTAGTCCACTGTGGCTATTTGACTGATCAAAATTTTGCAAGAAATCGGCAAATAAATAAACACAAATGACACCAATTACCATTTCACTTGAGCCAATCATTTGTGTACTTGAACTTGGAAAATTTGGTGTTTGAAATAATGTGTGTTGAAATAATTCTCATTTAGGTGAGATTTGCTTATCGCTATAAGGTGTTTTGGTATACCCAAAGGCTTGTGAAGTAGTGACTTGTGAAATGTCTTTGTGGGCACCCAACCAACAACCACAATAATCATTAGTTTAATTAACATCATCGTAATCACGTTGATTATGCATTTAATTGAAAAGCAAAATGTTGATTAATAAAATATAAATATAATAAAATACGAGTATTTCATTTCAATTATTTCCGAGCGGTATTGCAAGATTACGCGAGTAATTGAAAAAATAAATTAATTTTGGTTCATTTTTAAAACCGACAGAATTAAAAATGTAAGCTAGCTTAGTTTGCTGCTGCATGGTTTGCTTCTGGTTGCTTATCGCTCTCTCGACTATCTACACTGTTTTTTATGGATACCCCGTGACATGGATACCCCGTGACTGAACACAAGTGCAAATTTAATTCATAATATTATGATAGATTGATTAACATTTTACTCAAGCTGAGAATAATTTTAATTGAAATATATTGTATATATTTGGGATTAGTGGTCGGAGGGTATATATGCTTAAGTTGTCAATTTTCTTTATTAGATAATATCCGAATATAAAAGTAATATAATTGATAAATTTCGTGTTTGATTTTAGGATTCATGTTTTTCTGTGTAGATTATGTGATATCATAGCTCTACACGTCCAAAGACCAAAGACCAAAAAATTGGAATCCAAAATTACACGCGCAATTCCTGTGAAAAATTAAAAAGCGCACAGCCCACTGGTTGTGAGATGCTCCCTTCAAATCTCTTCATGGGTTACCGGCATCATTTTCGAAGAAGTACCGGCCGATGACTCTGCTAACCTAAAAAGCAAAAATATGCTGCTACTCCGAAGTTAACACACGTACACTATACGTTTATTCGTATGATATACGATGATAAACGATCGGATGTTGCTTTGTTGCGTTTTGCTGTCATTTCGTCAAAGTAAATCAAATCAGTTTAGATTTGGACATTTTAGTTCATTCAAGTGAGCGCTCTTTTTAGTTGGGCTCAGCAGAATGAACTAATTCGTTCATTTAGTTCACTAGTTCAGTTAAATTCCTTGTATCTTCTCAGTTCAACAGTTCATATGAGCTGTTAACTGAAGAACCGATTTCAGTTCAATTTGTCGTTTTAGTATAATACGTGTGAGCAGGAACTTCCTATTTCTGAAATGCTTTGGATATTGTGATAACTTTTTGTAATAAGTCGGGATTTTTAAGTCATTATTTGATATAAACTTTTTTCTATATATATAGAAGCTATCGCCGTTGTTAATGTGTTACTGGGTACACTTCGAGCTGTTCAAATTGGGTGAGACAAAGAGAGCGTGAACTAGTAAATGACAGAGAACTGCATGACTGAAATAAAAAACTTGTGAATCTACTGAATTACTGAAATAAAATAGCGAAACAATGTGAACTAGTTCATCTAGTTCACAAGAGTGAACCATTCAATTGAACTAGTTCGTTTGTGTCTATACAACTGTAAATCAGTTAATGTTCAGCACTTGATGAAGCAAGACTACACTGCGCAACTTTTTCCATTGAGAAAAACTTCGGATTTTTGCGGTTACCTACTATTCTATAAAGATAATAAGACTCGTTTATGCTCTCAGACTCTCTATATGAGAGCGGAACAAAAGTGCAAAAAGTTCTCTATATCGAACGTGAAATTGCAGCAGTATCGGCCGATTTATGCTTGAAAACCATCCAAAATTGGGTTCAGCGTCTGGACTTCTGCAAGCGTGCCCGTGGTGGCCATGCATAATAAATCGAGTTCCATACATAATGGCATCGAACGTACTTACACAGGAATAAAGAATTTCATTGGTATCTAAAACCGGTTTTGTTTTATTTAAAAAAACTTTTGTAGCGCTCTTATTGAAAAGCCCGTTATATCTTGGATGGACAACTGGCGCGTTGTAGTTTGCTGCGCTTTTAGTTGTTGTTTGACTGCAAGGAGAGACAGACGTGTTAGTAGACACTGAAAAGATAGACAAAAATTCCAACTTTTTTTAAAACAAACTTTATGGGTAAAACCAAAATCATAAAAGTTGGAAATTTACACAAAAAAGAGCTTATGGAAACTATAAATATAAATTTTAATGAATAAGTAATGTTGTACTGAGTAGAGTAACTACAACTACAACTCGGTTGCTGTAACTACAACTCGGTTGCTGTAACCGAAAGAACAGTTGGTGGAACCGTTTTTCGTTTATCACAAACGTTTTTTCAACTTTAATTTTTCTTAACTCGTTTACTGCAAACGTTTTTCAGTTCTCTTAAACGTTTTTTAGTTAGGATCAACTACAACTCGGTTGCTGTAACCGAGGGAACAGTTGGCGGAACCGTTGTTTGTTTCTCGCTAAAGCTTTTTTCAGCTTATGTTTTTCATAACTCGTTTGCTGCAAACATTTTTCGGTTCTCCCAAACGAAATGACATATATGGCTTAACAGAAGTTCGTTTCTCCCAACTACAGTCCCCAAACGAACTTCAGGTATCTGAGATTTCGTTTGGGAGGAACGAGAACGAGAGCAAAGAAATGTTGAAAAAATACAACCGCGGTAACTCAAATGCAGTGTAGAACATCGTCACCTGTGACGAATCATGGATCTATGCATATGAGCCAGAAACAAAAGAGCAATCCACCGTATGAGTCTGCCAAGACGAGATAAATCAAACAAAATTTGATCGCTTAAGAAGCACATCGAAGCAAATGATCTCGTTTTTTTCGGTGTAACCGGTCATGTGGCCACAGTACCTTCAATGGAACATAGGGCGGTCAATTCTAATTGGTATACCACCATATGTTTGCCAACAGTGTTGGAAGAAATAAGGGAAAACAACAATAGAAGACGGATCATTTTGCATCAGGACAATGCGAGCTCTCACACATCAGCTGA
Source organism: Phaonia tiefii (assembly GCA_963931995.1). Taxonomy (NCBI): domain Eukaryota; kingdom Metazoa; phylum Arthropoda; class Insecta; order Diptera; family Muscidae; genus Phaonia; species Phaonia tiefii. The sequence continues at coordinate 161,158,973 of OZ008367.1, forward strand.
AACAGTGGGCTATTTGAGCACTCAACATGTCGCATTTACGGGTCATGCACCGTACAGCCCTGAATTGGCACCCAATTACTTCTTTTTACTGCGTGGTAAACGTTTTTCGAAGCCCGAAGCAGCTGTTGAAGAGTTCAAAGCCATGTTTTGGAGGTGTCTCAATCGTAGTGGAAAAAGTGCTTCGAAAATTGGTTTCGAGCGCATGCAAAAGTGTACTGATCTTCACGGATTATACTGGGTCCGCCATCTAACTTTTTTTTTTCAACTAGTGCTTATTTCGTGAATGGTAACACTTAGCTCATGTCTGATTTGACAGATAATTAGTTTTATCCTTCCGCTGAACGAATATGGTTGTGTATACGCTTGAACAACGCTAGGAAATATTGCGACATTACTTTGAAAATCATGGTAATGTTGCAGAATGTGTGCGAAAATTGCGTACGGATTTTGGAAGAAGAGAAGCACCGTCAGCTCCGTATGTTCGTTATCTTGGCGGGTATGTAAACAAGCAAAATTGTCGCATTTGGGGCACAGAAAACCCGCACGCATACATTGAAAAGCCGATGCATCCAAAACGAGTCACTGTTTGGTGCGGATTTTGGCCCAGAGGCATAACTGGGCCATTTTTCTTCGAAAATGAGCAAGGAGTGGCCGTTACAGTCAATGGCGATCGTTATCGGGCCATGTTGAACGAATTTTTGTTCACAAAAATTGAAGAGGAGGATATTGGCAACATTTGGTTTCAACAGGACGGCGCTACGTGCCACACAGCCGAAGCTACAATCGATGTTTTGGGCCCTGTTTTTGAAGATCCTCGGAGCTGCGATTTGACACCGTTGGACTATTATTTGTGGGGTGCCCTCAAAGATAAGTGTTACGCCGACAAGCCAGAGACAATCGACGCTTTAAAGGACAATATTCGTGAAGCCATTGGTGAAATACAGCTGCACACAATCGATAATGTGCTTAAAAATTGGACCGATTGTGTAGGCTACTGCATGGCCAGCCGAGGCAGCCATTTGAATGAAATTATTTTCCATTATTAACCGGAAGGATTGCTTGTACTTTCAAATAAAAAAAGAAATTTGAGAAAATATTCAGTAGTTTTTTTTTATAGCATTTTCAAAAACAAAATAATACTGGGCAGTAGCATAATACGGTTAAAAAATTGTTGCCTGTAAAGTCGGTTTTACGGGCGAAGATTTTACGTGACAACGTCTTTTTCTCGGTAGAATATTTATTGATATGAATATAATTAAATTGCACAATAGGAGTGCAATGAACTCACTTGCCCAATGAGTGTTAGAACTCACGGGCGATGTTTTAACATTTATTGAAACTTATGGTTTAGGAAAATAGAAGTAATTTCAACACCATCTAGGTACCTGTGCGATTTCTATGAACACATTATCAAATGTGACATTATAAACAATAAACATATCCTTTATTATAAAATATAAACATTTCTTTTATTATAAAAAATAAACATTTCTTTTATTAAAAACAAAAGAAAATAATTTACTAACCAAAAAGTATTTCAATTCATCATATTCGCATATCGTTTTTAAAGCCGACCGCAGCTCTCTGTTTCGTTTTGGCTACCTAATTCATATGAAAATTTCTACACACAAACATACACTACACATATCATAAAGCCAAAAAACAAAAAACAAAAAAAAACAAAAAATAATACCTTATCCAATGCAGACTGATCTAAATCAATATTCATACACACGCACATATATACGCACATACATACTTGCTCAGTCGTCATATATATGATGTGCCAAAAAACAAAAACACTCACACCACCGACCAACAGCCACTAGAAGCCAGCAAAGCAAATCGTTTCTGGCACACAAGTAAACACATTGCGTTTACTTGTGTTCGGTGACTCATCGTAACGTTACCGGGCGTTACACTTTTTCATAAGTGACTCCCAGCCGCAACCTAATTTAAGACGTTGTCACGTCAAAAAAAAAAGTTATTTGGCGGACCCGTTATTTTGAGAAACAATAAAACCATTTCCAATGATAAAGAATTGTTTTTGATTTGCTGGATCTGAAACATAAATAGCAACCGTAACAAGTGGATTTTCAGAACCCAAAGGAGGTATTTTTGATAATGATATGCCTTATCGCTTGTGATGATTGATTCTGGAAAAATCGTCGCCAACTCTTTGGGGTACTACTATTTTTAAGAAAAAGTACTTTCTGTAAGGAAAAGCCATTAGAGTATGATTTTTTTTACAAAGAAATACTTTTTTTAAGAACTTTTCAAAAAGTGGTACTCTTTCTTAACAGAAGGTTATTTTTTTAAGAAAGTGTACTTATTGTCAGAAAGGCTACTTATCTCAAGGAAAGAAAAGAGAAGGTGTTATTTTACTTTTAAGACAATGTACTTTTAAGAAAAGGTATTTTTTTAAGAGAAGGCATTTTTTTTGAAGAAAAGGTTTTCTTAAGACATGCGGTTTTTTTAGAATTGGCCCTTTTTCAAGAATACATTTTTCAAGTACATTTTGAAAAGTGGTGACCAGTCATAACGCCCAACGGTCATAAAGCCCAAATTTGACCCCCTTCAGGCCGGTCGCAGCGCCTAATTTTGTTTTGGGCCTTATGAACGACGATATTAGGGCCAAAATATTTTTAGGGTGTTATGTCGGTTTTCTTTTTTTTTTTAAATAACATCTAGTAGTAATAAGTGATGATTTATCTGACCTTTCGTATTGTATTTAAATATTAAATTGTAATATTTAATTCTAGTAGTAATTTTATTAGTAATGCATTATTTATCAGGAATATTTTGGAAATTTTTTACACGCTGAAAAAACTATCTTTTTTTTTTGTTTGGATGCAAATATAAAGTGTGTTTGGAGCTTATCGGAAATATAATATACATATTGTGTTTGCTATTCAATATTAAATGTTTGCGACACAATGATTAATATGTTGGAAAATACGTGTTTCAGACCCACATATATTTATGTTTGTGATAAAAAATACAGCTGTGTTTGTTGCCCTGTCTATGCTCTGTCGAGAGCAAGAGATTAAAACAGGGACAACGAGATAATCTATCTTGTAAGTGTGTATCTGTATTTTTTCTTTATTCTCTCAGTCAGTGAGTCATCAATATTTCTGAATGTGCGTGCAAATTGCAGATGAAGTCAGTGTTTCTTATTTTGGCTGATGTATTGCGTTTTAGTTTCATGTAATCAGTCGTCAATGCTGCATCGGAGAGGATATCTAAAGCGATTGATCACTGAAAAAAGAATAAACGAAGGCTCGGACGCTTATATGGTTTGTGATGTTACTTTGGTTTTTGTGTATGTGTTTCGTATATATGTATGTGTGCTACCAAAGTGAGAAACTATTTTGAGGAAAGAAACTGGAAGGGGCAACAACGTGAAGGCCTTTGTCTGTCCGAGCCTTTATTGAGAAAATAGAAACTGCGGACCATTTGTGAAATAAACGCTTGGCTTGCATGAACTCGATTTGCATATAAATATATTCTTTGTGTACCAACTCATAGTGATAATCAACGCATAGCTGAAACCTTCCGAAAACCAAAACGTGAGAGACAACAAAGAAAGGAGAAGCAACAGAGCAACAGACTCTCATTTCTTGAGAAAAAAAACAAATATTGCATTCAATGCACCTAAATGTAGTAAAGGCCGTTTTAACTCTTTTAATTTTTTGTGTTAATTATTTATAAATGTGAATTTATATGGATAAAATTAATTATAATAAATAATATATACATATGTATTGAAATAAAAGAGTAATTCGTTTTAAAATATTATTATGTTTAGTGGGAAATACGCATATGTTTCCACCTAAAAGCCTACATATTTGCCAGTAAACATGACGCTGTTTACATTTAAATACAAGTGAGTTTGGGACTTGCAAACATATTAATGTTTTCTGTAGAGTTTCCTAGAAAAATAATTATTAGTTAGTATTTTAAATTATTCGTGGTTTCTTGTGCAAATCATTTGTAGCCTTTCGAAGTAAGCAAAAACATTAGAGAAAATATACCCTGATTTTGTGTATCACCTCATAGACCCATAAGCTTCCTGCTTACATATGTTAAATCAATTGTAAATATCGTGCACAGGAAGGAGCGATAAAACTAATATCTTCTTAAATATTCGCCTTGGTCATCGGTTGATTTTACGGCTTTGCTAGTTGGCTCATCTTTCAATTTTCGTCGCAGCGCCTGACTGAATGAAACCAGCATCCCTTCAGTTGAACTTCTGGAAAAACCTTTAAAATGGCATTTCAAAGACCTTTTCGGAGCCGCTAGTAAAAGTCGTTGGATTTAGTTGCAAAATATTGACGTTGATGAATTGCAGAAAGTGTTCATATGCATTTTGAGATTTGTTGGACATCAAGACGAATGCGAAAGGAATAACCTAAGTAGACAAACATTATCTCGGCCGATTTTGTGATTCCTTTCATCATAACACGTTTTGTTTTACGACTTAATACTAACATTTAAAAATTGTATGAGGAATGCAATTTGAAAAAGGAAGAATTTATGGAGCTGGTAATGATGAGAATTTTAAAGAAAATTCGCGCGATTCGCAAAATGACGTCAAAATCATCAGCATACGCGAGCAGCCTGTGACTTTTGGTGCTGATAGTTTTATCCATATTGACTGGAGCTTTTTTCACAATGATCCCAATTAGTATGACGAAGAGGTCGCATGATGCGCTGTCGCCCTGCCTGAGGCCTCGCCTCGTACTAATGGTTCGGTGAGAGCTTTACCAATCTTTACTGAGGATTTCATGTCTGCCAGTGCCATTTTACAAAAGCCTGTCAGCTTAGCAGGAACACCAAGATCTGACATAGCTTGGTACAAGCTTCCCCGTATCGGGCAGCCTTATAATCCACAAAAAGTTGATAGGTGTCGATTTGTTCTGCGTGGGTTCCTCCCAGAACTTGTCGTAATGTGAACATCCGGGCGATAGTTGACTTTCTAGGCGAAGGATGAAAGGCTTAGGTGGTTCACATACATATCTACCTCTGTATGTGATCTACCACCTCATCTAGTTTTTTTCCTCTTAAACTAATGGGTTTCCTCTCTGCACTTATCCTTATACCGCTCTACCGCAGCTCGCGTTGCAACTGACTGAAGCATTGCCATACGATCAGTCTTCTCTCCATCACCTGGCAGGCGATACTCTTCATCGTACCATGCTTTGTCTTTAAACGGTTTTTCATAACCAAGTACGGTCTCTGCAGCAGTTTTCATAGAGCAGGAAATTCCACTGCGCTTCAGAATCGTGAAGAGGGGTGTGTTCTGCGCCAGTATCTGATAGAGCTTCTTTGCATAGGCTGTGCCTATCTCTGGTACTTGCAGTTTTATGATGACCGGCTTTGCTGCAACCAGATAGTGATCCGAATCGATAGTATCTCCTCGACTCACACGTACGTTTAGTACACTAGTAGAGTGCCTTTCATCATTAATCTGGTTCTTCGCCTGTTGATAAGGGAATATCCAAGTAGCTTTATTTATGTATTTATGTTGGAATCTCGTACTACTAACAACAATATTTTTGGCTGTGACAAAATCTAAGAGTCTCATTCAGTTATCGTAAGTGATGTCGTGTAGACTGAATTTACCGATGGTTGGTTCCCTGTCGACTTTAGCATTAAAATCACCTAGAACAATCTTAATGTCATGGCTTGGGCAGCAGTCGTGTGTCCCCCCTAGGTGCTCATAAAAGATGTCCATGGTATCACCATCTCCTTCTTCCGTTCCGGCATATACACACATTAGCTACATGCCAAAGTCTTCCCCTTTTATGCGGATGGTGGCAATACGTTCTCTCACGGGGTTGAATCTTGAGACCAGATGTCGCAATCTTTTGCTAATTATAAATCCGCAACCAAATTCATGCTTCTTCCCATGGCAGCTGTAGTATATGTCACAGTTCGTCTCCGCTGTACAGCCATGACCACTCCATCACATCTCTTGGATAGCAGTAATGTCAGCCCCATAGTTCCTGAGGACATCTGCCAGTTGGATAGTGGCACCGGATCTGCCTAGCGTCCCAACAATCCAAGTGCATATCCGTAAATCGGGGTCCTTATAACATTTGTGGAGGTCGTCAATAAATAGCCAATTCCCATTCCGTGTTCTCATTGCCAATATAACTGTGGCGGAAGCCAAACCCAGCCTACCGTGGTGTAGAATTTTACCTACTGCCAGGTTGATTACGGATAAGACGCTGACCCGAATGCAGTGTGTCGAAACTGAATTTTTGTTTGCTTACTTTTGATCCACCGCTGGCTAGTAGGTTTGGCTCCTCCGCCTTCAATGGACAAAGTAATATGTCCGCTAGTTGGAAGGGCTTCAGTGACAGGGTCGCCTACTTAAACTGCACATTGCAAAACGAAGATAATATATCTAGCCAACAAATTCGATCTTTTGCTCTATCTCTGCAGTTGGCAATACCAAATGCACGCAGGGATTCGTCAACTTTATCAATCCAGCGGAGTTTTGGTCTTCCTATTTTTGGTCTTCCTTCGAAAATCCTTCATGCTGGTTCGTATTAATCCATTCTACTGGCATGGCCTAGTAAGCGCAATCGCGTTATTTTGATCCGCTTAACTATGTCAATGTCTGCATAAAGCTCATGGTTCATGCGTCGCCGTTACTCTCAGTTGTGCACTATAGGGCCATATATTTTTCGGAGCATTTGTCTGGTTACGATATGACCCAGGATTCTGCACCATAAAGCAAGACAAGTTGTATGAGAGCCTGGTATTGCTGGAATTTTGTTACTCGAGAGCGGCTTTATCTCTAAAGTAATTGCTTATCACAAAATAACATTTCTCCGCTAGCTAACCTGGGGTTCCAATAAAGACATTGACCGGTACATACTTCTAAGAAGTAGTGAGCTGCTTAGACTGTCTTATGAAGGAACCATTTCTGGCCACTCCCAAAGGAGTAGCAATCAAAAACTTTCCAAAATTTCATGCAATCCATGAAAATCAAATGCAGCCACAACGAGGAATTGTCTGGTGCGGATTTTGGTCAGACGACGTGAGTGGGCCTTACTTTTTCGAAGATGATACGGAAATTGAAGTGACTGTGAACGGCATTTGTTACAGGAACATGATAACGGAGATCTTGTGGTCTCAGCTGGATGGCATGGAACTAGACGACATGTGATTTCAGCAAGACGGCGCTACCTGCCATACCGCGCATGAAACAGTCGATTTATTGCAGCAGCGATTTCCCGAACAAATTATCTCAAGCAATTGTAATGGCAACTGGCCACCAAAATCATGCGATTTAACGCCGTGCGATTTCTTTCTTTGGGGTTTTGTTAAATCTCAGGCTAATGGGAATAAACTAGAAACAATTCCTGCGGGAGCTCAAATCCAAAATCCAAAGCGTCATCGGTGAGATACATCCACATGTCTGTGAAAAAGTCATGGAAAATTTCATGAAAAGAGTAATGGTCTGTCATCAGAGCCGTGGAGGCCAGTTGACGGATATTTTATTTCATACTTGATCGGAACATGCCTTCGTTACAACTCAAGAAAAAACTATCTTCAAAAATACGTGTTTTTATTTTAAAATGAAAAGTGCAGTCCCATGTCCAGCGCTATACGTAAAAGATCAATTTTACACCTGACCCCTTATTAGCCACACACTAAACTTACTCGAGATAACTCTTCTGTTTCATCTAAAGTTAAACTTTGTTCTTCTTTCGAAAGTACTCGAACGTCTGTCAGCTGTTTTGATATATAATAATACCAAATTGTGGGAACATCGAACAAAATTCTTCTTTTTTAATTTTGTAGATTTACGATCATAGACGAATTTAGTATAGACACATTAATTCTCTCATCGGACGTTTCATTTCACACTCTTCGTCGTAGGTTTGTGCAAATGAGAGAAATTCGACGAAAATTAACTTACAGCAGGTGGAGTTACAGGAACTGTTGACTTAACATTTTCATTTCGTTTTCGTATAGAACTGTACAAATTAAATGTATTTTGCACTTTTTTGTTGACTTTTATCGTTGGTATACATTTGTATTGGCACAAAAACACGAAATGCGGTTTTTGTTGTTTTGTTCGACGTTGTGTACTATTGCCTCTATCTGGTATTATTGAACCCATGCTTTCCACCATCCAATGTTCACTTGCAACCATACCTATGACGTTAAATTTATTGAGATAATTAATGTGTCTATACTAAATTCGTCTATGTTCACGATGTTTATACTTATATTTACATACATTGAACCTTCACAGTAACCACAGTAACCATGCCTCTCTTCGTGTTCTCATAATGACGACGGGGTAGTACGCCATTTTATCGATGCAAACATAATTTAGCTGTCATTAGTATCAATCAAACACTTTTAAACTTAGTTTGCTGCATGGTCTATAATCTGTATGTCTTCGTTGATCTCACATTCTACATTTCGATCAGCTGTGCCATACAAACCCCCCGCACTAACACATTCAGCTTTGTTTATCAAACCCCTGCGACAGAATTCTTCTCTTGCCGTTACAACTTGCAACAGTCGTTCGTTACTCGGGGATCACAGACTGTAATTTTACTTGCTCAAGTCTGGAGTTTAGAGGAGAAGAGCTTCCGTTCCCTTCCCCTCTCTCTCCTATAAACTCAAGACTTGATCAAGTAAAATTGCCGTGTGTGATAACCGAGTTAAATTCGCTTCAGTCGAGAGAGCAAGTTGGAGTATCTCGACTAAGTTCAGGCTATGACATTAACGAACTATATTTGCATTTTCGATCCAGTCTTAAGCGAATGTCTTAACATTTAATGCACTCGTCATATTTATAATCAAATGATCATATGTTTAAAAAGCTTTTCTTATTAAACTTCACCACATTTACAGAAAATGTATATTTTGTCAATAAAAAGTAGTGAGGTGAAATGAATGTAAAAATACAACTTACAACTTTTCTGCTAAACTTTTTGACTGATGATTTGGAATGAAAGGAAATGCTTTGTTTTTATATGTTGAAGTTTGAAAGTAGAAAAACTTTCGCTGGGAGTGTTGGACTGCAAATTAAAGGTTTCGTATTTGAAGTTTTGTGGGAGAAGTTGTTGATTGTTGAAGGCAACAGCGAACGCAAACCAAAAACACCACCAAAATCACCAACAACAGAGACTGAGAAAACTTGAAAAGGTTTCTTGAAGTAAAAAAAAAATAATAAAAAGCTGAAACCACCATTACTCGCAGAAACCACCACCACCACCACCACCAAGACTGTATGCTCGTTGTTTCTTTATGCATTTTTATTTTTGTTGTCTTAACCATACAAATCAAGTACACGCTATAAAAAGGCCAAGTTAGTCTGACAGCGGTTCAGTCCAAACGCGAAGTTTTACAAAGTCATTGAGAACCGAATCGAACCGGGTGCATAACTAGAAAACAACAAAACTGTCAATCCAATCCAGTTCAGTCACTCCACAAGAAGTTCCGTTTACCAGAAAAAATAGAACGCAAGAAAGAAACAACAAAATCGCTCTTAAAGAAAATTCAAGTGGTGGTGGATTAAAAGTGACATAAGGATTTTAATGCATAAAAAGAGTGAAAATTAATTAAAAATTATTCAATTAATCAAGCAACAATTTAAACGAAATAAGTGTCTACAATGCCAGTGGTATGTTGAATAGAAAAATATAAAAAATAAAATAAAATAAAACATGAAACAATAAATCTTCTGAAAAAGTTCAAACTCTTATAAACAGAAAACAAAATCAAACTATAAACCAAAACAAAGGAAATAATCTCATTGAAATCATCAATCATTTTGGTTAAGTCCCATGTTTGATTTCCTCTCTAAAGATCCAGCTGAAAAGGTCAAAGTTAACAATCGCAATTGAAACTTGGCAAAATAAAATTCAAACGCTTTAATCAAATTGCAGTGAATTGAATAAATTGTGAACATTTTTATATCAGCATAGATACATACATACATACATTTGTGCATATATTACATCATCTGTGGGAATATGATTTGACTTGATTGAATTCGGTTTCGGATTCAATTTCAGTTTTTTTAGTTTTGGCTGAAGTTCTTTGGGCTTTTCTTGAAAGTGAAGTTGAATTTGCATTTCCAGTTGCAGTTGCAGCCAGAGTCACATTCTCATTCACACGACTGCCGTGTCTATTGGTCTACGATATAGCAAAAGTGTTTAAACGTTCAGTATTCGGTCCACCAGTTGACCAATGATTTAACATGTCTGTCTGCCTGGCTGCCAGTCTTTGTGTTAAGTATTTCTAAGGCACTGAGAGTGGTGGTTGGCTACTGTATCTCATACCACTTGTGACCGTGTCTCCCTCCAATGATGCCTGTGTGTTACAGTTATTCGCCCAATTTGGTTAACAATGCATAAGAGTTGATTTTCCAGTCTAACGCTTTTGCTAGAATAGATACACTCGAAAAAATCGCTGTGGGTATACGTATCTTAGACTTGTGTCGAACTCGTTCACTAGTTCTCGAACTCGTTCATTTAAGGTGCCCGGACATACCAATCACGAACATACTCGCGGTATCGAACATGTGCATTATGTTTATGAGGGTGATGTCAGGTCACCCTAAATGAACTAGGTAGTTCATGAACTACCCAACTCTAACGTATCTCCCAGCTCACTATGAGTACTTGACGACAACAGTCGTCTATTGAGCCATTTATTCCACAGTCTACAGATGTACATATGCATGTATCTATGTATGTCATAGCCAGAAGGCACTTAATAAAACCAATAGCAGTTGCGCAACTAACCGGCTTTTCCCTACTCTGCTCTTTATGAAAATGATTGTTGCTCTGTGTAGCAGGTTACACTGTTTTTATGCAACTTCTTGTTTTAAAGGAAACAATTTTTAAAATGTTAAGCGTGAAATTTCCGCATGTAATTTTCTCGTTCAAGCCCCGTATTCAATTCTTGTGAAATGGTGAGCCATTTATTCAACTTCTTGTTTTAAAGGAACCAATTTTTTAAATTTTAAGTTTGAAATTTCCGGATGTAATTTTCGCGTTCAAAACTCTACGTGTATAAAATATAATGACAATTTCGCTGAATTTTCATTCGCTACGTACTCAGCTCTGTGTGAAAATATTTTGGAAAAAATCAATTACAGGGTTGTTATACCGAAGTTATTTTGTACCAAAACAAATGTTCTTACGAAATTTTCGCAATGAATTTTGTCATTTATCTGTAATCGGAAAATTTTGTTGCATATAATGTTGTAGCTGTCATTAGTATCAATCAAACACATTGCATATCAAAGTGATACATTGCAAGTATTTCATTTGTACTTCTTCAAAGAACTGCATTTTATTATTAAATCTTCTGCACAAATTCAGATTATACCCCTCATAAACAATTTGTGGGTCAATTTGACCCAATATCAAAAACCCATCCGGTAAACTAAATTTTCTTTTTATTATTTGAACATAGAATATACAAATTCAAAATTTATTTTAAGACAAGGAGATTAATTCTGACTGTTTATACTTTTATATATAATGTTGTTTGCATAAACAATATTTGTATGTATTGGAAAGGATTGAATGCTTGCTGGGAGTGTCGGTTACTAAAGCTTCCTGGATCTTTGTCATAAATCTTTTCGCAGAAGGATTCGCGGGAATTGTTGGTCAAAATGACCCACAAATTGTATACGCATAGGTAAATAAAATAAATAAATGGTTTCCCGTTACATCCCATGAAGGGATTAGGGAGAGCTTCTCACAACCAGTGAGCTGTGCGCGTTCCAGTTTTATACTCACTGATTGGGACCTACAGTTTTACACCGGTTCCGAACGGTATTTTGAGAAGCTTTTTCGTGGCTAAATACTCGATAGTGTCGCCGTCACTAAGCGAGGTGACCGCCGTCGAAAGAAATTTTTAGGTGGTCAGAGTAGGGATCGAACCCACGTCCTCATGCACAAGAGCCGCGCACACTGCCATTGCACCACCGCGTAGGTACAGTACTTAAAATGTAATGAAACAAAATTTGCTAGTCCTGAAAAAATCCATCAGACGGCCCTGACTGAGGATATGAAAAGTTGTATAAACGTGCAGCCATCCTAAGACATGATTTCATCCGTTTGTTCTTCAAAATTGGGTCATTTTGACCCAATTTGTGCGGAAAGGTTAATGCACGTGGTGTTACTTTTGGTTGTTAAAATCATCAATATAATTTATATGCATATAGATTTGTTATCCGTCTCATCTGACGCCTCTCTTTGCGCTTCTTCAATGAGGAAACGAACTTCTGTCAGCTGTTTCGCTGTTTAAGTACAACAATTTGTGCGAACATCGAACAAAATCTTCCATTTTTAATTTTGCTTATTCACGATGTTCATATATTTACATATTTTGACAAAACACAATATCAATTTCAGCTGTGTTTATCAAACCTAAGCTACATAATTCTTCTATTGACCTTCAAACTTGCAACTTCCACAAGTTCAGCTCCCTTCAATCATTAAACTGATGAGCGAGTTGACAAATCTATGTACATGTGTATATAGTAATCTATGTATAAAATGATCAAAATCTGAAAATTGAGGTCCCATAATAATTATCAACCAATTGTTTCCGTACGATATAACTTTAGCATAGCAACCCTGTAATTGATTTTGCCTTCGAAATATTCGCAAAGAGGTGAGTACCAAGCAAATGGAAAGTCAGCAAAATGTTCGTTATTTTTTATGTATATATGTATATACTTCTTATGGCAACGAAAATTTCCAATAAGCTGAATACCAAGCTTAATTGATTCTAAGCAAAATGTTGACATTTCGATAGTCTCGACAAAAAAATGTAACATCATATTAAAAATAATGCGGTGTGCGGATGGGAAATGTACATGAAGTATTTGCAAGATAAATTGGGTTAGGTGGCAACTTTCCGCAATAAAAAGGAGATAAATGCCAAAAATGCTTATGACAATTATGGATTTATGAATATGAGGATTTATCAAGGGAAATGTACAAGCGTATACTGGAAAAAACGAGTCGTTCCAGAAATGCAACCTGCTGAATAGTGTATAGGGTGTCTCAGTAATAATGCACTTTTTCATTTTAATATAGAAACACGTATTTTTTGAGATAGTTATGATTTTTTATTAGATTATAAAGAAGACATGTTCCGATGAAGTAGGGAATAAAATACCCGTCACATGGCCCACACGGGTCGTGAAATTTTCCATGAATTTTTCATGTGGTTCTATCTCACCGATGTCGCGTTGGATCTCCGATTTGAGCTCAGGAATTGTTTGTGGTTGATTCGCATAAATCTGAGATAACGCAAAACCCCATAGAAAGAAATTGCACGGCATTAAATCGCATGATCTTGGTGACCAGTTGACATCAGAATATCTTGACATAATTTGTTCTGGGTATCGTTTCTATTTCATGGGTATCGTTTCTATTTCATGGGTATCGTTTCTATTTCATGTATGGCGGGTGACGCCTTCTTGCTGAAACCACATGTCGTCCAGATCGATGACGTCCAGTTGAGTCCACAAGAACTCAGTTATCATGTTCCTGTAACGAATGCCTTTCACAGTCACTGCAATTTCGGCCTCATCTTCAAAAGATTAAGGCGCAATCACGCCGCCTGACCAAAATCTGCACCAGAGAGTGCAATTATTTCAGGATTTTCTGAGCCTAAAATTCGACAATTTTGTGTATTCACGAAACCATTCAGATAGAAACGCGCTTAATCGGAGAAGATGACTTTTTTTAAATATTGGCATTGACTTCATTTTGAACGAATTGCCGGCACTTTCCGTGGTCTGCTGTATTGGACTCCTGAGCAAGGAGAATTTTGTACGCATGAAGGTGGAGGTCTATTGTCAAAATTCGCTGCGTAATTCTTCTTGAAATTTTAAGTTATTGAGAGACCAATGTTAAACGATTTTAGGGTTTTGGGCAACTCTCTCGTTTTCAGCAGCAATGCTTTCAACAGACCGAACGGTCTTACCGTCCACAACCGATCCAGTTTCTTCAAATTTGTTGACCACTCTTCAAATGGTGGTTACATTAGGTGCACGTTCTCGTCTGAAAATTCTTCGAAGTTTGCGAGCGATCTCAGCATAACTTTCTAAATTTTTGTAGAAAGTTTTCACAATTATAACGCATTGTTCTTTCGAAAAGTACTCCATGTTTACTAATCGGAATAAATATATATGACAGCTGTCAAATTTCAGAGTTGCGTCTTTCGGAAAAAAAATTCACTAAATTTAAAAAGTGCAGTCTTAATGAGACACTTCATTGCTGCTGCGTAAAGTGTCATGCAGCCTTTGTTGATGCATCGAAATATGTCACGATTGTTTCAACCACGTGCTATTTCATTGCAGCTACAACTCTACTATTGTTGCAGCAACGCTTGCATTTATTTTGCTTTTTGAGGGGGGATATGGTCTAGCGACTGATAAGCGTCTGATTTACTATGTTTACTAGTTCATCTTTCTATATTCCGCGAATAATTTTTAGACGGAAGAAATAATAACGGTGATTGTAATTTTGATCAAACTTCCAAGATTTTGGTACGAACAAATTGTTTTTAATCATATAATAAAATTTATTTGCAATACTTTCAAAGCAAATGGAAAGCTAGCTAAGTGTTGGGTATTTTATGACTGCATTTGTTCTGCATTGACAGAAATGAATCATCACTTTAACGAAAATTTTCGACTAAATTAAGATAATGTTTAAATGCATGTCCACGCTTATCTACTTTTTGTGTGTGAATACACATATTTCTATTTCACGATTACATTTTGATTATGAATTGTAAGACGGTCCATCGAGGATAGTCAATTTATAATAATATTACAAAAGGGTTCAACTGCACATTTCGTCCTTCATGTTTCTGTTTTTAGCCCCGTAGATAATCTATCTGATTCTTAGGATATAGTTGATAAAGTCTATTATCGCTCTGCCAACTTTAAACTGCACTGAAAACTGAACTGGCATCGATAAGATTCGTTTGAAACTACTATAAGTTCGGTTGCTTTAACCGAATTTAAAATGAAAACCGAATCAGAAAAATTCGGTAGAGCCAATTTCATTTCATGACCTATTTGTATAGAATCGAGGTTGTGATAACCAACAAATACGGATACCATAACCAAACGAACGAGGTCGAAAAACCTGAATCTTATACATCCCAGGAAAAAATTCTGCTTAATCAGAAGGAGGTTTGTAAGCGGCATTTGCGCTGTCAATCGCTTACCATTTTGTTGAAATAAGGCATGATTTTTGTGTGAAATATCCGACTTGCCCGTAATAGTTAACATCGACCAAGGGCGAAAATTTAGTTGCAGCTTGGATGTTCTAAAATCATGCATATTTAAGGACAATTATGAGCTCTTCATTCTCTGCATTGGCGAAGCTGTCACCATAAGTTATACTAATTGCTCCATATTGACAATTTAGTATTTTATATTTCAACTAGCTGACCCCGCAGACGTTGTCCTGCATAATATTTCAAGCGATTTGTATGGGAGGTACCACGCTCCTTTGTCCAATTGGAGCGTATAGTAAATCTAAACCACCCAGGGCGCCACCCAAACCCATACAAAAAAATTTATTCAAATCGGTCCAGAAGTTTAGAAGGAGTTCAGTCACAAACACACGTGCAGTAGAATTATATATATAAAGATATTAAGAAAGTATGTATTTAATTCATGCTATTTATTATTTGTTTGAATTCACCAAATATTTTTATATTTTTTATATCAATGAGCACAGCAACAATGCTTTGAAAAGTCTTTTCTGGACAGAAATTTCGCAACTAACCGTAATCCGAATTAACCGTAATCCAATTTAGAGGTTGCCACAACCACACTAGAGGTCATCACAACCGAATTAGAGGTTATCTCAACCAAATTATAGGTTGTCAGAACCTCACTATAGGCTGACGCAACCTCATTAGAGGTTGACGCAACCTCATTATCGGTTGGCACAACCAAATTCGAGGTTGACACAAGCTCAGTAGAGGTTGGCACAACCCCACTAGAGGCTTCTATATTAAATATTGAATAGCAAACACAATGTGTTTGGATATAAATATACCATATTTGACACAAGCTACAAACACATTATATTTCCATCCACACAACAACAAAACAAAAGACAGATTTTTTAGTGTGAATAATATCCCATTCCGGTGATCCACGACCGGATGTATGTATATTAGTCCCCGACGAACCAATTTGCGATCTGCAAAAATAATCTAAGGTCATTCATCTTAATTCCCTGAAACGACGTTAGATCCAAAATTAAATAAGTCCAAAAATATCGTCTCCACCTCACACAAAATATGGGGCAAAAGAACCAAAGCAAAAGAGCCAAAGGATAAATTAAATAATTGTATTAGTATATATTTTAATGTATTTCGTGTGCTCAAAGTACAAACAATTTCAACATTTATTTTTATTTTCTATTTATTTTCTTTTGTGTTGGTTGTAATAAATAAATAAAGGTCCGTCCTAGGAATAGATGGCAAGCTTTTCGAGCGATTCAGTACGTAACTTGGCCACACCTCCCTAGTGATTCCAAAATGTGTACCGCCACAGATTTACCACAGCTTTCGCTCGCATATCTAAGAGCTTCGAATGTAAACAAGAGTTTGCATGTAGAATGGGGTCATACCCACATGCTCTATATTAAGTGGAACAAGTAACGAGGTGTCTAGTCTCGTCAATTCATCTGATCCATGGTGCTGTGGAATGTTCTTGTGTCTGGGCATCCATATAAGGTGGAGATGAAACTGCTTGGATATCTCATTTCGACATAGCCGGTAGTTATGGGCCGACTTTGAAGTCAGGAATACACATGGCACGGATTTTATAGCAGCTTAACTGTCAGATTCCATATTAAAATCCCTGACTGTGATAGAGTTACGGCTGAACCCTAGTGCAGCTTCCCCGATTGTCAAGATTTCTGTCGGAAGAACACTACAATGGTTTGCTAACCTTGAGTAAAGTCGAGTGATCAAAAACCCGAAATTTTCCAATAGCCGGGTTTCGATTTATTCAAAAAGCACCTTTCGGAAGACTGGTTTTCGGTTTCCCAGAAAAGGCAAATAAGGTGAAAACGATTAAAACTTGCTTTTATTTCTTTTCGGGTTTGTCGTTCTGCATGAGAACAATTATTTTTACATTTTTGTAGAAAAATAAATACAAAATCAGCACAAAATGATATTTTCTTGTCTTATTTGCTTTAAGCGTAAAAAGAGTCATTACTATTCAGATTAATATATAATATATTCCGAGTTTTAGTATATTTAAATTTTTGTTAAAGAAACGCACATCAAATAATATTTTTGTTATGAAGATGAAAATGTTATGAAGATAAAATAATTAACTGTGTTACACTCGATTGATATTAATTAAATAGAATTGAATTGAACGGAATTGAATTGAATTAAATTAAATTGAATTGAATTGAGTTGATTTGAATTGAATTCAATTGAATTGAATATAATTGAATTGAGTTGAATTGAATTGAGTTGATTTGAATTGAATTCAATTGAATTGAATTGAATATAATTGAATTCAATTGAATTGAACTGAATATAATTGAATTCAATTGAATTGAATTGAATATAATTGCATTCAATTGAATTGAATTGATTTGAATTGAATTGAATTGAATTGCATTGAATTGAATTGAATTGAATTGAATTGAATTGAATTGAATTGAATTGAATTGAATTGAATTGAATTGAACTGAATTGAATTGAATTGAATTGAATTGAATTGAATTGAATTGAATTGAATTGAATTGAATTGAATTGAATTGAATTGAATTGAATTGAATTGAATTGAATTGAATTGAATTGAATTGAATGTAATTGAATTGAATTGAATTGAATTGAATTGAATTGAATTGAATTGGATTGGATTGGATTGGATTGAATTGAATTGAATTGAACTGAATTGAATTGAATTGAATTGAATTGAATTGAATTGTATTCAATGGAATTGAATTGAATTGAATTGAATTGAATTGAATTGAATTGAATTGAATTGAATTGAATTGAATTGAATTGAATTGAGTTGATTTGAATTGAATTCAATTGAATTAAATTGAATATAATTGAATTGAGTTGAATTGAGTTGATTTGAATTGAATTCAATTGAATTGGATTGAATATAATTGAATTCAATTGAATTGAATTGAATTGAATTGCATTGAATTGAATTGAATTGAATTGAATTGAATTGAATTGAATTTAACTGAATTGAATTGAATTGAATTGAATTGAATTCAATTGAATTGAATTGAATTGAATTGAATTGAATTGAATTTAATTGAATTGAATTGAACTGAATTGAATTGAATTGAATTGAATTGAATTGAATTAAATTAAATTGAATTGAATTGAATTGAATTGAATTGAACTGAATTGAACTGAACTGAATTGAATTGAATTGAATTGAATTGAATTGAATTGAATTGAATTGAATTGAATTGAATTGAATCGAATTAAATTAAATTAAATTGAATTGAATTGAATTGAACTGAATTGAATTGAATTGAATTGAATTGAATTGAATTGAATTGAATTGAATTGAATTGAATTGAATTAAATTGAATTGAATTGAACTGAACTGAACTGAACTGAACTGAATTGAGTTGAATTGAATGGAAATGATTTGAATGGAATTGAATTGAATGGAACTGAACTGAACTGAACTGAACTGAACTGAACTGAACTGAACTGAATTGAATTGAATGGATTAGATCGGAATTGAATTGTCTGAATTAAATTGAATTTAATTGAACTGATATGAATTGAATTGAATTGAATTGAATTGAATTGAATTGAAGTGAATTGAATTGAACGGAATTTAACTGAATTGAACTGAATTGAATTGAATTGAATTGAGTTGAATTGAATTGATTTAAATTGAATTAAATTGAACTGTACTGAATTGAATTAGATTAAATTGGATTGAATTGAATTGGCTTGAATTGAAGATATTTAATTTGAATTGAATTAAATTGGATTGAATTGAATTGCATTGAATTGAATTAAACTGAATTAAATTGAATTGAACTGAACTGAACTGAACTGAACTGAACTGAACTGAACTGAATTAAACGGAACTGAACTGAACTGAACTGAATTGAATTGAATTGAACTGAACTGAATTGAATTAAATTCAATTGAATTGAACTGCATTGAAATGAATCTAATTGAATTGAATTGAAATGAATTGAATTGAAATGAATTGAATTGAATTGAATTCAAGTAAATTGAATTGAAGTGAAGCGAAGTGAATTAAATTGAATTGAACTGAATTGATTTATTTGGGTTAATTTGAATATTCCTTAGCTAAGTTTTAATTTGAGAATCACTTTTAATTTTAAAATTATAATGTAAATCATATTGCAATTTGAAATGCGTGTATAATATAAAATTTAAAACTTTAATTCAAAATCACAAATTTGACCATCATGAATGTATAAAAAATTAATTCATATAGTAATTCAAATTATTTAATTCAATTGAAACTTAAGAATCATTTTGAAATTTTTTGTAGGAAATAGATATCGTATATCTTAATTTAAAAAATTCATTAATTTTCCGTTTCGAGTTTGACCACTCTAGTCTACAAGTACAGCCACCTCCTACTTAACCGTCTAGTTTGGAGCCATCAGTGTAGGATCCTAAATGTGTTCTAGTGCCTGGTGCCTATGTGTCTGAGATATGCGTGGAAAAGTTTCTCTCAAGGGCAGACTTTGGTGTCATATATTCAAGGTTTGTCGCAGATCCCTTAAAACTGTACTGTGAGCATATGGACTCTTGATCCATATAAATTCCTAGAAGTATTGCGGTAACATTTGCGTACACCACAAATCTAATTGTAGCAGGTGATAGATAACACCCAAACCCTCAGTAGGTATTGCTCGTTTGACAACAGACTTAGGTGAGTGGATTTATCCAGCACCGGCTACCAAACGACAATGAATAAATAAATAAATGGTTTCCCGTTACAACCCATGAAGGGATTAGGGAGAGCTTCTAACACATCAGTGAGCTGTGCTCGTTCCAGTTTTACACTTACTGATTGGGACCTACAATTTTAAACCGATTCCGAACGGTATTTTTGAGAAGCTTTTTCATCGCTAAGTACTCGACAGTGTCGCCGTCACTGAGCTAGGTGACCGCCTTCGAAAGAAATGTAAAGTGGCACAAGAGCCGCGCCCACTACCATTGCAGCACCGACAGCCACACCAAAAGCCAATGCCATAAAGCAATATCGGGCGGGCAACAGCTATATGTATATGACCTTCACCGGCCCTATGGCACGAGTAAAGAGTAACTATGGTTTCCTGATCTTATTCATAGTGTTTAGTTTGAAACTCTCTTTTCAATTCAGAATCACTCCTAAGTATTTTTGCATTACCTTTTTTTTTGGGAAAATTTCCACCCTCGGCCTAGAACATCTTTCCGAATCTACGCACATTCTCCGTTTTAGTTTTTCCAGATCAAATTCTAATCCCGTGTTCATAGCGAAATGTTAGTCACCAGCTATGATCTGACTATCGATTTCATAACTCTACAACTAAACTTTGACCAACGAGCGTTTACGAAGCAAACGAGTACATGCAAACTTTTAACGAACAGTTGTGAGGGTTGCATTTGTCTTAAACATACATGTTCGCATTAGAGTTTGACGGCAAATAGGAGTATCTATTTATGAGTTACCTATTGACTACCATTCTAGTTAGACACTCGTTGCACCGTGCGTACATCCAGTGACTAATTTCTCCTTATGAATCCATCTTCATTAACAGTTTCTTTGAAGATTTAAAATTTCCAAAAAAAATTAATCAAATTGTGAATACATTGAACGAAATTTTATGAAGATATATGTTTTTTTTCAATGTATAAATTTTCTGCTTATGGTTGCGATTGTGTACAGACCAGTTATCAAATAATTTCGAAATTATTTCTTTATCACTGTATTTAATCAACAACTGTCTCATATTTTCGAGTGTGTTTTCTCATTGTAAATGTGCGAACTATTTCAATAGAGCCATTACAGATTATATGCAATTTTGAAAAACTCGTATTTGACTCTAGAGCCAATATATATAATAATTGGTATACCTACATACATACATACATTGATTCGCTATTGGCTTTAATAATAAGTCCCAGGTTATTACTATAAAATAAACTGCTGAAAAATTCATTGAAAGTTAATAATTTTGCATAAACCGAATTCCAAAATTCAAACTAAATATCAAAGGCCAATAATAATAAATATTTGGCAGAATTGTAATAGGATGGAGAGAAAAAAAAGAAACATATATTAACTAGGTTTTTGGAGCATACAGAGTAAAGTAGTTGCGCACAGTGGAACGTCAATAAGTGGACCGATTAATAGTGACATTTTGCAGTTGTCCACTTGTGGGAAGACAGACATGGCACATAATTTAGAACATTGTTTTTCCAAATGCATATACTGATGAGAGATTGTTTGATATAAAGAAGTTTTACTGTACACATGCACTTTGGCCAATATCTGTTAACGAAATTCAATGTTCTCCATCTGCGTGGTAAAAATGCTTGTAATATCCCAAACCAATCAGGCATTCAATGGCCAATCCAACCAACCAACCACCTAGCCATCCATCTATGTATGCATCTGTCCAAGGCTACAATAAGGCATAGATTCGCGTATCGTTGTTCATCGCTGTGTCCCCGGTTTATCCATGACAGATTTATCGACTACAAGTGCCTCGAAAACAGAAACTTCACAAAAAAACACACAAAAACATCCAGCAACATCTATCGAAGTGAAAGGTTTTCGTATCGATGAGAATTCTGTTATTTTCTGCTGTTCAATAGTTAGTTGGCCTGGCCTGGCCGGTGCCACAAAAAAAAAACTTGGAATTTTTCCCATATATTCGTGGTATTTGTTGGTGTTTTTGTGAAAATTTCATTGAAGGCACCGTTGATGTTGTACAACAGTAGCAGCGTGTTGAGGTTACACTGAACGATGCGATGAGATACCCGCGGTTTTTGAAGCTCCGTTGATAACCAGGCACATGATGATGATAGATAGTGTCGTTGTTGTTTATTTTTAATGTAAATTAATGATAAATAAAAAACTATTTAGCTAATTGATCAATTGAATAATTGATTATTAAAATATTCGTGGTTCATTTATCAGATAGTCAAGTATTGTATCTTATTACGCCGAGGGTATATTTGAGAAGGTAGCTAATAGCTAAAGTTATAATAACCGTCTACAGCTTTGCACTGTTGTAACAAGGGACCAAATATTATAAATCAATGTTTTTCTATTTACTAAATCACCTCAGTCCTGCACCCTGAAAACTCTCTCTTTTTGTTGTTGTTTGGATACAAATATAACGTGTCTGTTAGTTGTCGCAAATCTAGTATACTTGTGTCCAAACACATTGTGTTTGCTATTCAATAATACATGTTGGATAGACAATGATTAATAGGTTTAAAATTAGATTTCTGTCTTTGTTGAAAACTGCTGAAAACAAAAACGTGACACTACAAAAACTACATATACATGGTTCATGCAATATGTTGCTGAAAGCCGTTTTTTTTTTTAGCATGTACAGAATATTTAAGGTTACACGTTCAGTGAGAATCGAACGACTCTGACTGTATAATTAAATTCTCTTGCCGCTGATTTTTTTGGAATTGAATGCATAAATTCTGGACACAGCACTGCAAAAAATAGTACTTAATGGCAATAGTAGTATGTAAAATAGGGAACTGCGTCATACCGACATAATAGATTTTGGGGTATTCGCGCGAGATCTCATAAATCTGTAGACATTTGTGCACTGCCAAAATTTGTGCATTACCTCACACTTTTCATTGGAATTTCAAACAAAATTTCAAAAACAACGAAATCGGGGTAACCCAAATTTCAATAGCTCTGTAGAAGCTGTTTGAAGGAAAGAAAAGTAAGGTATTGGTTAGTAGCCTTTCATGACACTGCAAGTGCGTGCAATACTAACACTTCTAATGCGATAAAAGTGGTACTATCTGTCGTTAAGGTAAACGTGGATCTTATGGGGCTTGTATACAAAATTCTAACCAGGAGATGTGTCACGGCCGAATTGGGAACCTCGACCTCTACCAGGTATCTTAACAGATGCACACGTTAAGTAGGAGTCTTGTCTCCACTTCCATGAAACCTTGGGTTGATTGCAATACTGGTCAATCTCGAAAATGAGAGCGCAGAAATTGTTTTCATGCGGACGACGTGGTAATAGCTATAAGGGGCAAGTATCCCAGTACCAGTAGGGAGATTCTCCAAGATAGCTTACGGACTTTGGGCACATGGGTGAGTGAAAATGGTCTTGGTCTAAACCCAGCCAAGACCGATGTGGTCGCTTTTGCGCGAAGGTTTAAATTCACCACGTTAAAAAAAAGCTTACTGAGCGTGCCAAGTTCTTGGCTGTTATTTTGGACAGATATCGAATTTTCAGAAACAACATAGTGGAAAAGGCGAAAATGCTACGATAGCCCAAAGCGATGAAAAAAGCGGTCTCTATAACATATTCTCCCAAATATATTCTGCAGGAACCATGTATATGTTTCAAACACACTTCAAACATTCATATGTTTGCAAGTCCCAAACTCACTTGTATTTAAATGCAAACAGTTGTGTTTGTATATCCCCCAAACCTCCATATACTTATATGGAAACATATGCGTATTTCCTCCCAAACATAATAATATTTAGAAACGAATAATACTTCGATTTCAATATATATGTATTAGTTACTATAATTAATTTTATCAATTTAAATCAACATTTAGAAACAATTAATTAAAAAAATAAAAGCATTTAAAACGACCCTTTCTATATTTACCTACTTGCATTGAATGCATTATTAGTTTTATTTCATGATAGCAGAATCTGCTGCTCTTTTGCTCCTTACTTTGCTGTTTCTCAGGTTTTTGTCTTCAGAAGGTTTCAACAATGCGGTGGTACACAAACAATATACATATGTATATACAAATCTAGTTCATGCGCGCCACGCGTGAATTAATTACATGTTTTTGTTTTATTACATTTCAAAATTGGTCCGATGTTTCGATTTTTCCAGTAAAGCCTCGGACAGACAAAGGGCTTCACGTTGTTGCCGTTTCCGGTTTCTTTCCCCAAATTCACATACAAAAAACCAAAGAAACATCACAAATCATTCAGCTGTCCAAGCTTTTGTTTATTCTTTTTTCACTGATCAAAAGCTTTTGATATCCTCCGTCCGATGAACCATTGATGAATCAATGATGACTGACTACATGAAACTAAAACGCAATATATCGGCCAAACTAAGAAATACTTACTTCATCTGCAATTCACACGCACAAAAATTCACACAAAAACAGATCCACACTTACAAGATAGACTCTCTCGTTGTCCCTCTTTTACTCTCTTGCTCTCGAGAGAACATAAACAGTGCGACGAACACAGCTGTATTTGTGTCACAAAAACAGGTATATTTAGGTCGCAAACACATATATTATAACATATTAATCATTGTGTCTCCAATATGTTATATTGAATAGCAAACACATTGTGTTTGGACAACAGTATATTATATTTGCGACAAGCTCCAAACACACGTTATATCTGCATCCAAACAACAAAAAACGTCAGATTTTCAGCGTGTATACACCTGAAAGGGAACCAAAGGTTGTAAATGAGGGCTTTCTCCAAAGATTGTTAACTTAATCTATATAGCGGTGGTGACACTTCTAATGCTCTATGGGGTTATCGTGTGATAGCAGATGCTTGAGAAACCCACCTATTGTACACTACTGATTAGGGTTCACAGAATGGTGACAACGTGTATCATAGGTGTTCTGCCCAAAACTTCCACTGGTGCACTGACTGTAATGTAATATTTATTGTCTTCAAGTCTGCATCAAGTTATGGAAACTCTCATTATGCGGCTTTTAGGTCTCAGTCATGGAATTTCGTTGGAAGGTACTCCTAACATTCCTACATTTGTCGCCCACTCGAAAGCGGAATGACAATTCTATCGGAAATACCACACTCTCACACCGTAAAGGGATTCCTAGAACCAACGAATTGCTGGTATAGAGGTATATGTGAATTTCTACCCGGATGGAACGAAAATGAATTATCAGGTAGAATACGTGGTATAGTCTACGGAACTAGGGTTGTGTCTTTCTTAGATGATGGCTGATCATTGCCCCGGGTATCAGTCGCAAATTTTGTTTATTATAAGAATGATCTACTGACTGAGGTATAATGATCCAGCTGTCATTGGGGTCAATATCATCTACGGCAGTCAGACGGTAATCAAGTCACTGGGATCAGCATTCATGGACTAAACATCTGGCCAGCAGTACGATGCCAGGGCATAGGGATATTCTGGGATACCGCAGAGCATATGGGCTGGACAGACTAGAGACTACCTTACTGGGATTCCTTACCTTACCATTGCACATGATGGTATGCCCCTAGTGACTTGTAAGTATATCCTTGAAGAAAGCTCTATTTGATAATGCAGGAGAGGTGGACCAATGGTACAGATTATGTACGCTCAAGACAAATCCGGCATAGCAGGAGATCCATGAAGCTTCTGTCTCAAGCCCGGCCCAAAGGCATCAATATTTGTTTCTGCTTTGATGGGGAACTGTACGAGTGGTAGACATGCAGCGAGAGTCAACGTCAAGGCAATTAACTTCTGTAGAAGCTGTGACGTTTAGGAAGAGTAAGTATCTACTGAACATCTTCTATGAACGACAGCAGGACGATATATACAAAGGGATCCTACCTAGTTTGGAATCTGAGAGAAGCTGAATCTGGAGCAAATTAAGTGGTTCTCTGATGGAGCTAGCGCTTAATCTCGTCTGTGGTGTCACAGTGGACTGATAAGTCTAAGTGGGTCGTTCATAGACTGCCACCAACAACTAACTTAACCTAACCTAGTGCCTGTGATCACTGAACTCTGTTTAATAGGCAGACATGCGTTTAGACGCTGAAAAATATTACATTTTTCTGTTGTTTGAATGCAAATATAACGTGTTTGTACCTCGTTCATCGCAAATATAGTATACTCGTGTCCAAACACATTTTGTTTGCTATTCGATATAGCATGTTTGGGACATAATGCTTAAAAGGTTATAAAATATGTATTTGTTACCCAAATGTGGCTCTGTTTGCTGAAAACAAAAGCGTTACAGGCAATTAAGAAACAAAAAGCAGCAGATCATCCATTCACGAAAACCATGCTTTCAAACATGCACATGGTTACTACAATATGTTGCTGGGGCCGATATTTTTTAAATATTAGTCAGTATTTATGTTATAGTATTTTTCCGAAGAAACTGTACCAATTTTCATTACAGCAATAAAATATAATACAATATAATAGTTACACAACATTTTCATTGTGGTGACGAAACTTTTCCAGGTACTAACCCCACTTTCCTTTGCATCGATGAATCTGTACTTTAGGTCACTTGTGATACAATTATTCGCCTCTGGAACTAAATATTAGTCATTGCAACTTGAGATTATCTCAAATCTCACTTCAGTGCTTCAAGTAATTCTGCTTTTGCTTTCATGTTCTGGACGAATGTTAGATGATATATAAACAGGAAATTTTCAACCCATAATTTATTTTACATCCGGAGTTTGCTCAACTACCCAATGCGTAAATGTATTCACCTATACTATATTCCATATTACAACAATGGCCAAATAAATGCTAAAACACTTATTCAGGAATCGAAAAATGTTAATTAGCTTTATTGGCATTTTATATATTTAGACCATTATATGCATTATTTATAACCATGAATATACAAGCTAATAATGTAGGCCATAATCTCGCTCTACTTTACTGCGGAACATTGAGAATGTTCAACTAAAAGTGGTAACGACACATTTCACTTTCAAAGAGATCCAGAACACCTTGAGAATATTTAGGAAATTGCCAAGAAACACAAGGAAAAGCTAGTAATACAATATCCACTGCCTACAAACTGAATGTGAATGAGATACATACAAGTAATTAAAGCCCTTTCACTTTTGTTTTTCTTTCTTGGCCAATGACTTTGCTTAGAAACGACAAATGAAATAAACAACTCCAACCACTTAAGTTGTTACTTGTTCGTATTCGTTACTACACTGACGTGATCAATGACATTCAGGAAGAAAAGTTTTTTCTTTATTGCAATGAATATTTAATTACATCAAACGTGAACGACTTCTTCACACCCATGAGTATTCATTACCTAGTAGTTTTTTGCGAGGGTAGAGCTTAAAGTAAATTTCATTGATCATAGGCAAGAGAATTAAAGAATGAATTGGTGAGAGAAATTGCTACACAACGTAAATATAAAAAAGCAGTAGGTTACGAAAGAAAAAAAAAATATGTCCGGTAAATAAAAATGTATTTTTCGTATGCATTACGTCATCCTATATTTTAAAAATCAAAAAAAAAATCTGTATAAGTTTTTTTAAATTTTACTTTTTTTGGTGTTCGTTCAATATTTTGACTATATTTTGGGACAAAAAATATCCGATCAAGTCGAGTATAGTCTTAACTATAATTCAGCTATCTAGGCTAAACATGTTCTGAACATCGCCTTGAAATCGATACAGTACTTTAAGTACAGTGGGCAAAAATATTCGAAACAAAAATATTTTTTTTATAAAACAAAAGGTTCCTAATGCTCCTATCTTACAAAGAAGAAAAATCATATCTAAAGAAAATCCGTGGATACATATAAAAGTTATCACCCATTATCTATAACTACCACAAACAGCTAAGTTTTTGGAACGAAGTTCTTTATCGCACATTGCGGGATGGTGGCTAAATGAACAACTTTTTTAACCCATTATTATTTATTATCAACTATATTGGGTACTTTTGGTTTGGTTTAAAGGGAAGTTTACTAGGTGGAGCCTCTTTAATACATATTGTAGTTTTGAACCCAATAAAAGGTAAATTTATAAAAGCCAAAGTGCAAGATTGGCAAATCTATGAAATTCAACCCTGAGCATTGAATTACATTTGGCAGAACACTTACTCTTACACTCGTACTTTTGGTTTGTGTCTAGACTAACATGTCTGGGAATATTTTTTGTTTAATGGAAAATGTTCTAGGTGGAGACTGTTTCTTACATATTGTAGTTTTGAAACGAATAAAAAGTAAATTTAGAAAAGCCAAAGTGAAAGAAATTTAATAAAATTACATTTTCTTAAGTAAGTGCGTTTTCCCAAAAAAAGTAAATTTTCTCATTGGTATTCTTAAACAATCTAACTTTTCTTAAAAAAGTGCCTTATCTTAAAGAACTACCTTTGTTTAAAAACGTAAATTTTCCTACAAAAAGTACATTATCTTACAACATATTTCCTTTTCTTAAAAAATACCTTCTCTTTAAAGAGTACCTTTCTTGTAAAACAAAATAACTTTTCTTGAGATAAGTACCTACTCTTAAAATTGTTCATGGTCTTTCGTAAAAAACGATTTTGTTCAAAAAAATATACCTTCTCTTCAAAAACAATACCCTTTTCTTACAAAAATTCCTTATCTTAAAAGTACCTTTTCTTAAAAATAAAATTATACCTTTTCTTTTCTTTTCTTTCTTGAGAAAACTAACCCTTTCCTAAAAAGAGTACCACTTCTTTTAAAAGTTCCTGTTCTTAAAAAAAGTACTTGTTTATAAAAGAAAACATACTCTTAGGCTTTTTCTTACAGAAAGCACTTCTTATTAAATATGCTAACCACTCTTAGCAGTTATCATGTGACCAACCAGTGTTAACCAAGCCACATCATTTTAACTAAAACATACTGGATAAATCTTTCATGAAAGCTTTAAATCCACTAGTTTCCAACCATTTTCTCATAAATATAGT
Source organism: Phaonia tiefii (assembly GCA_963931995.1). NCBI lineage: Eukaryota > Metazoa > Arthropoda > Insecta > Diptera > Muscidae > Phaonia > Phaonia tiefii. Next base: position 161,187,904 of record OZ008367.1, read on the forward strand.
AAAGAATGCGAAAAAACAGAAAAAAATTACATGAGGTGTCAGGGGACACCCGGTTGGAACGAATTTCCTTTCTCTATATGTTACGTACTAGTTAGTTCCAACACTCCTAAGGCGCCTGTTGAAGAATACTATAATTTAAATGGATCTTTAAGAAAATAAACTTTTTGAAAAATGATAAACTTTGTTTAAGAAATTTTTTTATTGAATGTATTTTTTTTTAAAGTATATTTTTAGGTCCTTTTTGTACGAATATGTATTATATTTTCCCGAGAATGTTCTTTCTTTAATGAAAGGTACTTCTTTTAATAAAAACGAATGTTTTTTTTTAAGAAAAGGTACATTTTTTAATAAGAACAGACTTCTTTAAGACAAAGCCTAAGAGTATGCATTTTTTTTACAAAGACGTACTTTTTTTAAAAACAGTTACTTTTTAAAGAAGTGGTACTTTTTTTAGGAAAGGTTATTTTTTTAAGAAAATTTACTTATTTTCATCTCAAGAAAAGGAAGTTTCGTAAGAAAATGTATTTGTTTAAGAGAAGGTATTTTTTTAAAGAAAAGGTTTTTTTAAGAAATGGGAATTTTTTTTAGAATTGGTCCTTTTTTCAAAAACAGGTACAATTTTAAGAGTAGGTACTTATCTCGAGAATAGTTATTTTGTTTTACATAAAAGGTACTCTTTAAAGAAAAGGTAGTACGCAATTTCCTTTTTTTAAGAAAAGGTACGTTTTGTAAGAACATTTACTTTTTTAAGCAAATGTACTTCTTTAAAATAATGTTTAAGAATCTGAATAGGTATTTTCTTTTTTTTTTTTTACAAAATTTACTTATTTTAAGAAAATGCACTTATTAAAAAAATTTTGTTTTTTTAAACTTCTTTCTAAATTTACTTTTTATTCTTTTTAAAGCTACAATATGTAATAAACAGGCTCCACCTAGAGCATTCCCATTAACCAAGAAATTTCTCCCCATTTCTTCCATGCTCAGGGTTATATGCTAGTCTAGACACAAACCAAACCAAAAGTAAGAGTGTAAGAGTAAGTGTGCTGCCAAATATAATTCCATGCTCAGGGTTATATTCTATGGATTTGCCAGTCTTGCACTTTGGCTTTTCTAAGTTTAATTTTTATTGGGTTCAAAACTACAATATGTAATAAACAGGTTACACCTAGAAAACTTCCCTTCCCTTTAATAATGGGTTGTAAAAAAAAAAAGTTGTTTAAAATTTTTTCATTTTTTAGATATGGAACTTCGTTCCAAATTTTTTTTTAAATTTAGCGAAAATGATTATCGTCACTAAGTTTTCGCTAAGTGCTTCATACAAAGACAAGATAATATATAAACAAGCGGTGAAACCAGCACACTCTTATTGTTGCTTAAAAAGTTGCGAGTTAGGCGACTTGTGTGCTTGGGGTCATTAAGGTCTTTGAATATACTATTAGGAGCCATTTTTGCACGAAGATTGGGAAGTATTTGTTGTTCCAGTATTTCACAATATTTAACGTCGTTCATAACCCCTTCAATTTTTGTTATGGGACCAACGCCATCACAGGTGAATGCACCTTAGAAATTTCTTGTCCCACACTATTATTGATCTTCCGCCATGTTTGACTGTAGGCAACTGATATCTAGAAGAATATTTTCGTTTAGGTGGCCTGCGAACCTAGTTTATTCCACCGGAGCCAAATAAATTAAATTAGCTTTCGTTGCTACACAACACTTTGTCCCACTAATCCTTCGACCTGGGTGGATGTCGTTTTACAAAGTTAAGACGTTTTTTATTCACTCTGCTTTTCAATGGTTTCTTGGGGGGTCGTCTGGCAAACAAATTTACGTCATTTAGCCCACGTTTCACATTGTGAACACCAATCTCATAGAGTAATTCTTTAAAGAGAGAAAAGTTGGCTGATCTGACGTTTCCTTTCACACTCTTCGTGGTGCGGTCGATGTGATCATAGAGAAATATGAAAGAGCCGCTATGCCTGTCATCGTGTTCTCTTGATGGCGACGAGGTAGTAAACCATTTCATCAAGTTTGAGTTGCTTTTGTAATTTACTCTTTGGTTGGACCAATACGGAAGAAATAAAAGGGAATGCGTATTTTCGTTCGATGCAAACAACATAAAACATAATTTAGCTTTTCATTAGTATCAATCAAACACTCTTAAACTTAGTTTGCTACATGGTCCATAATCTGTACCAGGTGGAATTACAAGAACTCCTGACTTTAGTTTTTCATGTCGTTTGGTGAAAAACTGGGAGATTTAAATGTTTTACACTTTTTTATTGACTGTTATTGTTAGCATACAGTGTTGTTATTTTGTTGGTTGTTTTCAACCATTGCCTCTGTCTGGTATTACTGAAGCATTTCTTTTCAACATCCAACGTTCATATCGAACCAGGCCAAATGCCATAAATTTGCTGAGAGAAATGTTAAGTCTATAAGTATATATAAGAGTTTGGACTCCTATATATTCATCTACATAACTAGCAACATCTACTGCCGTCTTTGGTGGATCAATTTTGACCATTTTTAACATTTGTCTGTCGTGGCGAGCAGTTCTTTTTCGTGGGCGGCCACATTCTGACATTCTTTCCACGTGTTTTCGTATTTTAATCGTGATGCAAGTCAGGAATCCCTGGATTTGCTGATATTAAATGGGAGCCCAATTTCACTCATGGATTCAACATCTTCTACAGCTTGAATAATAGCTGATTTGCTGACAGCTGTTTCTGTTATAAATTCAACAATGTTCAAGTTTTAAATTGAATTCTTGTTTTAATAAACATAACTTAATTAGTTATACTATTATTTAAAATTATTCACTTCACTTTTTTCCATGGAATATAACAAATTAAAGCTTTTCACAAAAGAAAATGAATCATAATGTTGCCAATATATAATGATTACATAGAATAACACATTGGAAAAAGAGATGAACTGGATACCTTTGTCATTCAAAAAGACACATTTGAAGATCATGTGACTCATTGTTGCATTTCTTTGCACGCAACTGTACTTACGCACAGGCTTTGTTTTTATGAATTAGAGATCTGCTGCGTTTTTGTGTCATTGTTGTCTCTCTTGATTATGGTTTCATTAGTTGCCAAACAAACAAAGCCGAACATAGTTCAAAAACATATTGATGGGTAGATGCAGGGGGTTTCGGTGCCACAGCTCATCGAATATGAAGTTGGAAAATCATGCTAAAGAAAGTGGACGAGGGAATGAGCGATAGACAAACTATAAATTAAATTATGTTTGATTGATGCTAATGTTACGTTCGATTGATACTAATGGCCTTTAAATTATGTTTGATTGCTGATAATGACTTAAATTATGTTTGGCGCTAGTTTTGTCATCTGCAACACCAACACAATGAAATTCCAACTTGCGACGAAACATCCGGTCAAAGCTTTAACAGCTGTTGCACACTCTGGCTATATTACTCTATGGATAGATGTGTTTATTTATTTTCTTTCGTTTCAAACCTAGTTTTATAACATATTAATCATTGTGTCTCCAACATGTAATATTGAATAGCAAACACAATGTGTTTGGACACAAGATTACTATATTTGCGCTAAGCTACCAAGCACATTATTTTGCATCCAAACAACAAAAAAGTTAGAGTTTTCAGTTTGTATTAGCTTTGTCAAAGCGTGAAACGACATATCACGTTTTCAGAAGCGTTCATTCTCGGCCTTATATTATGTGGTAACTTTCATTGAAATAGGTAATTCAGCCGATAGAACCAATTATAGTTGAGTTTGACTTCATCCACTGTCTCTTCCATGATTTTCCTAGTTGTGCTTCAATGCTTTGATTAATTAATTTATAATTTTTTTAAACCGACTCATAGAGTAATGGATAACAATTTCCATCATCAGTTTTACGTTATCTTCTCGTCAATAAGGTAGTTGGAGATTTGACGAAGATTTGACAGAGGTAGAGGAGAATGTGTATTTTCGTTCGATCCAACTAGTATGAAAGCATGATGGTACAATAATATGGTAAAGTCTTTTGAACAGATGTTTTACTTTTTTTCATGTAATTTTTGGCTTCAGTTGTCAAACTCACATGTATTTTATTTTTGTACTCTTTTGCATTCTTGTTTTGTTGGTATGTATTTGGTCAGGGTTTGACAACTAAAGCGAATATAACAAAAACAAAATGCCTGTTTAAAGTTGTTATTTCCTTTGAGGCTGTAAGAGATCATGTTTTCTCCGGTTAGTGAACAAAATGTAAATGCCGCGGGTGGGATTCGAACTCACATTCGCTGGACGATCGTTTCGATGTTTGTGAAGCATCATCTTCAGCAGCGTCTACCCTGTTAAGCCACTGCGGTGTGTATTTACACAAGTCACTAACCGAAGACATTTATTGATTGTGTGCAGAGCCTACAACAGTAGATATTATTGTACCAAGTATGAAACCATAGAGTAATGAATAAAAATGAATAATCTACATAGAGTAATGTTATCAGTTTCCATCAGATGTTTTGTGTTCTCTTGCAGCCACCTAGGTAGTTGGGAATTTCATAGATTTCGAGTTGCTGTTGTATGTTACTCTACGGTTCGTAATAAGAGGAACATAAATAAAATAGAATCTGTATTTTTGTTCGGTGCAACCAGCCTCAATCGTTATTTAGCGGTCATTAGTATCAATCACTATTTAAACTTAGTTTACTGTTTAGATTGCTTCTAGTTGTTTATCGCTCATTCCCCCATCTATTTTCTTTTCTATAAAATACCAACTAGCTTTCCGGGCAGCTTGTGGTATGAATGAATCATCGTTTCCACTAGCAATTTTGAGTTATTTTAAGGTTACTCGAGTTAGGTATTTCATGAACTATGTAGTTCATTTAGTGTGACCAGATATCACCCTTACGAACATAATGCATATGTTCGATGTGGCGAGTAGTATGTTCGGGATTGTTATGGCCGGGCATCTTCAATGAACGAGTTCGAGAACTAGCGAACGAGTTCGACACAAGCCTAAAGGTTACCCAAGTAGCTGGAGAATTGATATAGTTCGAGTTGCTTTTAATAGTTGGACATAAAGCGAACAGTAATATATAAGAGTTTCCGTATTGATACTAGTGTCGATAACCTGTTTTACGTTCTCTTGGTTGTGAGAAGCTCTCCCAAGCCCTTCATGGGATGGAGTGGAAAACCATTTTTTTTTGTAAATGTATGGGAATAATTAGTTTTACCTTTTTGTTAATATTGGGTACAAAATAATCTAAAGATATTTACAAATATTGAATTCAAAATTAATCACTATACAAAGAATATACTTTTCAATATTTCTATTCCATCAAATATAAAACAAATTGTTTGTATTAAACATATTTTTCATGTTACCCTCGTATAAACATTATATAAGTTGTAACAAAAAACTTGGGTATTGAAAATGCAATAATATGTTAATATTCAACAGCATGAATTTTCATGTATGTGTGTAAAAAATGTTTATGTTAAAATAATTAAAAACTTTTTTAATAAACTATTGAAATTTGCACGGCAACTTCGATTGCCCACAAATGCCAAACAAACATAATACTAATCGATGGGTCTCTATACCCTCCCCCTTTTGAAGTAGGAAAACAAAAATTAAAGCCACAAAATAGGGGGAAAAAAATGAAGCCAAAGCCACAACAAATGCATGATTGCGAACACTCGTATGTAATGCAAGACGAAGAGGATCTATCGAATATCAAACAACAACAACATTTCTCAAAGTACTTCCATAATGGAAACAACCATCAAAGTAGGAAGAGATTTATGTTCAATACCGAGTATAACAAAAATTGGCTTGTAATCCAACCCACTCATTTTGCTATGAACAGATATCTTTGCCGCAAAAAATCATACCAGCCATGACATTATGCATGATGCGTGAAGGAAACCGACCGAATGTCTACTACCTGGACCACAAGACTTGGGAATTTGAAGATATAAAACAAAAGCGTCACAATGCTAATTTGGTTAAAAGTGAATTAGCATTTCATTAGAAATTGTTTTGTTGCCAATAGTCATTGAATGAATGCATGATTGCAAATTTGATTTGACCAACACAAATAGTAGCAGAATCATCAAAAACCTTTACACTGGACAACACATTAAGAGTCACTTCTTCCCGAAATCACACACCTAGTAAAAGTTTGTTTTTTAAATTTCTTGACCAACATACCCTAGTCTTCGCTGTAAAATAAAATAAATGTAAACATATCTGACTTCTAGAATTTCATTAAACTAAAAATTCCCTAAAGCTATCATGAAATTATCTAATGTTATGTCTCAATAATGATATCTGAAAAATTAGTAAAATATTTCATATCCAAATATTCGATAAAAAAAATATCCAGTTTTTGTTATTTGAGTGGAACCGTAGCTTGTCCCAAATATAGTATACTTGTGTGCAAAAAAAAATGTGTTTGCTTTTCAATATGACATGTTTGCCACCCAATGATTAATAGGTTATAATAAGTGTATTTGTGACCCAAATGCGAATTTGTTTGTTGAAACCTGCTAAAAACAAAAACGTAACAGACAGCATTGAAACAAATAAACACCAGATCTTCTCTGAATCTTTAGGTTATCTAACTTTCATTGAAAATATTCTTGGAGCCGATCAAGAAATTCATTCGTTTGACGTAACTTTTCCATTCAACGAGTTTTTTTATTTTTTAAATAACTGGAAATATTGAACTGTAGCCAACTTTTATGTGAATGATATCTTCTTCTTCTATTGTAATTAAATTGTATTACATTTTTGCTATTTGTCAACAAATCTCATAATCCAGTATATGAAGTATATGAAATTTGCACTATATACCGAAGTAACAATATGAACTCCTGTGAATATGAATTTTCCATATCACGTAATCAAAATATAAAAATGCAAACCCAAGACGGCCAAACGGTAGCACTTCATAACGTAAAGTGTGGATTTATAAGAGGACAACAGGTAATATTCCTTTTGAAATCCTGAATATCGCAAATCAGAATATATAATAGAAGACTTTAATAAGATATACAATAGTATTTCATTAAAAACATTATGTTAGCTGGTCCCCAAGACGGCCAAACTGTAGCACTTCAAAACGTAAAGTGTGGATTGATAAGAGGACAACAGGTAATATTCCTTTTGAAATCCTGAATATCGCAAATCAGAATATATAATAGAAGACTTTAATAAGATATACAATAGTCTTTCATTAAAAACATTATGTTAGCTGGTCCCCTTAGGAAGACTGTTGGCCACCACTGATGTGCCTATTTGTACAATAAACTAAAATTCTGATACTCGAATGAATTTTTGTGATTATTATGCAAATTGTATTATACGTTTGCACATTTAGGTGCACAGGCAAATTTTCCATTTAATGCTGGAAATCCACTCAATAACTCATAACTAAGAGCTGTATCAAAATGTATATCAAGATTATAACTGCGATTCATTTCATTTATGCACCTTTATATGGCACATTGCTCAATATAAATATTTACATATTACTCTATGGTTATTATGGTACTAAATCTCTGCAAATATACAGCAAATGTGAACTCAATTATTACTGAATTTATTTATTCAAATATGGAGATAATATCTTTGTCTTCATACAACAGGTAATTGTTTCAGCTTAACGAATCTCGGACACTCATTTGATTGTAATCCAAGTCTTGCAAGGGTTTTATTGGGACCGATTTCACAGCATGAATTACGAAACTTTTGGAAAATTGGAAATTTAAAAGAATAATCATTTTATCCATAGTGATTTGTCTTATACGTAACCGAAATGCATGTACCCTGGTTTTACTGTCTTTTTTTAAAGAAGGTCTCTTTAATGCTTCCGGTTATGTTATGAAGTGGTATTCATTAAGAAGATTTCTTTTAACGGATCACACGTGAATTATGTTATGATGTCATCTTATTTTTATTCAATATTGTTTGACAATTCATCATGGAAAGACTCATATCGCAACAACATCTCCCATATTATTCAGCCGTATTACGAAAATTAGCGTTCTGTGAAAAAAGTTTTTCGAGCACTTCGTGGGCCACATTTCTGACTAAATGGATACGTAAATAAACAAAATTGCCTCATTTTTGGCTGGGGAGCCAACCGAAGACAATCCACAAAAATTCACTGTCTAACATCGTTTATGGGCTGGTTGAATTATCGGCCCGAGTTTCTTTATAAATAAGGCCGGATAGAAATGGCGAGTGCTACGTTAATGGCGAGCGCTCCTGTACCATGATAGCCGACTTTTTGTTGTCTGCAATTGAAGCCCGTGATACCGGCAACATTTGGTTTCAGCAAAGCGGTGCTGCAACTCTCACAGCGGGCGAAACAATCTCTTTATTGAGAAATCAGTCAACAAAAATAATATTAAGTGTTTTTTTTTTACTCCGCAAAAGTTAATTATAGGTTAATTTATACGGGACAGCTAAACGATATGAAGTGGCATTTCAATTTCCCACTTAAATTCCAACTTGGGCATTCATAATATTGCCACATGTTAAATTTCAAGAAATGGCAACAAAAAGTTATCTTAGATAAATTTTGTTATCATTTCCTGTGAATGAAAATGTTATGAAGGAGAGACTCAAAAACAGAAAGTTGCAAAATGACTTACACATTTTGAGTTCATTAAAATTATATCTCTAAATTTGAAGCATAGATTTTTATTTGCGATTGAAAACAAACTCATGGTAGAATTATTTATCAGGTGTTGTCATTTAAACAGGTAATGATAATTTTTCATGTAATTTTTCGATTCACTTGTCAAAGTCACATGTATTTTGTTTTTATACGTTTTTGTATTCTTGTATTGTTGGTATATATTTGTGTAGAGTTTGACAACTGAAACGAGTGAACGAATATAAAATGTCGGCTGTTGTCGCTTACAACTACAACAACATCTAATGCTACCATGTATTTGTTGGCACTTGCTTGCGTGTTGCCGTATCGAATTTTTTTCACCTATTACAGCAAATATAGAAAGTCGTAAGTGGCGATAGCTTAATGAAAAAAACAGCCTTATTATTTATTTATGTCAATTTTACATCTACTAGTTTTTCCATTATTGAAGTAAGGTACTAGGTGTATTTGTAAATTTTAAAACAGCGTTGCATACGACAGTTTCATGGTTTAATTTCAAACAACTCAGTTTCGTCACAACAGCGATAGGTTTGTTGCAGCACCGAACTTTTAAATGTATATGTTTTATAAAACAGCTAAATAAATATTTCAAACTAGCTGACCCGGCAGACTTTGTCCTGCTTTCAAAAGTATTTATAACATCAGATGGTAAACAATGATAAATATCTCGACGTGGGCGCCATCTAGTCTATCAACACCTTTACTTTTGCCTAAGAATTATATCAGTTCATAAATAACCGAAATCGACATCAGCGCCACCTACTTTGCAGCGCCACCTATCTATGGAAATTATGGACATTTTTTTGTCTACATACCATTCGGAGTCAACAGTGAACAAAATAAAAAAGGCTCAGCCAAATCCGTCACTCCGTTCTTTAGTTATGCTGTCACAACCAACTCAACTTTATATACAATATTAGATATTGTAAGAAAATTGAGATGTCTCAAGTAACAACAGAATTAATCTCAAACGCTAAACAATTTTATTATTTAGTAGATTTCACTCTTACTCCAAATTGCCCAATTAATATATTCGTTGCAGTGACAACCAACATAGAAATTTCTTTCGCGTGAAGTGACTTCACTATACCCTCCCCTGAAATATGAGTATTATATAGGGTCTGAGTTTAATTGTTGATAAAAGTTTTTGGAAAATTTGCCAACCAACCTTTGGATACCCAAACAGGTCATCCATAGCTAATAATAATAAAAAAATGGTGTCCCATACCATCCCATGAAAGGATTGAGAAGAGCTTCTCACAATAAGTGAGATGTGCGCTTTCTAGTTTTTACACTCACTGATTGGGACATACAGTTTTACACCGATTCCAAACGGTATTTTGAGAAGCTTTTTCATGGCTAAGTACTCGATGGTGTCGCCATCACTAAGCGAGGTGACCGTCATCGAATGAAATGTAAGGTGGTCTGAGCAGACATCGAACCCATTTTCTCATGGATAAGAGCCGCGCACACCTCTGCCATAGTTAATAACAGAGGAATATTAAGAAAGAATATACCAAATACAAAATGGGGGTGACAAAATCGTCCATTTTACAGAGTGACATGAGACAAAACATTGTCCATTACCGGCGGCAGTCTTGATGGAATTTGACAAGACCGCAAATCAAATTCGGTGTCACATGTATGAGAATGGGAAAATCGTAAATTGTCCATAGCAGAGATAGTCAAACATGCTGTTTTTGTATGAGATGTGCGAAAGAGTACGTTTCAAAATCACCATTTTCAGAAGGTAACTGATGTTTGGCGAAGTATGAGTGAATACCAAATTTCATTAAGATCGCTATTATAAAGGGTTTTTCAACAGAGACGCTACAAAAGTAAATCGATAGGAACAGCAAACGACGCCATATTTTTTCCCACTCTTTTGACATTTCTCTTCAGACAGGTTTGTCATTTCATCATGGAAAGATATACGAACCTACAACGAGTCGAAATTATTAAAATTTACTACCGAAATTTGGAGTCAGTGGCCTCAACTATAAGATCGCTACGTCCAATTTATGGTCGTCATAATCGTCCTACCAGATCAACAATTGAGTGTCTAGTGGAAATATTTGAATCCACGGGCACAGTACAAAATGTTCCCGCGCCAGTGAGGCTAAGAAGTGCCCGTAGTGTCGAGAATACTGCTGCCGCCCAAATGTGTCTCTCACACGTCGTTCTCAAGCGTTGGGCATCTCTGTGACGTCGTTATGGCGAATTTTTGCGAAAATATCTTGGCCTACATCCTTACAAGATCAAATTCACACAAGAACTGAAGCCACTTGACCACCATAAGCGTCGTATGTTCGTGAATTGGGCTGAGCAACAACTTGAAAATGATTCGGATTTTCATCGGAAAATCATCTTCAGCGATGAGGCTCACTTCTGGCTGAATGGCTTCGTCAATAAGCAAAATATGCGTTATTGGTCAGACAGCAATCCACACGTAATCCATGAGTCATCGTTGCATCCCGAAAAAATTACGGTTTGGTGCGGTTTATGGGCCGGCGGCGTCACTGGGCCGTACTTCTTCCGTGATACCGTTCAATGATAACCGAATATTTTTGGCTCCGATTGGAAAATATGGACTTGGAGGACATGTGGTTCCAACAGGACGGCGCCACAAGCCACACAGCGAATGCCACAATCAATTAATTGGAAACCAAGTTTGGTGAACGTGTTATCTCACGAAATGGCCCAGTCGATTGGACGCCACGGTCGTCCGATTTGACGCCGTTAGAATATTTCCTGTGGGGCTACGTCAAGTCTATGGTCTATGCCAACAAGCCAGCGACGATTGATGAACTTCGTACGAATATCGAACGTGAAATTGCAGCAGTGTCGGCCGATTTATGCTTGAAACCCGTCCAAAATTGGGTTGAGCGTCTGGACTTCTGCAAGCGTGCCCGTGGTGGCCATGCAAAAGAAATCGAGTTCCATACATAATGGCATCGAACGTACTTTTACAGGAATAAAGAATTCCATTGAAAGAAACCGATTTTGTTTTATTTAAAAAAACTTTTGTAGCGCTCTTATTGAAAAACCCGTTATTATGGGAGTTCTAAACTGAAGGAAAATCTTTACATCAAATCGATGATAAATGTTCTTTACTTGTTCTTCATTGAATTGATGACAAATTTAACCAATTCAATGAAAAAAATAAATAAATAAATGGTTTCCCGTTACATCCCATGAAGAGATTAGGGAGAGCTTCAATGAAAACGTTTTTAAATTTCAGCTTCATAGAATTGATGATCTTTTTTACTACATCAAACTTCATCATTGAAATTTGGAATAGATAGCGACGTATTATTGAAAAAATAAAGAGAAATAGAATCAAAATAAATAAATAAATGTATGGTTTCCCGTTACATCCCATGAAGGGATTAGGGAGAGCTTCTCACAATCAGTGAGCTGTGCGCGTTCTAGTTTTACACCCACTGATTGGGACCTACAGTTTTAACACCGGTGCCGGACGGTATTTTGGGATGCTTTTTCATGGCTAAATACTCGATATTGTCGCCGTCACTAATGGCCAGTTTTTCAGTCAGTGGTGATCTTCGTTTATTAGTTAAATGGTGGTTAAACATCGAATTGAGTTTTTTAGTCATTGTTTAACTATGATTTAACCACCCAACGTTGGTTGGTTAACTTATAATCAGAACCATATTATTTTGACAATCAAATTACTGACTGTCAAAGTGAGAAATGAAGATTGTCTAAATTACATGTTTCAGATTTGCGTATTTGTACACATACCTTGAGTCTAGATCGTTAAATTTTTGCGGCTATATAGTTTTTTACACATTTTTGTTAAAATGACTTCGATTTTGTGCATCTATTTCTTATTTTACATAATACCATTTTGTTGTTCCCCTTTGTTGTTTTGGTATTTATCCCAAAACACACGTTTTTTCCAATTAGAATACAAGAGTTGCCATATTAGTTGACAACATGGCGACTTACATTAACTCACCACTGAAAAACAAAATGCAAAGTTAACCTCTAATTAACTTAGAATTAAGATTAAGTAATCCGATAGTTAACTACCCACTTAAAAACTGGCCATAAGCGAGGTGACCGCCGTCGAAAGAAATTTAAGGTAGTCAGAGCAGGGTTCGAACCCACGTTCTCATGCACAAGAGCCATGCATTTTACCATTGCACCACCGACGTCCACCATAGAATCAAAATAGTTCTAGAAAATTGAAATTGAACACATAATAAAAAATAGTATCACGGACAGAAACATTATCCACGGCATGGACATTTTTTATGTGGTCTTATACTCTGTTCTTGTGGAAATTTTACGCTGAAAAATTAGCCAAAAAGTTTGGCTACTCATTAACAAACAATTTATATAAAAATTATCACCAACTTACATCAAATTGATGACAAACTTACATCAAATTGATGACAACCTTACATCTAATTGGCAAACAATTTACAGGAAATTGATGGACAATTTACATCAAAATGGTGAAAAATTTACTTCATCTTGATGACAAACTTATTTCAAATTGAGGAAACATGTACGTCAGCTTGATGTAACATTGTCGTTGAATCTACGTAAACTATTGATGAAAGTTTTATGGTATGTTCTTCATCAATTCAATGAAATGTGTCTTAGGCTGGAGTATGAGGTAATAATGTTTCATCAAATTGATGAAGCTTTTTCTTTCAGTGTAGTGTCGCCAAGCGGATCTGAGTGATAGTGCAAACCAAATCGGCTATTTCCCGCTTAACAAGGGAACGAAAGCTTTCGTTTGAGTTCGATGGATTGTCTGTCAATTCTGTGGCAGCATGGGACTAAAAGATAGTGTTCCATTATTTCGATGCCCTACTCGCACATCCTGCATTTAGCTGCACTGGCCGGCTCAGTTTTATGAAGATGTGCCCGTTGATGGTTTCAGTTCGAACACCCATGAGTCAACTCCGTCCCAGTTTGTCAGGCTTTATTAGCCTTCTTATAAAGGTATTTTACGGGTCGGCTCAATAAGATCATTGCTGTTCTTCTCTCGTCTGATTTCATTCGATAACAGCACTCGGATTATTCTTGTAAATTGTTGAAGATCGGCCTATTTGGTCTGGACAGGTTGTTAGTTTACCTCCCTTCACCCTCAAACCAGACAGATTTTCAACAGTTTGAAATTGGCAAGTGCGAAATCATCAATTATCTTCTAGTTAATTCGAATTTTGTAGATAAATCACGTTTTCAACCGAATTGTTATCTCTTATTTGCAGATAAAACATTTGCTGTTACTAACAATATTGTGTGTTGCAACATATGCACAAGACTACCAAGACTATCAGGAAAACACGCCAAGACCTGCACCCATAAGACTGCGTCCCACCTCCGGACTTGTAGATGCGCCCAGACCGACACCAGTGGCAATTTTAAAACAAATCAACAAGTGAGTGGGATCTTTTAAAATTCAATTATTCCCGAATACTTAGTTAATATTCATTTTTCTCCTCCTCTCTTAGACACAACGAAGATGGTTCATATACGTACGGTTACGAAGGTGGAGATGGTTCGTTCAAAATCGAAACGAAATTGGCTACCGGTGAAGTGAAAGGTAAATACGGCTATGTTGATGAGACTGGCAAGGTTCGTGTCGTAGAATATGGCGCCAATAAATATGGATTCCAACCATCCGGCGAAGGTATAACTGTAGCACCGCCAACTTTAGTGGATGAAACCAGAAAAAATGAACCTGATTATGAGGACGAGCCACCAGTGAGACAGCAAAGACCACAGGTACATAAAAACAAATAAATACTTTTTTATAACTTCAGTTGCATCAACATGTTTTTCCATTTAAGCGCATTAACCGTCCACAGCCACAACCTCAGTACCGACCTGCACCACCACCACCACCTCAACCCCGCCCTCAGCCACAATACGTTCAGTATGAAGATGAAGAATCCGAGCCGGAGCCTCCTCGCAGACCTCAATACGCTCAACCAAACTACCCCGCCAAATCTGCATCTCCCGCACCACCAAGACTTCAAATACCCGGTGCCCAACGTACCACAGACGTTGTATATTCTCCTGTACAGACACAATCCCGTCCCGAGTCGGAATACTCCCAAACGACATCGTACGGGGAAGGTGCCTCCAACTTGCGTATCTCACGACCAGTTTATGCTTCCGCCCCGGCAACACCATCGCCTTCAAGTGCTCGTGCCCAAGGCTTTCTTGGTCCTGCTTCAGGTGGTCGTCCTCTACTTGAACCTTTCCAATTCGGACCCACACAAGGTCCACCACCTAGGCCCGCCCCCCAAGCTATTCCTGTTCAGCAGCCACAATACCAACAGCCGCAGTTACAAAGTCGCAGCAGTGGCGGCGGTGGTGGCAGCTTATTGGATCAATTGGCTCGGGACTATGCTTTGCCACAGGGTACATCACAGCCTTTACACGATATATCGTTCGGCTACTATTAGGCGTTGGGTCAACGAGTGCCACCCAGGACATTGGGAAAGATTGGTTAGGGAGAGTCATCGAGGAGATTTTGAGTTGCGTTTACAGTTATTGAGTTTTTTTTTCAATTGTACGAAGAGGAATAATTTTGTGAGATATTTTCTTTAAATATTGAATAAAATGTTTAAGAAACTTTGCCATTTTTGTGGTGACATTTTAAAGAAATCCAAACTTTCATTTGTGAATAGAGTGTTCAAAACACAAACCTAACGACCGGAGAAACCGGTTACTTGGTCAGCGTGCAATTAACCGAGTGCAGGTTTTTTTTAAAATCCTAATCTTCGAATAAATGGAAAATCGATTATTAGATGTCGGTTAACCGGTTTATACTCAATTTGTGTTAAAAGTTCTTACAAACTTTTAATAATTAAACAAAAAATATATAACTTTCATATATTAATTATTATTTTTACATTAAGTTACACGACGTCTATTTTGAAATATAATAATAATAAGATTTTAAACAGTTTTTAATTTTCAAATGATTTCAGCATTCGAATAACAATTAAATAATTTTAATTAGAATATCAATTTAGTTTCTACACTTTAAAAGATCATCACTGATGAAAATTGCGAAATTGCGGAAAAAATCGAACATCATTTTCGAATTTAAATAAGTTTAATGTGAACATGAATTAAACTTGTCTATTTTACTTTAACAAGGCGTTGCAAATTGCAGTATGATTCCTTTGAAATAATTTCTTTATTTTTTTTTTATGCCGAAAGAAAAACTTTGAACGTGAATATCTTTGGTATTTGAGGGGTTAATACGTAGTATTGCAACTTAAAACCCCAAACCCGTAAAAACATAGTTTTTGACTATAAATTCTTTATATATGACCACGCCCCCTTGTCCAATGCCGCCCATATTTGCAGCAGAGCTTAGAATATGTACACCTAACCAGCATACCCAATTTTGTTCAAATACCGTTAACAGGAGCATAAAAAATGGATTTTCATTTTGTGATTTGAATGGGAGGTACCACGCCCCTTTGCCTCATATTTTGATAGTTAATTTTTGTCGTTGCCAATAGTTTGCCTACGAAGTTTCAGCTCGATTGGATCAAGGGAAAAGGGTTAAAAATCAATCCAAATTGTCCTCGGCATGCATACAGACAGGTGCAGTTGATATAAAGAATTTAAAAAGGCTTGCAACTTGTCTATTATCAGAGTGTAGCAAGAACATAGGTACAGCAGGTTTTTTTTTGAAAATATTAGTTTTAACAGAAAAGGTTAAAAAACTTTTTAAAAAGTAAACCCCCAATGGGTTTGTTAATTGAAATATGTTTGTACCAGGATTTATAGGATGTAATAATACCTTTGTAATGATATCCATTTGAACCATATCGGGTTATAATTTCCTGATATATGACTGATTATATACTCAAGCTTTAAAAGTTTATATCTGAAGACGTTGAGCCGAGCAGAAAGAAAAAAATTGAACTCAGTGCATCAAATCCTATCGGTGTTGAAAGTTTGGTATAGATCACACAATTGCTTTGAAAGTAAATTTATGCCATATTTTCTTTTTTAATTTTCGTTTCATGGAAGTAATTCTGCTATACAATACAAATTCTAAAGTGACGTTTCTAATTGTATGACCTCCACTGTATCTACACACAATATTATGCACATTTACAATAAGAATTTCGGCTGAATTGATCAACCTCAGTGGCAGAATACTTCCTTTGACGTTAACACTTACATGTTCCAGAAGTTCGATTCCCTTCAGTCAAAAAAGCAAGAGCGAGTTGGTGGATCTCTAGTATGTTAATCTATGAATAACTCTAAAGACAATAAAGATGTCGCCTTAACGATATTTCACTTTATGTAAACGAACACAACCATTTATTAAACGAATTACAAGCACTTATTTTTCTCTTTTAATTATTTCTCTTCCACTTATTTACTAATAAACATTGAACTTCTCTTGTGATCTACACAACAATGCATTTCTCTTTACACTTTTTCTGCATTTAACCGTTTTCAAAACCACGCACTCACACACACCAACACACGAATTACCGGCTCCACCGTAAACTAGAACCGAAAAATTATATTCTACGTAATTAAGAACGAATTCTGATTGATTTTCACAAATATTTGACATCACCAACATTTATTAACTACAATTAATGGAATTTTAACAATAATTTATAAATTAATTCGTAATTTCCAACACTTAACCCCTATTTTAACCGAATTTACGGGAGCTGGCTGCGAACGACCAGAGGATTCAGAAACAACTAAAATTGCCATCAGAGAGAGAGAGAGAGGACAAAAGTGGCAAAATAGGGATTTGGTGTGAAAGCTCAACTTAATCATTCGGTGAGAGCCGTGAAAAGAAAAACGGAAAGGGAACACTACATGTCGATTAAAACAGAATGAGAATAAATGATGAAAACGGAAATATGTACATGACTGATTTTTCCCTGCTTAATGTCAGTGAGTGAAAACTGGAAAGCGCACAGCTCAGTGATTGTGAGAAGTTCTCCCCGGTCCCTTCATGGGACATTCCCAGTACGGGAAACCATTTATTAATGCATTAATTAAGCATTAATTTTGCGAAATTTGCCCAAAATTTTTAATTTTTCGTCAGGTTTGTAGCATAATGTTATAGAAAGTGCAAAATTTTTTCATCATAGAATTTGATATGTTCTTTTATTTTACTAACATTTTACAGTGAAAGTGGATGTATTGTTTGTCAGTAAAATTTTACTTATAAAGTTTTACAAAAATGGACATTATCTCCGGTGAGGAAAAATTCCGAAGTTTGTTTTTCAATTTCAGTATAAGTATTCGTATTTTGTACTGTTCAGTTCAGTTTTTAAATCAGTTTATAAATCTAAATATTAATACAATTCGACTGGGCGATGCGTTAACTCGTATAAACCGATTGCAAAACCCGTTTCCGTTAACCGGCTTGACAAAAAATTAAAATTACGAATGGACAAATCGAGTTCGATTTATGTCGAATAAAATTACAATGCTGAAACTGTGAGGCACATCGGACAAAGTAAAACGTGGTTCATCAATGTCAAAAGTTACGGGCTTAAGCATGACCCGTTATTTTATACAAGCATGAAATTTCTTTCTTTACAGTAGATTTCCAAGAAAATTTAAAATTTGTTTAGTTTGTTTGATCCTGTTAAAAGTTTAAGATGAATCCAAGAACTCTGGTTTTGCAAAAAATTGCAAATGTGGGGAAATATGAAAAAATTAAGTTTTTTTTCTTTATTCTCCAATAATGCATCTAGATACACAATATATTTAATTTCTACAAAAGTGATTTTTAGTCAATGTCTGTGCGCCTAAAAGAAGGGTAAATCCACCGATCTTCTTCAATGGTTGTTTGGAATGCTGCTCTTGATAAATTCATCAAACTAAATTCAAACGAAAATCCATCTGACTTGAGAATTTTTGTAGTTGCATTTCTAATGGGGGCCGATGGTTCTTTGGAGATGTAAGAAGTTGTTTGCAAATGTTTTCTTGTGTGTTTTGCTTGCGATGTTTTAAGAACACTTGCATAGTGTAAAATTCTCAATTCGCATTTAGTTTGATGAATTTTTCAAAAGCGGCATTCCAATCTGTGGGTATATCTGAAATAGCAATACCGTTTGCCAGGAATCATGAGGATGCCATTGCCAATCTTTTTCTTTCTTAAAAAACTATGTCCCTATTTAAGGAGTCTCTATTCTTGAGCTTGAATAATAAAATAAAAAAGTACCAATAAAAGGGCCGACTAAATAACAATCATCCCTAAATGTAAATTTTTAGCAAGCGATATCTATCAACTTGAAATTCCAATGACTTTAAAAAAATTAATTCTTATATTTATTGATTTTTTTTCAACAAATTTACAAAAATTTTACGAAACCAGAATTTTTGTTTTTCCTCGATTATCCCAACAATTCGGTGGTCAGAAACAATAACAGCCTAAGTCGATTCTAAAATTTTTTAGGGAGAGCAGTTTAAAGTTTAATATCATTACTGGAAATCAGGAGTCGGAGTTTTTGTGATAACTGTGTTACAGATAACAAGGAAACGAATTCTTTTACTTACTTCTTAACAAAAAAAGGGTTGCTTAGTTGAGCACGGTGACTTCTCAAAAATTTCTTTTCAATTTTGTACTAATTTGAGTTAGGCTGTTATTATTTGTGACCACAGAATTTTGAAATTTTATTCAATTAACCGGTGAAGAAAAAACCTCAAAAAATTACTCGTGCGGTTAACCGGCCAATGTAAAATGTCGCATACCAATGTTTCCGTCTGACCACCACAATATTCAATTGAAAACTAATATCCTGATGTCGAACGACATTTAAAAACACAAACCTCCAGAAATATTGACGAACATTTTCGATATATTAAGGCAGTTTGGGGAATCGATACCATACTCGCAATGCTGGACTTTAGTAGACAGTTTACTACAGAGACTGGTCGATGTCATAACTAATCAGGGCTACCCTACAAAGTATTAAGCTTTATTTGTATTACTTTATTATATTTGTCTGTAAAATTAGGAATAAAATGTTGTTTTTATCGTCGTTTACCATCTTAGAGATCTATTAGAAAGTGTAGTTTCCACTCTTCAGGAATAGCTATAGCTAGTTATCGAAATATTTGCAGAAAGTAGAGCAATAAGTGGGTCTTACAATACTGAATATTTTCTTTTTTAATTTTCATTTTATGGAAGTAATTCTGCTATACAATACAAATTCTAAAGTCGCGTTTCTAATTATATGCCCTCCACTGTATATTCCTACATACAATATTTTGCACATTTAAAATAAGAACTTCGGCTGAATTGATCAAACCTCTGTGACAGAATTCTTGCGATGTATTTAAGAGTTTCCATTGCTCTCTTCGATGCCTCTTCATGACGACGAGGTAGTAGGCCATTTCATAGAGTTTTATTTGCTGCCGTATTTTAACAATTTTACACTTTCGTTGGACATAAAACGGACAGAAATCAAAGAGAATGCGTATTTTTGTTCAATGCAAACACTATAAAACATAATTTAACTCTCATTAGTATCAATAAACACTATTTAAAATTAGTTCCTGTCTTGGTTGCTCTCTCATTCTCCATCATCGGCCTAGTACGTTTTCGATCAGCTGCGTCAAAGAATCCCCTTGATGCGAACGACCAGAGGATTAAGAAACAACTAAAATTGCCATCAGAGAGAGAGAGAGGACAATTGTGTCAAAATAGAGATTTGTTGTAAAAGCTCAACTTAATCGTCCGGTTGAGAGTCGTGTAAAGACAAACGGAACAGGAACACTACATGTTGCTGAAAAAAAGAATAAGAAGAAACGATGGAAACGGAAATATGTATCTTTTTGATTTTTGCCCTCTTATTGTCAACAATGTTGCCATTTTTTAGAATATTTTTTTGGATATTTAGAATATTTTTTTTATTTTTAATTTCGCGAAATTTGCCCAAAAATTTTTAATTTTTCGTCAAGTCTGTAGCATAATGTTGTAGAAATTGCACAATTTTTTCATAATACAATTTGACATGTTCTTTTATTTTACTAACATTTTACAGTGAAAGTGAATGTATTGTTTGTCAGTAAAATTTTAATTATAAAGTTTTACAAAAATGGACATTGTCTCTTGTGCGGAAAAATTACGAAGTATAAATTTCAGTATTATGTATTAGGTTCAAATTCCCACTTACTTGAATGCGGAAATGTTTGTGCCACTTTATATGAAATCAATTAATGTCAGATAAGAAGAATGCAAACACATTTATTTGCGAAGTGGCAATCAAAATACAACCGTTAGGGCCACTTTCTCAATGTCCGGTTATCTTTTATCGTAACGATAATTTACCGGACAGCAGAATTTCATTTTCTCAATGTCTACATAACATTTATCCAGTTGATAGGGCTGACAGGAAGTCTAATGCCTTACAGCTGATAACTGTTGAAAACAGCTGTTTTGTTTTCTTGTTGTTATAATTTAAGTATTTGATTTTTTAAAATTAACTTGCTTTTTTCCACCAGGTCAACAAGTAAATGTTCCTCGGCAACTGCGAAGTTCTACCAACGGTGTGTGTCTCTTTAATTGTTTTCTGCAATAATTTGAATAAATTACAATTTGCACAACAACAATAATTAAGTGAACAGCTTTTATCTAACAGTGCTGAGAACGAAAGTCATACATTTCATCAGGGTTGTCAGTGTAAAACATCCAACATCCTATTTAGTATGAGAAAATGAAAAACATTAGCAGGCAGGATATCGGTCCGATAAATTCAGGTACCATTAGTAAGCAGACACGTAAAACGGACATTGACAAAATAGTCCTTAGAAAATCAAACAAGTAGACGGCGTAGCGTTATTTTGACCAAAACGTTTTCGTGCAAACCACAGCGTTAGGTCTTGACGCCGAAATAAAAAACGCTATGATACCCAAAAGATGGTATCCCGTCCAAAATTTAAGACGAAAACTGCCCTTATGGAATGTCGCAAAGCCTAAACCATATCTTTGGCTTTAGACTTTGGCCTTTATGTCATTCAGTATTTGGGATATAAAGATAACTATAGACAACAGTTTAGAAAAAATACTCGTATGATGGAGTGAAGTATTTACAACACAGTCTGCACTTCCGTGTGAAGTAAATTTCTTTGGCGGCCTACTCACGTCGCAAAC
The DNA here is from genome assembly GCA_963931995.1 of Phaonia tiefii. NCBI lineage: Eukaryota > Metazoa > Arthropoda > Insecta > Diptera > Muscidae > Phaonia > Phaonia tiefii. The sequence continues at coordinate 161,209,719 of OZ008367.1, forward strand.
AAAGAAGGGGCCACCAACGGATCCCCTGTCGAATATAGTAATCAAGGTATACACAGTAATCAAAAAATGAGGGATCACTTATATTCTGGCCCTGACAATATACCAGCTGAGCTGTTGGAATATGATGATATTTCACCATGATATTTCAACAGAGGTGCATGGTAAAAAGGGTGGCCTAGAGCAGTGCAAAGAAATACCACAATATTTGGCCACATCTGTGGGTCAATACGTCTTGGTCCCCACATTATATCTTCTATTTATGGATGACTTAATGGAGCCAACCTATACAGAAGCACCGTTCGGTATTCAGTGGAATATGATTTAACTCCTACAAACTATCGATTACGCAGGTAGCACATGGCTTATGACCCTCAAATTTGTTGGCATCAGGGCCAAGTTAATCAGACTCTACGAAAATGCGAAAAAGTAGGATTGAGAATAAATGTTAAGAAACAGATGTACAGTGAGGGGCAAAATTATAACAGGTTTCCCATAATGGAAGTTTAATACTTGATTTTTAATAGCGATTAACCCTAGAACTAAAACATTTTTTGAATTTTACCTTGCCATGGTTCTCTCTCATAATGAATACTTAAACATACAACAATTATACATACATATTTAAAAGAACCACAATGTTATAATTACGCACTCTCTTCAATGTTACAATATTGCACTATTTTCAACTCTTGAAAGATCCAGAATCTCAAATGAAACCATCACGGAGCTCATAAATTTAGTCTTATTGTTCTCCATTGCTCATTATTGTCGAAGTGCTGATGACAAATGGAAGCATATAAAGTAGTTGAAAGCATGGAATCACTAAAAAATATTAACTCTGTTCGGAACGTTGCAAAAAAGTTTAATATATGTAAGTCATATGACGATCTAGAAAATAAAACGGAAGAAAAATATTAAAACTTCAACTGCCCCTGGATGCCCAAGTAAGACTGGCGACCGCAGTTATCATCATTTGGCACAACAATGCAATTAACCCAGCTGCGGCATTAAAAACATCGAATATTGACGCCAGTGAGTGGAATACTCGTCGAAGTCCCAAAATATAGGGGCGTTAAGGCTGCCGAGAAGAAAAATAGACAAATTTTATCACAAAATAATATAAAGCTTCGTAAAGAATTCGTTCAGGTCTGCGAAAACTGACCTAAGGCTGGCTTGAAGTAGGTAAAGTATTAAACTCAACATGTTATAAAAAAAAGTAATAAAAGTACAATTACGCCCTAGATTTGGGGTTATGGTCCTATGAGATAAAAATCAATCGATTTGAGTCCTATATCCGTCCTCGGTACAGGAGGAAAAACCCAAATACTACTACTTCGAATGCAGAAAAACGAATCATGAGACAGGGTAGGTTCTCCGGTTACAATTGAAGGTATTATGAAAAACTAACAATATCTTTCAATTCTTCAAAATCATTTACCAGCTGTTATAAGAAACCGAGCCTTGCTAATGGAAGAGTGATTTTTCAGAATGACATTGTTAACGTTATCGGTTGGATAAATTTTAAGTATACAGTGGGAAAATTAAATTGTAATATGATGAAAAGATTGTGCGATTTCAAAAACATTATGCTACAAACTTGACGAAAAATTACAAATTTTGGGGAAATTTCGTGAAAATTATGCGAAAAAGTATCAGCACAATGTTCCAAAAAATTATGCTCAATATCGGCAACATTGTTGACAATAATCATGTACATATTTCCGTTTCCATCGTTTCTTCTTATTCTTTTTTAATCAACATGTAGTATTTGTTCCCTTTCCGTTTGTCTTTACACGGCTCTCAACCGAACGATTAAGTTGAGCTTTCACACCAAATCTCTATTTTGACACTTTTGTCCTCTCTCTCTCTGATGGCAATTTTAGTTGTTTCTGAATCCTCTGGTCATTCGCAGTCAGCTCCCGCAAATTCGGTTAAAATAGTGGTTAAGTGTTGAAAATTACAAATAAATTTATAAATTGTTGTTAAAATGCAATTAATTAAAGTTGATAAATGTTGGTGATATCAAATATTCGTGAAAATCAATCAGAATTCGTTCTTAATTACGAAGAATATAGTTTTTCGTTTCTTGTTTACGGTGGAGCCGGTAATTCGTGTGTGGGTGTGTGTGAGTGCGTTGTTGTGAAAACGGTTAAATGCAGAAAAAGTGTAAAGAGAAATGCATTGTTGTGTTGATCTCAAGAGAAAGTTCAATGTTTATTAGTAAATAAGTGTAAGAGAAAAAATTAAAAGAGAAAAATAAGTGCTTGTAATTCGTTTAATAAATGGTTGTGTTCGTTTACATAAAGTGAAATATCGTTAAGGCGACATCTTTATTGTCTTTAGAGTTATTCATAGATTAACATACTAGAGATCCACCAACTCGCTCTTGCTGCTTTGACTGAATGGAACCGAACTTCTGGAATATGTAAGTGTTAACGTCTAGAGAAGAATTCTGTCGCTGAGGTTTTATCAATTCAGCCGAAATTCTTATTGTAAATGTGCAAAATGTTGTATGTATATACATTGGAGGTCACGGAATTAGAAACGCCACTTTAGGATTTATATTGTATAGCAGAATTACTCTCATAAAACGAAAATTAAAAAAGAAAATATTCAGTATTGTAAGACTCACATTGCTATTCTTTCTACAAATATTTCGATAACTAGCTATATTCCTAAAGAATGGAAACTACACTTTCTAATAGATCTCTAAGATGGTAAACGACGATAAAAACAATATTTTATTCCTAATTTTACAGACAAATATAATAAAGTAATACAAATAACGCTTAATACTTTGTAGGGTAGCCCTGATTAGTTATGACATCGGCCAGTCTCTGCAGTAAACTTTCTACTAAAGTCCAGCATTGCGAGAATATCGAAAATGTTCGTCAATATTTCTGGAGGTTTGTGTTTTTAAATGTCGTTCGACATCTGGATATTAGTTTTCAATTGAATATTGTGGTGGTCAGACGAAAAAATTGGTATGCGACATTTTACTTTGGCCGGTTAACCGCACGAGTAATTATTTGATGTTTTTTCTCCATCGGTTAATTGAATAAAATTACAAAATTCTGTGGTCACAAATAATAACAGCCTAACTCAAGTTAGTACAAAATTTAAAGAAAATTTTTGAGAAGTCACCGTGCTCAAATAAGCAACCCTTTTTTTGTTAAGAAGTAAGTAAAAGAATTCGTTTCCTTGTTATCTGTAACACAGTTATCACAAAAACTCCGACTCCTGATTTCCAGTAATGAAATTAAACTTTAAATTGCTCTCCCTAAAAAATTTAGAGTCGACTTAGGATGTCATTGTTTGTGACCACAGAATTGTTGTGATAATCGAGGAAAAACAAAAATTCTGGTTTCGTATAAATTTTGTAAATTTGTTAAAAAAGAAGCAAGAAATATAAGAATTAAGTCATTGGTCATTCATTCATCATTCAAGCTCAAGCGCTTTTGAAAAATTCATCAACAAACTAAATGCAAACGAAAACTCATCTGAATTGAGAATTTTACACTATCTATGCAAGTGTTCTTAAAACATCGCAAGCAAAACACACAAGAAAACATTTGCAAACAACTTCTTCCATCTCAAACGAACCATCGGCCCCCATTAAAAATGCAACTACAAAAATTCTCAAGTCAGATAGATTTTCGTTTGAATTTAGTTTAATGAATTTATCAAGAGCAGCATTCCAAACAACCATTGAAGAAGATCGGTGGATTTACCCTTCTTTTAGGCGCACAGACATTGACTAAAAATCAATTCTGTCCCAATTAAATATATTGTGTATCTAGATCAGTGGTCACCGTCCATAGCCCCCAGGGGCCGAACACGATCGGCTTTTTACACGTACACAACACGAACGTCAACAAAAAGCATATCAAAGAGCGTATGAGAGAAGAAAATTTCATTCAGTAGCACATTAGCTTTCAACGAAGAATGGTCATGCCGCTTTGTTCTCGATTCAGTACAAATACACCAATACATTCACATTTGATTAGTATTCTCTTTTTGGTGACCACTGATCTAGATGCATTATTGGAGAAAAAAAGAAAAAAAACATAATTTTTTCATATTTACCCACATTTGCAATTTTTTGCGAATCCAGAGTTCTTCGATTCATCTTAAACTTTCAGCAGGATCAAACAAACTTAACAAATTTTAAATTTTCTTGGAAATCTACTGTAAAGAAAGAAATTTCATGCTTGTATAAAATAACGGGTAATGCTTACGCCCGTAACTTTTGACATTGATGAACCACGTTTTACTTAGTCTGATGTGCCTCACAGGTTCAGCATTGGAATTTTTTTCGACATTAACCGAACTCAATTTCCCCATTCGTAATTTTAATTTTTTGTCAAACGGGTTAACGCAAACGGGTTTTGCAATCGGTTTAAATCGGAGATAACGCATCGCCCAGTCGAATTGTATTAACATTTTTATTTTATTTATAAACTGAACAGTATATAATAAAGGGGTTTTCAACAGAGACGCTACAAAAGTAAATCGATAGGGACAGCAAACGACGCCATATTTATTTCCTGCTCTTTTGACATTTCTCTTCAGTAAGGTTTGCCATTTCATCATGGAAAGATATACGAGCCAACAACGAGTCAAAATTATTATAATTTGCTACCGAAATTTGGAATCAGTGGCCTCAACTTTAAGAGGCCTCAACAATCAGCGATGAGGCTCATTTCTGGCTGAATGGCTTCGTCAATAAGCAAAATATGCGTTATTGGTCAGACAGCAATCCACACGTAATCCATGAGTCATCATTGCATCCCGAAAAAATTACGGTTTGGTGCGGTTTATGGGCCGGCGGCGTCCTTGGGCCGTACTTCTTCCGTGATGATCAAGACCGGCACATTGCTGTGAATGCGAATCGCTACCGTTCAATGATAACCGAATATTTTTGGCCCCAATTGGATAATACGGACTTGGAGGACATGTGGTTCCAACAGGACGGCGCCACAAGCCACACAGCGAATGCCACAATCAATTTATTGGAAACCAAGTTTGGTGAACGTGTTATCTCACGAAATGGTCCAGTCGACTGGCCGCCTCGGTCGTGCGATTTGACGCCGTTAGATTATTTCCTGTGGGGCTACGTCAAGTCAATGCTCTATGCGAACAAGCCAGCGACGATTGATGAACTTCGTACGAATATCCAACGTGAAATTGCAGCAGTATCGGCCGATTTATGCTTGAAAACCGTCGAAAATTGGGTTCAGCGTCGGGACTTCTGCAAGCGTGCCCGTGGTGGCCATGCAAAAGAAATCGAGTTCCATACATAATGACATCGAATGTACTTTCACAGGAATAAATAATTTCATTGGTATCTAAAACCGGTTTTGTTTTATTTAAAAAAACTTTTGTAGCGCTCTTATTGAAAATCTCTTTACTTATAATGAAATTGAAAAATAAACTTCGGAATTTTTCCGCACCGGAGATAATGTCCATTTTTGTAAAACTTTAAAAGTAAAATTTTACTGACAAACAATACATCCACTTTCACTGTAAAATGTTAGTAAAATAAATGAACATATCAAATTCTATGATGAAAAAATTGTGCAATTTCTATAACATTTATGCTACAAACCTGACGAAAAATTACAAATTTTGGGCAAATTTCGCGAAATTAATGCGAAAAAGCATTAGCATAATGTTCCAAAAAATTATGCTCAAGATTGGCAACATTGTTGACAATAAAATAAATATAATAAATGGCTTCCCGTTACATCCCATGAAGGGATCGGGGAGAACTTCTCACAATCACTGAGCTGTGCGCTTTCCAGTTTTCACTCACTGACAATAAGCAGGGAAAAATCAGTATTGTTCATATTTCCGTTTTCATCTTTTATTCTCATTCTGTTTTAATCGACATGTAGTGTTCCCTTTCCGTTTTTCTTCCGTTTCCAAATATCTATTTTTACACTTTTGTCCTCTCTGTCAATCTCTCTCTCTCTCTGATGGCAATTTTAGTTGTTTCTGAATCCTCTAGTCGTTCACAGTCAGCTCCCTTAAATTCGGTTATAATAGTGGTTTAATGTTAAAAATTACAAATAAATTGATAAATTCTTGTTAAAATTCAATTAATTAAAGTTGATAAATGTTGGTGATATCAAATATGTATTTGTGAAAATCAATTAGAATTCGTTCATTTTTAAACGACATGTAGTGTTCCTTTTCCGTTTGTCTTTACACGGCTTTCAACCGAACGATTAAGTTGAGCTTTTACACCAAATATCTATTTTGACACTTTTGTCCTCTCTCTCAATCTCTCTCTCTCTCTGTTGGAAATTTTAGTTGTTTCTGAATCCTCTGGTCGTTCGCAGTCAGCTCCCGTAAATTCGGTTAAAATAGTGGTTAAGTGTTAAAAATTACAAATAAAGTAATAAATTGTTGTTAAAATTCAAGTTAATAAATGTTGGTGATATCAAATGTTTGTGAAAATCAATCAGAATTCGTTCTTAATTACGAAGAATATAATTTTTCATTTCTAGTTTACGGTCGAGCCGGTAATTCGTGTGTGGGTGTGTGTGAGTGCGTTGTTGTGACAACGGTTAAATGCAGAAAAAAGTGTAAAGAGAAATGCATTGTTGTGTCAGTTGATCCAGTTGATCTCAAGAGAAAGTTCAATGTTTATTAGTAAATAAGTGGAAGAGAAATAAATAAAAGAGAAAAACAAGTGCCTGTAATTCGTTTAATAAATGGTTGTGTTCGTTTACATACAGTGAAATATAGTTAAGGCGACATCTTTATTGTCTTTAGAGTTATTCATAGATTAACATACTAGAGATCCACCAACTCGCTCTTGCTGCTTTGACTGAATGGAACCGAACTTCTGGAATATGTAAGTGTTAACGTCTAGAGAAGAATTCTGTCGCTGAGGTTTTATCAATTCAGCCGAAATTCTTATTGTAAATGTGCAAAATGTTGTATGTATATACATTGGAGGTCACGGAATTAGAAACGCCGCTTTAGGATTTATATTGTATAGCAGAATTACTCCCATAAAACGAAAATTAAAAAAGAAAATATTCAGTATTGTAAGAAGACTCACTTATGGCTATACTTTCTGCAAATATTTCGTTAACTAGCTATATTCCTAAAGAATGGAAACTACATTTTCTAATAGATCTCTAAGATGGTAAACGACGATAAAAACAATATTTTATTCCTAATTTTACAGACAAATATAATAAAGTAATACAAATAACGCTTAATACTTTGTAGGGTAGCCCTGATTAGTTATGACATCGGCCAGTCTCTGCAGTAAACTTTCTACTAAAGTCCAGCATTGCGAGAATGGTATCGATTCCCCAAACTGCCTTAACATGTTGAAAATATTCGCCAATATTTCTTGAGGTATTTGTTTTTAAATGTCGTTCGACATCTGGATATTAGTTTTCAATTGAATATTGTGGTGGTCAGACGAAAACATTGGTATGCTACATTTTACTTTGGCCGGTTAACCGCACGAGTAATTAGTTGAGGTTTTATTTTTGCCGGTTAATTGAATAAAATTTCAAAATTTACTTGGTCGGTTAATCGCACAAATTCGGGTTTCATATCATTTTGTAAATTTGTTGAAAAAAAAGCAAGAAACATAAGAATTACATTTTATAAAGATTTACATTTAGGGATGATTGTTATTAAGTCGACCTTTTTATTTGTACTTTTTTATTTTATTATTCAATCTCAAGACCATTCCATATGTCTTTAAATAGAGACATAGTTTTTTAAGAAAGAAAAATATAGGCAATGGCATCCTCATGATTCCTGGCAAACCGAATTGCTATTTCAGATCTTCCCACAGATTAGAATGCCGCTTTTGAAAAATGCATCAAACTAAATGCAAACGAAAACTCATCTGAATTGAGAATTTTACACTATCTATGCAAGTTTTCTTAAAACATCGCAAGCAAAACACACAAGAAAACATCTGCAAACAACTTCTTCCATCTCAAAAGAACCATCGGCCCCCATTAGAAATGCAACTACAAAAATTATCAAGTCAGATGCATTCCAAACTTCCAGTGATGAAGATTGGTGGATTTACTCTTCTTTTAGCCGTACAGACTTTGACTAAAAATCACTTGTGTCCAAATTAAATATATTGTGTTTCTAGATGCATTTTTGGAGAAAAAAAAACTTAATTTTCACAGTTCTTGGATTCATCTTAAACTTTTAATAGGATCACACAAAGTAAACAAATTTTTAAATTTTGTTAGAAATCTACTGTAAAGAAAGAATTTTCTTGTTTGTGTAAAATAACGGGTCATGCTCAAGCCGGTATCTTTTAACATTAATTGACCACGTTTTACTTTGTCCGATGTGCCTCAAAGGTTCATCATTGTAATTTTATTCGACGTTAATCGAACTCGATTTCCCCATTCGTAATTTTAATTTTTTGTCAAACGGGTTAACGCAAACGGGTTTTGCAATCGATTTATACGAGTTAACGCATCGTCGATTTGTATTAATATTTTGCTTTATAAACTGATTTAAAAACTGAACTGAACAGTATATAATACTTATAATGAAATTGAATAACAAACTTCGGAATTTTTCTGCACAGGATATAATGTGCATTTTGGTAAAACTTTAAAAGTAAAATTTTACTGACAAACAATACATCCACTTTCACTGTAAAATGCTAGTAAAATAAAAGAACATGTCAAATTGTATTATGAAAAAATTGTGCAATTTCTATAACATTATGCTACAAACCTGACGAAAAATTACAAATTTTGGGCAAATTTCGCAAAATTAATGCGAAAAAGCATTAGCATAATGTTCCAAAAAATTATGCTCAAGATTGGCAACATTGTTGACAATAAAATAAATATAATAAATGGCTTCCCATTACATCCCATGAAGGGATCGGAGAGAACTTCTCACAATCACTGAGCTGTGCGCTTTCCAGTTTTCACTCACTGACAATAAGCAGGGAAAAATCAGTATTGTTCATATTTCCGTTTTTATCTTTTATTCTCATTCTGTTTTAATCGACATTTAGTGTTCCCTTTCCGTTTTTCTTTTCACAGCTCTCGTCGAACGATTAAGTTGAGCTTTTACACCAAATATCTATTTTGACACTTTTGTCCTCTCTCTCAATCTCTCTCTCTCTCTGATTGCAATTTTAGTTGTTTCTGAATCCTCTGGTCGTCCGCAGTCAGCTCCCTTAAATTCGGTTATAATAGTGGTTTAATGTTAAAAATTACAAATAAATTGATAAATTCTTGTTAAAATTCAATTAATTAAAGTTGATAAATTGTTGGTGATATCAAATATTTGTGAAAATTAATCAGAATTCGTTCCTTTTTAAACAACATGTAGTGTTCCTTTTCCGTTTGTCTTTACACGGCTCTCAACCGAACGATTAAGTTGTGCTTTCACACCAAATCTCTATTTCGACACTTTTGTCCTCTCTCTCTCTCTGAGGGCAATTTTAGTTGTTTCTGAATCCTCTGGTCGTTCGCAATCAGCTCCCGTAAATTCGGTTAAAATAGTGGTTAAGTGTTGAAAATTACAAATAAATTTATAAATAGTTGTTAAAATTCAATTAATTAAAGTTGATAAATGTTGGTGATATCAAATATTCGTGAAAATCAATCAGAATCGTTCTTAATTACGAAGAATATAATTTTTCGTTTCTTGTTTGCGGTGGAGCCGGTAATTCGTGTGTGGGTGTGTGTGAGTGCGTTGATGTGACAACGGTTAAATGCAGAAAAAAGTGTAAAGAGAAATGCATTGTTGTGTCAGTTGATCCAGTTGATCTCAAGAGAAAGTTCAATGTTTATTAGTAAATAAGTGGAAGAGAAATAGTGTTCGTTTACATAAAGTGAAATATCGTTAAGGCGACATCTTTATTGTCTTTAGAGATATTCATAGATTAACATACTATAGATCCACCAACTCGCTTCTGCTTCGAACTTCTGGAATATGTAAGTGTTAACGTCAAAGGAAGAATTCTGTCACTGACGGTTGATCAATTCAGCCGAAATTCTTATTGTGAATGTGCAAAATACAGTGGAGGTCATACAATTAGAAACGTCACTTTAGAATTTGTATTGTATAGCAGAATTTCTTTCATAGAACGAAAATTAAAAGAAAATGGCATAAATTTATTTTCAAAGCAATTGTGTGATCTATACCAAAATTTCAACACCGATAGGATTTGATGCAGTGAGTTCAATTTTTTTCTTCCGCTCGGCGCAAATTCTAGAGATAGTGACTTTTAAAGGGTTAGTAAATAATCGGTCATTATAACCCGATATGGTTCAAATGGATATCATTACGAAGGTAATTTTAACCCCTATAAATCCTTGTATAAATATATTTCATTTAATGAACTCATTGGGGCTTATTTTTTAAAAAGGTTAAAAACTTACTTTTCTGTTAAAACTGTACTATTTTTAAAAAAAAAACCCTACTATACCTATTTTCTTGCTGCACTCCGATAATAGAAAAGACTTCAAGCCTTTTTTAAAGTTACAATACTATGCATTAACCCTTCAAATACAGGAGATATTCACGTTAAAAGTTTTGGAATACATTTTCGACATAAAATAACAATTAAAAATTATTTTAAAAAAATCTTGCGATTTATTTGGAATAATTTTTTGCTTGCGGTCCGTTTCATAACATGGTTATCTACGTAAAACAAAAAAAAATTTCAAAACATTTTTCATTATTTAACATTATTCCATATAAAACAAAAGCCGCGAAGCCGGTGTTGGACCCACCCCACAGGAGAAAAATTCCTAATCCCTGCTGACGGTCACCAACGCAGAAGCTTTGTAACATAAAAATACTACGCCGAAGCCGGTGTTGGATCCACCCCAGAGGAGAAAGTCCCTAAACCCGACCAAAGGCCGGCCACGCAGAAAGCTTTGTAACATTAAAATACTATACCGAAGCCGCGAAGCGCTTTTCATATCACGGGTTCTAAATAAAATAAAAATAAAAAAAATGTTCAAAAAATTTTTCATTATTTGACAGTATTCCTTATAAAGCAACGAAACCGGTGTTGGACCCACCCCAGAGGAGAAAAATCCCTAAGCCCGGCCGAAGGCCCCCCCACGGAGACAGCATTATAACACAAAAATATCATGATCTTAAATTTGAACTTTAATTTTGAACTTTCATTTGTCCGGTCTTTGAAGGGCTGTTGGTTAATATTATACCTTAAAAAATGGCTAATATCTTCTCTATTATCGAAGTCTAAACGATAAGTATGATAGTGAATTTTTTTCACAAAATTTTACTACTATCAATAAAGGGAGGTTAAAAAGTCGTTTTTCATCATTAGCCCCCAAATGGATTAATAAACATAAACATGATTATCTACAGAGTTATGGAGTTTAGATAGACCTTTGTAGTCATACCCATCGCAACCATATCGGATACTAAATGACTGACTTATGTCCGGTTATACATTCAAGCTTTGCAGGCCTATATTTCAGACTTCTTCCGTCTTTTTAATCAGCGTTTAATGCCCTATCAGGAAAAAAAAAACTTAAAAAAATTCGACATTTGCTCCTAAAGTAAATTTGCTCCGAAATTATTCAGTATTGTAAGACTGGCTTATTGCTATACTTTCTGTAAATATGTCGATAACTTGCTATATTCCTGAAATGTGGAAGCTACACTTACTAATAGATCTCTAAAAATTGATGGTCATGCAATTAGAAACTACGACAAAAGCAATATATTATTCCTAATTTTACAGGAAAATATAACTAAATCATACAAAAGGCGCTTAATACTTTGAAGGGTAGCCCTTATATTTTTATGAGATTTGCCAATCTCTTTAACAAACTTTCTACAAAAGTCTAGCATCGCGAGGATGGTATCGATTCCCCAAACTGCCTTAATATTTCAAAAATATTCGTCACTAATTCTTAAGGTTTTTGTTTTTATATGTTGTTCGACATCTGGACATGAGTTTGCAATTGAATTTTGTGGTGGTCAGACGAAAACATTGGTAAGCGTATCCATAAACCATTTGCATCACAACTCGGGAAGTATCGTATGCTTTTCTTGCGATAATGGTTGAGTTGCATTTTCCAGAATATTTTTATATTGGTGTTGGTCTATTCGACCATCTATGCTGTGTATAGGACCAACGCCATTGCAACTAAATTCATTCCATACCATCACATTTCCTCCTCCGTGTTTAATGGTATTTATGGGATCGAACCCAGGATCTCATGTACAAGACGCGCGCACACTACCCGGTGGTACAATGGGTAGTGTGCGCGCCTCTTGTACATGAGATCCTGGGTTCGATCCCTGCTCTGACCACCTTAAAAATAAAACTCTTTCGGCGGCGGTCACCTCGCATAGTGACGGCGACACTATCGAGTATTTAGCCATGAAAAAGCTTCTCAAAATACCGTTCGGAATCGGTGTAAAACTGTAGGTCCCAATCAGTGAGTGAAAAATTAGAAAGCGCACAGCTCACTGGTTATGAGAAGCTCTCCCCAATCCCTTCATGGGATGTAATGGGAAACGGTTTTTTTTTTTTTTTTTATGGTGTATCTAGAATCCAACGATTTGTTTAGTGGCAATCTTACGTAAGCTCTCCCATCCGAACCAAACAAATTAAACTTCGATTCCTCGCTCCAGGATATTTTTTCCCAAAAATTAATCGTTTTGTGCAGTCGCTCCTTTGCAAATTTCAAACGTTTTACAATATTTTAGCTTGAGACGTGCTACTTTTTTCGTGGAATGCATCCATGCAGACCAGTTTCTTGTACGATAATCTACGTGGCATGGTTCTAGATAATATGGTTCCTGATATTCTGCTAGATTTGGTGCGTGGCAATAGCATTAACTTCGGTTCAAGTCACAAATGGGTTGTACTGCCTCTACAAATAACTCTATCATCATATGGAGTGGGGTTTCTTGGTATTGAACTTCCCGTAAATTGAAATAATCTTATTGACATAAAAACATTTATTTGAAGAGCAAAATCGGTTTACTATGGCTGAAATGTATTGTTTTTCTTATTGAAGGCAGCGGACAGTTAATTGCATTTTACATGACAGTTTTTGTCACATATTTGTACTGAATTGAATTGTTAATTAGTAAAATGTTGATCAAAAGATAAAAATAAATAACTTACGTTGAACATTAAATAACATTTTCGAATGCGTATCTAATTATCTGTCCACCTTCAGAAACATGTGGCACTACAGTTTACGCAATTCTGAGAAATTTTCAAAAGTTATTGTTGATATTTTGAATATATTGAACTAGAGTGAGAAGATACCGGGAGTTACCAAAACGAGAGACACTTTATATGAAAGTTTTGAAGACAAATGTAACTTTGAATACTTCGTTTCTAATTGTATGACCACCACTGTATGTAAATAATGAACATTGTGAATGCACAAAATTAAAAATGGAAGATTTTGTTCGATCTTAGAGCAAACCAGCTGACAGACGTTCTATTCCTCTTGGAGGATGCACGACGTGTAAGGTCAAATGAGAGAGTTGGGGCATCTCGAGTATTTTAATCTATGGATTTATCTTGCTAACGTGGGACCGATAACCATTCCCTTGGGCAGAATAGTCTTTGGGACCATCGTTAACACATTATAATTTTAACACGTTTGCTTTTTGCCTAAAATCGCGTCTTGTTCGGTATAATGTTTATAATAAATTAATAAATAATAAACTATTATATTATAAAAATCAGTAGCAGTTATACGACACCAGCGGATTTAAATCTACGATTCCAGGTATGTAAAAATTTTTTGTTTGGCAAAATTGCAGATTTTAGGGAGGTACGAAAAAAAACAAAATTAGAAAGTGGGCTGAAAAAACAAATGCATGGTTCAATCGTTGTTCTTTATGAGCTACAACTTTCCCTCAGAAGGAAAATCAAAATTCCGAACGGTTTGCAAGATATGAGCCTAATAAAATGATTCCTTTTTTGCAAAAATTACACCGAGGCCTTAAATCTTTGGGCCCTCTAAAAAAAATACAGCAGACAGTTGTCCGAGGCCTTCGGCCACGGACTGTCCCTGCAGGCTGTGTCAGAGACACGGCCATTAAGTTTAACGTAGAATACCCCATCCGATAAGACAGAAAACATATATAACAATAAATGATAAATAACATAAGCAAATGAATTTATTTATTTGATAGTTACTTTTGATAATATACATAAGCTTATGGTAGGAAAAATAGGATAAATATGTTTTTAAATTAAAAGAGTAAGGATAAATGATAAATAGCAGACGCACACATGCAATTTTGATGGCATTAATTATTGTGTTGGTTGGAGAGAGATGCGACGGCATTTTGTAAATATGCACTTTCTTAGATTCACTAAAGCAAGCAATGTCTTTATATGCGCAAGTTGCTTTCTGGGAATACATTGGGAAGTAGTTGGAAAGCAGCTAATCTATTGTGCTGCCATATCACAAAAGTAATTCCTATTGCTGTACATCTAATAAAGATGTCGCTACAATGTGGCGATAACCCAAATAAGTTTGGAAACCACTGATCTAAACGATTGGAATAGTTTTCAACAAGATTTATTAATTTATTTTTTAGTTTGTGTGCTCGAAGACTGTATGCCATATGTAACGTATTACATTATTAACGTATTACATTATAGCGACATCTTCATTTGAAGTCCAGCTACAGCAATACATTTTATGATATGGCAGCACAATAGATTAGCTGCTTTCCAACTACTTCCCAATGTATTCACAGAAATGTGTTTAGGAAAAACGCCATTGATATAGTGAGCGTATACATCGCCAATCCTTTGTATTAATGTACATACACACACATTTACACGCTGCTCGCAGAAGTAAACAAACGACAGCAAAGATCTGTAAACTTTCAAGCACACACAAGTGTCCACGTTCCCCTCCCTTCATTTTATGTTCCCCTCCAAACGAACTAATAACCGACCGATCCAACAAAACGAAATGTACACACACACACATTTACACGCTGCTCGATAAATAAACAAAGCACAGCAAAGCCAAAATCATTTGATTTCACAACAACAACAGAAACAACAGCGGCATTTACAAACCAACAACAACAGCGGCATGTACAAAAAAAGTCTAAAATATCATGCTCTTAAATATTTATTTCCTTAACTACATAAAACTTTTATATATAGACATATAATTTTTTTAATGTAATTCGAAACAAAACATATTACCAAAACCGAGTAACATATAAAAATTGATAAAATATGTTTTAATATTTAAGTAAAAGTGGGTGAAAGTTGACAAACATTTTCTCAAAATTTTGTGCTCCAGATCAACATCCCTACCTTACCGTATAACGTATTCTACGTTAAAAAGTGCATGACTTTGGGCAAAACTGGGAGACACGGGTCTTTTTTTCTTGGTCTTTTATCACGTAGTGGTGTCCGTATATGGTTATATTTTTTTGTGTTGCACTGTGTTATGCACAATTTCCTTGGGCATTTAGCTTATCTTTTTTGATGGCTTCTGGCAACACTGTTTCACTCGTTTGTTTTGTTGGCATTCGAGGGAAGACAAATTTTGACTGTCTACTTTAGTACATCGTTTTTGATTTCAACTACAGAAGCATTTGCAATACGCGATGTAGAACTGTATAAAACAGGAAAATGGAATTTCAGACAGGCTAACTTTCTGTGATCAGCCGTGATTGTCACGCCATCAACAAACAATATCCCTGATTTGAGTATTCCCTTTCCTTCCAACCAATTTATTGACGTGTTTGTAAGTATTTGAACCCGGTTTTATGGTACGTAATTTTTCACTCATCATAAATGCCTGTTCAAATTCAACTTGCTCCTTTATTAAAAACCTTAACAATTGTCTTTGTTTCGCAATTAGATTTTGTTCATACGAATGTCTGTTCTACGTTGGGTGGTAAATTTTCTTTAAGTCTTTCTCCCAAGTGTGCTTAATTTTGTGCAATGCCTTAGTATAATTCGAATTCATATACTTTTTGCTCTTCAAGTTTATCTCCTCCGAATGTAACGACGTAACAAAATGTACCGTGTTCGAAAATTCTTCCACATAGGAATTGTCAAGTTTATATCACTGGGTGGAAAAATTCGAACTAACTCCGCAGATAAATCCCTCTTAAAATAATCCCAATTGATATTTTTAAATGACAAAAATTGCCTTGGTTCGTTTACCAACATTTCAATCTCATTAAAATTCAATTGTAATTTCAACGAAAAATGATCTGAAAATGTTGGAAAACTATCAATTCTATAATTTGAATTTATACTATTGACCAGATTAACAGAAATCAAAAAATTATCCAAAAAAAGAAGAGTTCGCATACGATGGTTACCTATGCATCACAAAATCTAACGGCAGAATAATCATTCAACCAATTCGAAACATCTATGCCGTTCATAGTATCGTATGAATCACCTCAGTTGACGCTCCTTGCATTCAAATCACCCCCTAAAATAAATCCATTAAAATTCGTGGAAAAATTTTAAATTATCAAAAGTCAATATTTGTAGCAGGGCTGCAAACCGGTTCTGAACCGAACCGGTTTTGAACCGAACCGAACCGTTATTTTTGCTAATGAACCGAACCTTGGACCAAACCATTGTCTAAACAAAAATGTCGAACCGAACCAAAAACCGTATTTCAATTGACAAAAAATGGTTCGGTTCAACAAGTTGCTTCTCCAAAATCTGGATTTTGTGTTGTTTGTTTTGATTCTGTTGATCTGGTAACGCACTAATAATTTTGTTCGCGGAAAAGCAAAAGTGCATCTTGCTCTCACAGAAAAAGAAAAAATTAAATGTTTTTTTTTTTACAAATAATGTAGTGATATAGTTAAAATCAAATAATTTAATATATTATTTAATAAATGTAATGAAAATTACTTTCAAATTGCTTGGAGCCTATGTCACAGGTGCTAATTTTATTAAATTTTGACAATACATTTTCATTTATACATTTTCAAATAACATTGAACCGAACCGAACCAAAACCACGGTTCGAGCCGGCTGAAAACCGTTTCACTAACCGAACCATGGTTCAAATGTAGTGTGAACCACTGAACCGAACCAACCCAAATCGACAAGTGGTTTGCAGCCCTTGTTTGTGGTTACTTAGGTCTAGAAATGACAATACTTATACTAAAATTTTGGTAATGCATACTTTTAGGGGAATATTAACATCATTGCCTTTAAACATTAACTTATATTCCTTCCATACAGCAAAATGATAGTAGACGGCGAAAGCTGTGGCGTAGTTAGTAGTTAAGCATGTTCCCAATAATGGGATGGCTATTGTACGAACATGTATTTCATTTAGAGGTGGTTTGTCACAACTATATTCGTTGTCACAACTATATTTACAGCCAACTAAAATTTTGGTGTTCCTTGGACTATCACATTATTCAGTTGTGAGTACCAATAATTGTGTTCCATATCATCAAAGGTTGGGCATATAAATTGATTTGTAATTCAGTTTTGGTTGCAAGAACTGCAATATGTATCTGCAGCCACAGCAACAATACATAAATGTGATATGTCAATCGAATTTTTGTTGTAGCAATCAAATTATCCTGTACTGGTGAATATTATATTTATTAGTTGGATGAACGAAAACTGTAAAAACTAATTCGTACTACTAAATAATATATTGGTATGCTTGCCGTCGGTGGTGCAATGGTTAGTGTGCGCGCCTCTTGTACAGGAGATCCTGGGTTCGAATCCTGCTCCGACCACCTTACTTAGCCATGAAAAAGCTTCTCAAAATACCGTTCGGATGCGGTGTAACACTGTAGGTCCCAATTAGTGAGTACAAAACTATAAAGCGCACAGCTCACTGGTTGTGAGAAGCTCTCCCCAATTCCTTCATGGGATGTAATGGGAGACAATTTTTTTTATGCTCAACTACTTATAATTATTTGAATTTGATGGCTGTCACAACCATTTGGTGATGCTTAATCCCATTATGAATTTTATATAAAAAAAAGTAAAAAATAATCTTTTATTAAAATTGTGTATTTTATATTTAAATATAAACAAAATTATTATTATTTATTACCAGGGTTCGTATCTCGTGGCCATTTTTGTTCGAAAATATGAAAAAATTTCTATATCTCGAAAACGGAGTGTCGAATCGAAAAAAGAGCGAATTTTTACGGGCTTCTAAGGGTTTCTCACAAAGTGCTTTTTTTTCAAAAAATTGCCAAAATAAGAAAATCGCTAAAATAAAAAAGTGGCTATAACTTGGAAACGGTCCGTCCAATCAGAAAAATAATACATTTTTTACCTCCATAGTAATTATTGGATATCTTTAATATGGCAACACTTTTTTTAAAAAAATCGATAAACTAAAATTTTTTCGAATAAAAAATCGCTAGGGGGCGGCATATTTATTTTGACGAAACTGCTGCCCGCTCTTTAGTATCAATAAATTCCAACATTGCAATTGTTTTTGTTGTTGTTTGCCAATTCCTGTTAGACGAGAGCATAAGCTATTACGTCGCAAAAAATTTTAATCAGTTGCATTTTCTCTTTCGTCGAATTAGGTGATTTTCAGCAATTAGAGCGATTTTGATTTTGACAAAAGTATTTTGACGGGCATTATTTTTAAAATTTGGTAAGTAAAAAAAACTTTTTTTTTATAATAAAAAATTAATTTGGTTAAATTGATACCTTGCAGATATTTTTCACTTCAATATGGGGAAAAATCGGAGTTAAGCATTGAGGTTAGGGCTGAAATTGTCACCAAATAGAATTGTGGTATTTCTGCAGAAGACATCTGTGAAGAATATGATTTATCAAGACAAACAGTGCATTACCAAATCAATATGCGTAAGAAAACAAATTCAGTCCAAAATTTAGCACGGAGGGGCAGAAAAAGGAAAACTACATCAACAGACGACAGGCATATCATTTATCAATTTACGAAAAATCCCACTATAACTCCAAAATACTTTGCATCTCAGCTGCAGAAATATTCTGACGATCCCGTAGGTGAACGCACAATACGTAGGCGCCTTACTCAACATAGTTTTGGTACGTATGTAATACAAAATATACCATATATCTCAGCTGGCAACAAAGTAAAGCGGTTGGAATTTGCCAGAATGTATGTTGATAAGCCTCCAAGCTTCTGGAACCGGGTTTTGTGGACTGATGAGAGTAGTTTTGAGTATCATGGGTCACAGAAAAAAAACATATGTTCGACTTCCGAAGGAGACTCGTAAGAAACTAGCTCCAGTCAGCGAAAGAATGAGCCATGGTGGTGGCTCGGTAATGTTCTGGGTTTGTATGTCGTCCAATGGAGCTGGCGATTTAGTCTCGATCGATGGAACAATGAACCAATATAAATATTTGGATATTTTAAACAATCACGCATTCCAATCGGGTGATAAAATAATCGGAGAGTCTTATTTTCCAGCAGGATAATGCCCCATGTCACAAAAGCCGTATGGTAATGCAGTTTTTGATCGGTTTTGGCGTGGAAATATTGGATTGGCCACCCCAAAGTCCAGACTTAAATGTTATTGCAAATGTCTGGTCATATATAAAGGCAAAAAGAAGTGTGTCATTGACTCGTACTAGGGAAGATAACATTTCTGAAGTAAAGGGGCTTTGGGAGGAAGTCCCTCCCGAAATGTTCTCCAAACTCGTCGACTCTGTACCAAAACGATTGCGAAATCTTATAGATTCCAAGGGAGGATATATATTTTACTAAAAATTTATAATTTATAATTTTATTCTTAATAATTGAATTAATTTTTAATTTAAAACCTTTTATCAAAATACTTATGCCATTTGAAGAATTTGCATTTTGTTCTCAATACACTGAATTGGTATAAAATAAACCAATGAAATCTATATTGTTTTTTATTTATTAATTACCTTAACTTTTCTCATTAAAGTTTTTTAATTTCTATGACTGTTAAAAAAAAAATAAAAATACTCCAAATTTGCACTCGTCAAAATACTTTTGCCGCCACCTGTATATATTTCGCAAACGTAGCGTTCAATCGAAATGTAACCATTTTTTTCGGATTTCTAAGGGTTTTTCATAAAGTGGTCCAATTCGTATGGACTTTTTTTTTCTAAAAACCGGCAAAATAAATAAATCGCTGAAATAACAAATAGCTAT
The DNA here is from genome assembly GCA_963931995.1 of Phaonia tiefii. Lineage (NCBI taxonomy): Eukaryota > Metazoa > Arthropoda > Insecta > Diptera > Muscidae > Phaonia > Phaonia tiefii. The sequence continues at coordinate 161,229,860 of OZ008367.1, forward strand.
AACTCGTAAACGGCGCGTCCAACCGCAAAAGTTATAAATTTTTTACCTCCATAGGAGGCTTTAACCAATGGATGCCTCTCATACGGCATCACTTATAATCCGGTAAACTAACATTTTTCATATAAAAAATCGCTATAACTCACATATGTACATATGTATGTCCGGGTTATAGCCATTTCTTTATTTCAGCGATTTTCATATTTTGATGATTTTTTGAATAAAATATCTTCCATACGATGAACCACTTTATGAAAAATCCTTAAAAACTGGAAAAAAATTGTTTTATTTTCGATTGGACGCTCCGTTTCCGAGATATTGGCATAGGTGCGTTTTAGCGAATTTTGATGTCAGAAATTTTAGTTTTAGCGATTTAAAAGAAAGTGATGCGGTATTGAAGACATCCGTGGGTGAAAGCCTCCAAAGTATGTACAAAATTTTTGCGATTGGACTCACAGTTTCCGAGATATAGTAATTTTTTTATTTTATCGATTTTCTTAATTTGTCGATTAAAAAAAAATAATTTCATGCGAATTGGAAAACTTTGTGAGAAACCCGTATAAATTTGTTATTTTTACGATTGGACGCTTCGATTTCGAGATATAGACATTTTTTCTAAATTTTTCATATTTTCGATCAAAAATGGGGATGGATTACCCTGGGTATCATATGTATGTTTAAGTCAATTTGTGTCATTTACAATATTAGTTCCTCCAGCCAAGTGTCCACAAATGTTTGCATGTGTTTGTGAAGGCGTCAATAGGTGTCAAATATGCTAATATGTATTCTTCGCTGGCTGATAACTATACACTTTATTATTTTTTCACAACTTTCTTTATCACTTTCTGTTTAAAATATTAGTTATTCTGTAAAGTCCTCGTGTAACATTCCAATATATGTAGGTTCTCTTTAACAAAAAGGCTCTTGTGAAAAATCGAATACATAACTTTGTAACAAGTGATTTTGCAACAGAAACTAAATTATGATTACAGTGACTAATATTTGAACGCGAATTCTAATATTGTACTTTTTATTAGTTCTATGTATCTGCCATTTCAGATGAATGAGGTTTTTGAATAACTCAAATTGGTCAATACAACTAAAGTTCGGTAGAAGCAACTTGTATTTAGTAAGGCCTATTTTTTTATCTATCAATAACATCGACAAATAATTCTGATGTGTGACAATTATGAATTCTAATCAAAATATAGACTTTATAATGGAATTTTCAATGCCTGAATTGATTTCCAACTAATCTTTCCCTGTGTGTGCCTTCCAAATTTTGAAGCCAGTTGAGCTGCAAGTGGCTGCAAGTCGATGAAGTTCGATTGTATTAGTGAAAAATGTGAGTGTATTGATATTTTTTCGAACTTGCCCTTGCATGTTGAAGTTGACGTAGTTGAATTCATGGAAATATATAATTCTGTTCGGAACGTTGCAAAAAAGTTTAATATAAGTCATATGACGATCTAGAAAATAGTGTCAAGTAACAATGCAGTTACCCCAGCTGGGGCACTGAAGGCATTGAATATTGACGCCAGTGAGTGGAATACTCGCCGAAGTCCCAAAAGATGGGGATGTTAAGGTTGCAGAGAAGAATAATATATGTACCATTTTTATCACAAGAGAATGTAAAGCTTCGTAAAGGAACTGGACTGAGGCTGACTGGAAGAAGGAAAAGTATTGAATTTGACAGGCTATAAATAATAAAAGTACAATTACGCCCTATGTTTAAGGTTATGGTAGGATGAGATAAAAATCAATCGATTTGAGTCCTACGGCCGTGCTTGGTCCAGATGGAAAGACCCAAATACTACTACCTCGAATGCAGAAACATAAACCATGAGACACGTAGGTGGATTTATAATGGTTTTCGAATGCATTACGAAGAAAGGAGTAGGTCCTCTGGTTACAATTGAATTGAATTATGGAAAATTAACAAAATATCTTTCAATTCTGCAAAATCATTTACCTACTGCTATAAAAAACGAGCCTTGCTACTGATAGAATGATATTTTGGCATGACATTGCCCAAATATTCGGCCAAAATCGTTAAAAACTGGCTAAACCGTTAACAATTTACAATCATGAAATGGCCAGTGCAGACACCGGGCTTCAACCCGTTCGAAAACTTTTGGAATTACATTAAACATCAACATACAACAAAAGTTGTCAACTGTTTGAATTTATCGTTCCGATAAACTGCTAATAGGCGATAGACCTCCTATTAACGTTATCGGCTGGATAACTTTTAAATAGACATTGAGAAAATGAAATTCAACTGTCCGGTAATTTATTGTTACGATAATATATAACCTCACATTGAGAAAGTGAAATGTTGTAATAGTTATTGCATTCTTCTTATCTGACATCCGTTTATGTATTTCATACAAAGTTGCATAAACATTTCGCAATAACGTAAATGGAAAATTTTAACTTAGACAGTACATAATAATGAAATTGAAAAATATACTTGGGAATTTTTCGGCACAGGAGATAAGTGCATTTTGGCAAAATTTTAAGAGTAAAATTGGCTGAACTTTACGACTTTGGGCAGACGCGGTGTAAAAAAAACTGAATATTCAGTTTTGTTTGACCTATGCTCCTGAGTCGGGAACAAATTGTCCGAAAGAGAGAAATTTCCAAATTCGACTTAAGGTACAGAGGGAATTTGAACTCCCTGTCTGAGCAGGAATATAAATTTATCGATATTCAAATAGGTCTAGCACACGGTACGAGAAACGTAGAGAGGAACCAATACCATCAATAATTTCCCATACATGCATATTTGTAACAGAAAAAAATGTCGATAAATTGTGTGGGTATTGAAATATAGAAAAAAAACATTCATATCTCGACTAACAAGCATCGAATATGAAAATTAATGGCACCAGTGAAATTTCCTTTCTTTTGAGTACCAACACTTACCTGTAAGTTCAGGTGCAGAATGCCATTTTTGGGTTTTTTCGGCAAATTTTGCCATAAATTTTACTGACTGCCTGTAACAGTACAACCACCTCCTTACACTGTGAAATATTAGTAAAATAAAAGAACATATCAAATTGTATGATGAAAAAATTGTGCAATTTCTAAAACATTATGCTACAAACTTGACAAAAAATACAAATTTTGGGGAAATTTCGTGACTTTAATGCTAAAAAGCATTAGCATAATGTTCCAAAAAAATATGCAAAAAATAGCAACATTGTTGCCAATAAACCGGCAAAAATCAATCATGTACATATGTATTTCCGTTTTCATCTTTTGTTCTCATCCATTTTTAATAAACATGTAGTGTTCCCTTTCCGTTCTCTATTTTGACACTTTTGTCCTCTCTCTCTCTCTGATGGCAATTTTAGTTGTTTCTGAATCCTCTGGTCGTTCGCAGTCAGCTCCCGTAAATTCGTTTAAAGTAGTGGTTAAGTGTTGCAAATTACAAATAAATTTATAAATTCTTGTTAAAATTGAATTAATTAAAGTTGATAAATGTTGGTGCTATCAAATGTTTGTGAAAATCAATCAGAATTCGTTCTTAATTACGAAGAATATAATTTTTCGTTTCTTGTTTACGGTGGAGCCGGTAATTCGTGTGTGGGTGTGTGTGAGTGCGTTGTTGTGACAACGGTTAAATGCATAGAGTAAATTTATAGTAGAGCCGCCATTTGTCTCATCTGACGTTTCCTTTCACACTCTTCGTGATGCGGTCGGTGTGATAGAGAGATGTTTGACGAAAAGTGATATACACCAGGTGGAATTACAATAACTTCTTGCTTTAATTTTTCATGCCATTTTGGTGAAAGACTGTAAAATTTAAATGTGTTTTAAACTTTTTTATTGATTGTTATTGTTAGCATACATTTGTGTTGTATTTAACACAGTAATTTTAACACACAAAACGAAATGCCGTTGTTGTTATTTTGTTCGTTGTTTTGAACCATTGCCTCTATCTGGTATTAGTAAAGCAATTCTTTTCAACATCAAACGTATACATCACACGAGGACAAATGTCAGAAATTTGGTGAGTGAAAGATTTTCTCTACCCATATTTACTCTATGGTTAAATGCAGCAAAAAGTGTAAAGAGAAATGCATTGTTGTGTCAGTTGATCTCAAGAGAAAGTTCAATGTTTATTAGTAAATAATTGGAAGAGAAATAAACAAAAGAGAAAAACAAGTGTTTGTAATTCGTTTAATAAATGGTTGTCGTTCGTTTACATAAAGTGAAATATCGTTAAGGCGACATCTTTATTGTCTTTAGAGTTATTCATAGATTATCATACTAGAGATCCACAAAGCCTCTCTTGGTGTTTTGACTGAAGCGAACCAATCTTCTGGAATATGTAAGTGTTAACGTCAAGAGAAGAATTCTGTCACAGAGGTTTGACAACTTCAGCCGAAATTCTTATTGTAAATATGCAAAATATTGTATGTACATATATACATAAGGACATAAAATTAGAAACGCCACTTTAGAATTTATATTGTATAGCAGAATTACTCCCATAAAACGAAAATTAAAAAAGAAAATATTCAGTATTGTAAGAAGACTCACTTATGGCTATACTTTCTGCAAATATTTCGCTAACTAGCTATATTCCTAAAGAATGGAAACTACATTTTCTAATAGATCTCTAAGATGGTAAACGACGATAAAAACAATATTTTATTCCTAATTTTACAGACAAATATAATAAAGTAATACAAATAAAGCTTAATACTTTGTAGGGTAGCCCTGATTAGTTATGACATCGACCAGTCTCTGTAGTAAACTTTCTACTAAAGTCCAGCATTGCGAGAATGGTATCGATTCCTCAAACTGCCTTAACATGTTGAAAATGTTCGCCAACATTTCTTGAGGTATTTGTTTTTAAATGTCGTTCGACATCTAGATATTAGTTTTCAATTGAATATTGTGGTGGTCAGACGAAAACATTGGTATGCTACATTTTACTTTGGCCGGTTAACCGCACGAGTAATTAGTTGAGGTTTTTTTTTGTCGGTTAATTGCATAAAATTTCAAAATTGAATTGATCGGTTAATCGCACAAATTCGGGTTTCATATCATTTTGTAAATTTGTTGAAAAAAAAGCAAGAAACATAAGAATTACATTTTATAAAGATTTACATTTAGGGATGATTGTTATTAAGTCGACCTTTTTATTTGTACTTTTTTATTTTATTATTCAATCTCAAGACCATTCCATATCTCTTTAAATAGAGACATAGATTTTTAAAAAAGAAAAAGTTTTGCAAATGCATCCTCATGATTCCTGGCAAACCGTATTGCTATTTCAGATTTTCCCACAGATTAGAATGCCGCTTTTGAAAAATGCATCAAACTAAATGCAAACGAAAACTCATCTGAATTGAGAATTTTACACTATGCAAGTGTTCTTAAAACATCGCAAGCAAAACACACAAGAAAACATTTGCAAACAACTTCTTCCATCTCCAAAGAACCATCGGCCCCTATTAGAAATGCAACTACAAAAATTCTCAAGTCATAGGGATTTTCGTTTGCATTTAGTATGAAGAATTTTTCAAGAGCAGCATTCCAAACTTCCATTGATGAAGGTTGGTGGATTTACTCTTCTTTTAGCCGTACAGACTTTGACTAAAAATCACTTGTGTCCAAATTAAATATATTGTGTTTCTAGATGCATTTTTGGAGAAAAAAAAACTTAATTTTCACAGTTCTTGAATTCATCTTAAACTTTTAACAGGATCAAACAAACTAAACAAATTTTTAAATTTTCTTAGAAATCTACTGTAAAGAAAGAATTTTCTTGTTTGTGTAAAATAACGGGTCATGCTCAAGCCGGTATCTTTTAACATTAATGAACCACGTTTTACTTTGTCCGATGTGCCTCAATGGTTCAGCATTGCAATTTTATTCGACATTAATCGAACTCGATTTCCCCATTCGTAATTTTAATTTTTTGTCAAACGGGTTAACCCAAACGGGTTTTGCAATCGGTTTATACGAGCTAACGCATCGTCGAATTGAATTAATATTTTGATTTATAAACTGATTTAAAAACTGAACTGAACAGTACAAAATACGAATACTTATAATGAAATTGAAAAACAAACTTCGGAATTTTTCCGCACAGGAGATAATGTTCATTTTGGTAAAACTTTAAAAGTAAAATTTTACTGACAAACAATACATCCACTTTCACTGTAAAATGTTAGTAAAATAAAAGAACATGCCAAATTGTATTATGGAAAAATTGTGCAATTTCTATAACATTATGCTACAAACCTAACGAAAAATTAAAAATTTTGGGCAAATTTCGCAAAATTAATGCGAAAAAGCATTAGCATAATGTTTCCAAAAATTATGCTCAAGATTGGCAACATTGTTGACAATAAAATAAATATAATAAATGGCTTCCCGTTACATCCCATGAAGGGATAGGGGAGAACTTCTCACAATCACTGAGCTGTGCGCTTTCCAGTTTTCACTCACTGACAATAAGCAGGGAAAAATCAGTCATGTTCATATTTCCGTTTTCATCTTTTATTCTCATTCTGTTTTAATCGACATGTAGTGTTCCCTTTCCGTTTTTCTTTTCACGGCTCTCGCCGAACGATTGAGTTGAGCTTTTACACCAAATATCTATTTTGACACTTTTGTCCTCTCTCTCAATCTCTCTCTCTCTCTCTGATGGCAATTTTAGTTGTTTCTGAATCCTCTGGTCGTTCGCAGTCAGCTCCCGTAAATTCGGTAAAAATAGTGGTTTAGTGTTAAAAATTACAAATTAATTGATAAATTCTTGTTAAAATTCAATTAATTAAAGTTGATAAATGTTGGTGATATCAAATGTTTGTGAAAATCAATTAGAATTCGTTCTTTTTTAATAAACATGTAGTGTTCCTTTCCCGTTGTCTTTACACGTCTCTCAACCGAACGATTAAGTTGAGCTTTCACACCAAATCTCTATTTCGACACTTTTGTCCTCTCTCTCTCTGTTGGCAATTTTAGTTGTTTCTGAATCCTCTGGTCGTTCGCAGTCAGCTCCCGTAAATTCGGTTAAAGTAGTGGCTAAGTGTTGAAAATTACAAATAAATTTATAAATAATTGTTAAAATTCAATTAATTATAAAGTTGATAAATGTTGGTGCTATCAAATATTTGCGAAAATCAAGAAGAATTCTATTTTAATTACGAAGAATATAATTTTCCATTTCTAGTTTACGGTAGAGCCGGTAATTCGTGCGTGGGTGTGAGTGAGTGCGTGGTTGTGAAAACGGTTAATTGCAACAAAGTGTAAAGAGAAATGAATTGTTGTGTTGATCCAGGGGAGATATATGGTTGATCTCAAGAGAAACGTCAATGTTCAATTAAGTGGAAGAGAAATAAATAAAAGAGAAAAATAAGTGCTTGGAAATCGTTGAATAAATGGTTGTGTTCGTTTGCATACGGTGAAATATCGTTAAGGCGATATCGTTATTGTCTTTAGAGTTATTCATAGATTTACATACTACAGATCCACCAACTTGCTCTTGTTGTTTTGACTGAATGGAATCGAACTTCTGGAATATGAAAGTGTTAACTCTAGAGAAGAATTCTGTCACTGAGATTTGACCAATTCCGCCGAAATGCTTATTGTAAATGTCGAAAATATTGTGTGCGGTCATACAATGGAGGTCATACAATAAGAAACGCCACTTATAGAAGAATTACTCGCATAAAACGAAAATAAAAAAAGAAAATATGGCATAAATTTTCTTTCAAAGCAATTGTGTGATCTATAGCAAAATTTCAACACCGATAGGATTTGCTGCACTGATTTAAAATTTTTTCCTTCCGCTCGGCCCAACTTCTTGAGATATAGACTTTAAAAGCTTGAGTATAGCATCAGCCATATCTCACGAATTTATAACCCGACATGGTTCAAATGGATATCATTACAAAGGTATTTTTAATCTCTATACAACCTTGTACAAACATTTTTAATTTAGTTAACACATTGGGTTTGTATTTAAAAAAAAGGACGTGCGACTTTTTTCGTGGAATGCATCCACGCAGATCAGTTTCTTGTACGATAATATACGTCTAATGGTTCTAGATAAAATGGTTCCTGATATTCTGCGAGATTTGGTGCGTGGCAATAGCATTAACTTCGGTTCAAGTCACAAATGGGTTGTACTGACTCTACAAATAACTCTATCATCATATGGAGTGGGGTTTCTTGGTATTGAACTTAAAACTTCCCGTAAATTGAAATAATTTTATTGACATACAAATATATTTTTGAAGAGCAAAATCGGTTTACTATGGCTGAAATGTATTGTTTTTCTTATTGAAGGCAGCGGACAGTTAATTACATTTTACATGACATTTTTTGCCACATATTTGTACTGAATACGAATATTTTTTAATTATTTTTGTAATAGATAGCGTAGTGATCAATGTTGAAGTAAAGAAAAAACAAACTGCGAGACACGGGTCTTTGTTTTGGTCTTTTATCACGTAGTGGTGTCCGTATATGGTTATATTTTCATGATTTAAAAAATTACGCCCAGTGTAATTAACAATCTTGCCTGAATATTCAACTTTTACAATTTAATTAAATCTAACTTTATATCCAATTCTTTCTGTTAACTGGCAATTACAGCAAAATGATTCTAGGAATCAGAAACCGAATTTTGGCGCCGCTCTTATCCTTTAGTACTTTTTGTTGTGGCGGAAACAGATGGTGGAAGTACCAAACGTTTGCGATTCTGAAATGCAAAAAAATCAAATTAAAAAATATAATTAATCGCCCTTATTACGGTTGTTGTCGTCGACGTCGTTGTCGGTTTTATGTCAACATCACTTCGTGTCAACATCGTCGTCACATCAACGCTAGTTTCGTATTCTGTAACTGTCTAGAGACGACGTCGACTGTTTATCGATAACCTATTAAAAGCATAAACAAAGTTGTTAATCGTGGTGAATGAAAGCAGGAAGAAGAAGAACGTTTTATATTTGTAGCTCTAATATTTTATTTAATTTGGTAAAAGGCTTTCAAGTTTTTAAAAAGTGTTTAATTATCGTAACCATATGGACTCCGTTTTGGAAGTTATTGGATGTAGACGACCTTTATCACCAGGTTAGGCGAATGGAAGCGGCTAATTGAGACGAGCTCTGCATGGACGCAAATGCAGCCTTTACTTGCACCAGAGCTGCATGTATTGGAGACAAGGACCTAATCGAGAGCAAGAAATCTCATGAAATGACCGACCCAATTTTCGAGCACTTTTTCCACTAAATCCAATCATATGTCATGAATAGCACGGTCAATATTGACTTGTAAAGCTTGAAGAGTGTCTGATATATTGCTAAAGACCAATGACTTCAAACAACCCCACAAGAAATAGTCTAATGGTGTTAAATCTTATCTTAAAGGATTTGAACTGTACGTTTAGTTAGCGGCCGCTTGTTTGCAAGACATCAGACTAAAATGAAGACACCAATTGCATGACAGAAAGCCTGCAGAGCGGCCGTATATGTCACAACAAGAAAACAACCACTGCTAGGCAATGCATCTACTGATGGGAGCTTGGCACTGAAGACACCGAAGATTGTAGTTCTAAGTGATCCCTGAAGGAACTCAATTCCAGCAGCTAATTTGGATTCAGGGCAGTGACCGTGTTAATACCCAATATTATTTTTCGTTAACTGTATAAGTTCAAATTATTAAAAATAAGGCCAATAAATTAGCATCAAAACGAACTTCATTGAATTTACCGACAGACAGACAACTGCAATTACATACGTATAAAGCGGATCATCTTCTGGAACACTCCTGCATACTCTCCTTGGGGGGGTTCCGTCCTCCATTAAAAGTTGCAAACTAAACATTTTAATATGTTAAGCCATAATTCTAAAATAAAACTGGAAATTTCTTTAATTAAAAAAAAAAATGCGAATTTTCTTCAAGTCGATATCAAAAATGGTGTCGACAGAAATAGAGTCGTTTCAATTCAATGTCGACGTCAATTCTAGTTACAAAATACCAAATATGTGTCGACAGTCGTCGTTCGTGATCGATAACGACTACACAAATACTGATTTTCAACTGTCGTCACAAGACGACGTCCTTTCATGTCGACGACGACAACCGTAATAAGGGTGAATATACCTTCATCACATGGTGATAATTCGTTCAATTGTTTGGAAACATGTGGATTATCTGAATTTCCTACAACGACCACTTTAAAAATAAATCTTTAGCAGCAGCATATTTGAGAGAAAAATCAATTTCAATCTATAAAAAGTAATAAACAAATTGATTAGACAAATTAGAGTTAAAAAATTACGCTCGAATAAGAATATGATACGGTGGCTAACTAATTTTTTGTAAGTTGAGCATGTGTAATTTAATTTCTTGAAAACCACGAAAGAAATAGTTTAATTTAGGTAAAACCCGATTTTAAATTATTGATCTTTCGAACAAACTGAACCCCAGTTTTTTGAAAAATCGATATTCAAACCAAATACACTCTGAAAAATTAACGGCCTCAAACATTCAAATGTTTGCAAGTCCCAAACTTACTTGTATTTAAATGCAAACAGTATCATGTTTACGGAAAAACATGTATAGTTTTACGTGGAAACATAAGAGTTCTTTATTCCAAACATCCATATACTTACGTGGAAGCATTCGCGTGTTTCCCCCAAACCTACATATACTTACGTGGAAACATATATGTATGAATTCCCTCCCAAATATAATAATATTTAGAAACGAATTATTCGTTGATTTCAATATATATGTATGTATTATTTATTATAATTAATTTTAACAATATAAATCCACATTTATAAATAATAAATACAAAAAATTAATGTATTTAAAAATGGATAGATTTAAATGTAAAAAGATTTATTTGCATTGAATGCATTTGTTTTTTTTCATGAAATGAGAATGTGCTGCTCTTTTGCTTCTCGTTCCTTTGTTGTCTCTCACGTTTTTGTTTTCAAAAGGTATATACAAATCAAGTTCATGCAAGCCAAGCGTGGATTAATTACTTGGGTTTTTTTATTACACTTATTTCACAAATGACACGTCGTTCCGATTTTCTCAGTAGAGGCTCGGACAGACAAAGGGCTTCACGTTGTTGCCCTTTCCAGTTTCTTTCCTCAAAATCGGTTCTCACTTTCAAAAACCAACCAAAGTAACGTCACACACCATTTAACCGTCCGATCCTTTGTTTATCCTTTTCTCACTGATCAAGCGCTTTTTGATATCCTCTGTCCGATGAACCATTGACGGCTGAATACATGAAACTAAAACGCAACACATCAGGCCAAATAAGAAACACTTCATCTTTAATTTACATGACGACTGACTGAGAGAATAATGCAAAAATACAGATACACTCGTACAAGATAGACTCTCTCGTTGTCCCTCTTTTATTCTTTTGCTCGAGAGAGAGCATAGATAGTACAACAAACACAGCTGTATACACAGAAAAAAATATTCCCGAATTAATTTCAATTACTGATTTGCTTGAAAACAGAGATAAAATTCAATTATTTCATTATTTGACTCATTCATTTGAATACTTGGTTCAACAATTTTACATTTTATAAAGCGAAGAAGATCAATTAAAATTTCACTGGAATCAAGTACTTGTGTACTTGAAATTACAACATTCGTTATATGTTATTTGACGTTTTTTTGATCGATTTTTAAGGCGAATTTTTGTTGTTGTCAGGGAGAACAAGTGGAAGATGCGCATCACCAAAAATCCGTTACAAACGGTGTTTTGTTATTGCAATCGGCACTCGTCAACACAATGACAGCAACAACACATGTGCTACAAAATTAATGCGAAATCAAAACACATCTTTGAGAATTTACAAATAAATGTTCAAACGAAAAAAAGACATACCATAAGAAAATAGAAAGATTTTCTTAATTATTATTTAATCAAACTGAAATTAATTATAAAAATAAAATGTTCAAAAAATATGAGATGTTGGTTTTTGTTATTTTGGGTGTTAATGTTAATCATTAAAAATTACCGATTTCGATTGAAAGCGAACACCGACTTTTGATTACCAGAATACTCAAGTTGAGTACGCTAGTAATCAAAACATTATATAATTTCGATTAAACGCTCACTCAACTTGATTACGCGCGTAATCAAAACATTATGTAAATTTGATTAAGCACTCACTCAACTTGATTACACGCGTAATTGAAATTTTCCATAAAAAATTGATTAAAGTCATGCTTAACTCAATTACTAATTTAATCAACAATATTAAGAAATTTTGATTAAATCTGTGCTCAAATAAATATTTGCTTTAATTGAAAACTTTTCAATTACGATCTTACAATTCGAGTAATTGAATTTACAAAAATCGTCATTGGCGGAAATCCAAGTATAAAAATAATTGAATTGACAAATATCGTAATTGATTTGAGCATTCGCTTTTTTCTGTGTATGCATCTCAAACATAAATATATGTGGGTCTCAAACACATATATTATAACATATTAATTATTGTGTCTCAAAATGTAATGTTGAATATCAAACACAATGTGTTTGGATTTCAGCGTGTAGATATTTATTTAAATACATTGCTGATAGTGATTATTGTTAAACTCATCAATTTAGTCCCAGATGGTTGTAAATATTCCTTGAAACTATCCTCTGTATACGTTGATTGCTCTATATGTTGGAATCTATATTGAGTACATTTTATCCAGTATATGTCAAACTTGTCCGCTGAAACATTCTGATTTCGCAGATTTTGGAGAGCAAGCCGCGCATCAGTCTCTGCAACTGTAAAAGTATCAGATTGGAATAGTGTTGCAACTTAATCACTTTCCAACTTTAATGAAACAAATTTCCTTTTCCATTTCCGAACAATATACAACAGAACATGTAATTCCTTTAGCTTCCACGTATAATGCAATGGTTTTAATAAGTGACATTGCTCAGTATGAAGAATATTTTTTTTTTCATAGTAGTTGAGAATAGATCTTCCATTGTGTTTCATTAAAGATCGTCATAACTGAAAAAAACAGCTGATTTGTAGTACCACTTTGTGGCATTGATGTGAATATAGAAACGTTTGATGTGACTTCATTTGATGCTGTGGTTTTCTTGTACTATCCAATTTTCAAATTGCTATTAAAAAGTTGCTAGATCTCCAACTGCAAGACCAAGAAAAAGCATTGTAATACGATGTTAAAAGAAATGATTATATAGGAATAGGAACATTAATTTACAATCGATTTTAGCCAGTACAGAAGGCGGATCAATGAGTCCGTGACTTTTCGAACTTCCCTCATAGTTATATGAAATGCGACACTGCTCGTATCAAGTACCACCTGTTAATAGACTACTGTCAAATTTTGAGCAAGTTCCGTCATTTTCTTTGCGTTTAAAAGCTGTTCAGAACATACAACCTCGAGCATTTTTTTAAATGGAAAAAAGTGAATTTCGGGTGCTCATTAAACATTATTTTTTGCGAATAAACCCGTCAATCAAACCAAGGAAAAGCTTGATAAATACTATGGGGAATCTGCACCATCGATTTCAATGGTAAAAGAGTGGGTTCCTGACTTTCGTTGTGATCGCAAATGTACAAATGACGCTGAACATTCTGGACGGCCAATACACCCGAAAATGTCGAAAAAATCCCCGATATGGTGTTGGCCGATCGAAGAGTAAAAGTATGTGAGATTAATGATGCCATTGGCATTTCATATGGCAGTGTGCTTTCGATTTTAAATGATCAGTTGGGTTTAAGAAAGCTATCTGCAAGATGGGTGCCGCGTTTGCTGTCAATTGACCATAAACGTAATCATGTGACAACTTCAACGGATTGTTTGAAGTTGTTTAATTGGGCTACCAATTGGTACCTCATCCTTCATATTCTCCGGATTTAGCCCCCAGTGACTATATCCTATTTCCAAACCTAAAGAAATGGTTCGGTGGAGAGATATTTAGCTCCAACGATTAAATTATTGATCAAACACATACCTATTTCACGGACCACGAAAATTCGTATTTTTTGGAAGGGTTACAACAATTGGAGAAACGTTGGACTAAGTGTATTGGGCTAAAAGGAGATTATGTTGAAAAATATTTTTTTTTTGCAAAAAAAAACTGTGTTTCATTCAAAAAGTCACGAAATTATTGATCCGCCTCGTATTATAAGTACAAATTGGAGAATCTTACCGCTAGAATGACTATATAGACGTTGTAAGTACCAATTTTCTAAAAAATTATAAAGGCTATTGTCAACAGCTGCAGATTGATTGTAATTCCAAAAAAAATAGTTAAACATTAGTATAAGTATATTAGGGTATCCCATAAATAAAAATTAGTTTCTGCTCAAGATTTATTTGAAAGCTTATAGGGTAAAGTATTTTTGAGATTTTTTTCAGATTTTCCGGAATAGGTTTAGGTGGAGGTCACGCAAGACGAATTTCGGGTATTCCGGACGTTTTTTGAATTTTACTTAAAACTCGACAATAACCACGATTTTCTTAGTTTCTAATTTAAAATTTTTAAGCTAAACTTTCAAACTTTTATTGTATCTGCATACATCACAAGTTTTGGCAATGATTTTGCTCAATTAGGTGTATTGTATTAAATTTTTTCGAAAATTTTGGATACATTTTGTAAATAACGCTTTATAGCTTTTGGAAATTACTATGAAAATTTTAAATACTAATGATGCACTTTGAAAGACTGATAAGTTCCAAGCAATTTTGGGGAAACAAATATGGAATTTGCGGTTACTGTTACAGAGTTATACCATTTTATAAATTTGTACCCATTGCCATTTTTGCATCGGATTTGCTTTAAACATTGCATTAATGAAAAAGTCTACATGCGCGAAGTAACGACAAAGAATTACACGGAGCAACAAACGGCGCCGGCAACATATTGCAGGAACCATATATATGTTTGCAGGCATCACTGACATAACAAATCTTCTAAAAGTTCAAAAAAAAGTCATCAACAATTTTTCGAGGTAATATTCTCCAAATAAAATCAGAAAGTAATAACAAACTGCCATCATTTGTTTGGTTGACATTTTAAGCATTCCATTTTCTAGTTCATTGATAGCAAAGTTAAACTTTTTAGCGCCTTTAAAATAAGGAAGTGGATTTAAAAGCTTCTGAAGAAAAGACGTTCGTCATCGATGTTAAGAAGTAGGTCAAAATCAATGAGCAAATGAGCAATCAGGAGCATGAAGTCCGAGTTTTCTGATATGGAAAAGGAGCTTTCGGCTTTATCTGGTCGATTTTCCAAGTTTATTGGGATGTTTACTAAATATCCGGGATTGGAATAGAGAGCGGGTTCACCGAAAGCTTCCTCTCCGAAAAGGAAGAAGACGGCTAAGAAGGCCCCTCCATTGTTGGTAATTCCTTCCTCCCCGAATTTAATGGACGTTAATTCTCCAGTTCCAGTTTCAAGTCCAAAGAAATCTTCTGCCCCTTCTACTTTTGCTGAAGTCGTTTCTGTAGTTACTATAGCTTCCACGGACAGCGATAAGTCATCTCCTCTGGGTGGTAATCCCGCCCCGGTGCCAGGACCGGGACCAAGAACGTTGACTGTCGTACCGGCAAGGAAGACAGATTTTGTGTCTAGACTTTCCCCCGACACGACCGAAGAGGATATACGACTTTACATATCGTTTAAATTAGTCGGGTATAATTCTAACGATTCCATACAGTGCTTCAAGCTGAAGTCACAATTTTCGGAACGTAGGTCGTCTTTCAAAATTATTGCTCCGGATGATCTATTTGTCAAACTGGTGGGTTCGGAATTTTTACCTCACAGAACATTCGTAAGGGAATTTGAGTATCGGGATAATGATAGGCGTGATAATTTTGCTAGATTACCGTCTGGAGATAAGGCAGCTCCAAAAAACTAATTAGGAGTTTGAATATGGCGTATCAGAATGTTCGCGGTTTGAATACTAAATTGTCTAGATTATTTGTTGATAGCTTTGGTTTTGAGTTTGATATCATTGCATTTTCTGAGACAGGGCTTAAACCTAATGTTTTTAATTCTGAGTTGTTCTGCAATAAGTACGTAGTTTATAGAAAAGATCGTGTTGGTAAAATTGGTGGTGGTGTTTTAATCTCAATTGAAAATTCTTTATCTTCTGAGTTGGTTACAGTTGATGACATTGGCGATCTTGAGTTTATTGTGGTGTCCATTAATTTAGGCAATTTGAAATTGTTTGTCACGTGTTCTTATATACCGCCATATTCATGCTTTGAGGTATATCAAGAGCATATTGACTCTATTGCAAAAGTTATTGCGTTAGCCAGTAGAAAGGAGGACCATATTTTAGTATTTGGTGACTTTAACTTGCCGTCCATTGACACCATGTGATTGGTCATCTGATTTTGTTACGCATATTTCCGAACTTGGCTTGATTCAATTGAACGACATTTCCAATTCTATGAATCGAGTCCTTGATCTAGTTTTAGTGGATGATTCTAATTACTGTGATGTTTCTCGAATTGATCCGTTAATTTCTCCTGAGGATAGTTACCATCCAACGCTGGGAATTAATTATACATATGATACCATGCAGGTTGGTTGAAATCGCTCTTCGTCCTATGTTGGCCTATGGTTTTCGCGTGCG
This sequence comes from Phaonia tiefii, assembly GCA_963931995.1. Taxonomy (NCBI): domain Eukaryota; kingdom Metazoa; phylum Arthropoda; class Insecta; order Diptera; family Muscidae; genus Phaonia; species Phaonia tiefii. Next base: position 161,246,479 of record OZ008367.1, read on the forward strand.
AACTTTATTCGTTTGAATAATCTTATATTTGATACCGACTGGCATAGTATATGTCAGTGTGATTATGCTGTTGAATTTGAAATCGCCCTGGATGATTTCTATAATATTATTAATGGCTATATTTCTAAGTCTGTACCCAAGAGGGCTATAATGGGTAATACTGGTCCCCCATGGTCCTCAAGGGCTCTAAACAGTCTTAAGAATGTAAGGAATAGATGTTCGAAAAAGTATAAAAAATCTGGACTGCTAGCAGACTATGCTAGGTATATTGTTGCTAGGAGTAGATACAACTCTAAATCTGGTGAGAGTTACAGATTATATTTGAATAAGTTGAAGGCTAATTTTAAACGGAATCCCAAATCATTCTTTAGATTTGTTAACTTGAAGCGTAATTCCTCTTCCACACCGTGTAGGATCAAAATGAACGGTATTTATTATTCAGATGAGGAGTCTATTGCTAATTGTTTCGCCTATTTTTTCGCATCTATTTATTCCACCCAAGCCTATGATGTTTTCAAATCATACCCGTACACTGTCCGCTGTACCATTCCGTTTGATGCATCTGTCGTAAATTCTTCGTGGTTGCTAGATAACTTGATCAGATTGAAAGCCTCGAATAAAGCTGGTCCTGATGGTATCCCGGACCCTATGTTGAAATACTGCTCGAATTCTCTCAGCTTACCGTTGACTCTCTTATTTAACGCTTCGTTGAAGTTCGGCCATTTTCCTGGACAGTGGAAAAGCTCTTATATAATCCCTCTCCACAAATTTGGTAGTTTAGTAAATGTTGCAAATTATAGGGGAATCCAAAATTGTGTGCCATTCCTAAACTTTTTGAGAAGTTAGTCACAGGTAATTTCTCATCATGTTTCCTCTATTTTAGACCCATGTCAACATGGCTTTCGGAAGGGTCGTTCCACCGTGACTAATTTGCTTCAGTTTTCCTCTTCCATTATTGACGGCTTTATTAATGGAGATCAAACTGATGTGAGTTTTACCGATTTTAGTAAGGCGTTTGATAAAGTTAACCACAATTTGTTATTATATAAACTCGAGTCAATGGGTTTTAATTGTAATACGCTGAATTGGATTAGTTCTTTCTTAATAAACCGAGAACAGATGGTATCATTTGGCCGATCATTCTCAAGATCTATTTTTGTGTCATCTGGGGTGCCTCAGGGCAGTCATCTTGGCCCGGTTCTATTCTTGTTATTCATTAACGACTTACCCGCCTCCATAATGCACTCTGAATTATTAATGTACGCTGATGACGTGAAGATCTATTTTTCTTACAAGGATCCTTGTTAATATACTTTACTTCAGAGTGATTTGTCTACATTCCAGACGTGGTGCGAAACCAATTTGATGGAGCTTAATTTTGCGAAATGTAAGCATATGCTGTTCTCTAGGTCATCATTCTTTTCGGCAAAATACATATTAGGTGGCAATGTTCTTGAATCGGTGGATTCATTTGTTGATCTTGGTGTTCTCTTGGACAGAAAACTGAATTTCAACTGCCACATAATTACGATGGTAAATAAGGCTTATGGCGTTCTGAACTTTATTAAACGTTGGGCAAAGGAATTTTCAGATCCGTACGTTACGAAAAATCTTTTTACTTCACTAGTCCGCCCTATTCTCGAATATGGATCCATCAGTACAATTTGTATATTAATATGATTAAATCGGTCCAGAAACAGTTTCTCATTTTTTGTCTGAGAAACCTTCAATGGAACCCGCACCATAATCTTCCTTCGTATAGCAGTAGACTAGCATTGATCAGATTGCCGACTCTTAGTAGTAGACGTACCATTATAAACTCTATTACAGTTTTGAAGATAATTCTGTTATCTAAGATTTTCATAAATGTCCCATTGACACCCACAGGGTACTATAAACTCATTCACATCGAGTTTCAGCGTTCGAATTATGCGTCATTTGATCCAGTTAGGAGAATGTGTCGTGACGTTAATGAGCTATATCAGTTTAATGATTTCACTGGTAGTTGGGAAACTACAAAGTCTAGGATAATTTGTCATTTGAACAGATTGCATTAGTGCCATATATTCCTTTACATATGTAAATTTACTTTATCCTTACTATCTGTCTGTCTGTCTGATTTATAATTTGGTTTTCGTTTTGTTCGTAATTATTATATATTATGAAGTCTGTTATGTTAATATCTCGTGATGTACTTTTATACTTATTTACTTTAATACCAAGTTGGTTGCAACGTGTGAACTTATGATCATTGCTCTCCCGTTATAGACCGGTCTATAATGTGTACGCTGTCCTCACGGTATGGCGACGTGGCCCTATCGGTCGGTAGGGGCGGGTAAGAGTGGAGGCGATGAGTTCGCTCGATTTAAAAAAAAAAAAAATTAAAAAGAAAAATGAAGGCGAAGGGATGTTTAGTAAATATTTAATTATTTATACAATACATATCCTTTCTGTTTTCTTTAGCAGATGTTACTCGTTAAATTATCTCAAACACTATAATTGTTTGTAAAATTCCAGGTAATTTCTTAAACTCTATTATCTATTAAACATTATTATTTTCTGCAAAACATATTAAAACCCACCTAGTGTGTCAAATCATGTTTTTGAGTAAAACGCAATAAAAGTTCCCCCTTTGTGTTGCATTTACATAGTATACTATTTTATATAATTGCATTTTTACATTACTTTCCGATGCTTTTGAGACATGCGAGCGGTTTCATATGAAAATTTAAGGTTTTTAATATAAAAATCCAAAAAAAGTAAATACATGATTTGACACACTACCAAGGTTTTCCTAAGCAGGGTCACATATAGACTTCACAACATGTAGAATTCAATATGAAATATTATGCGTTGAATTTACATTATAAAGCCTAAATATCCAATACTTACATGAAACTATGCCGTTTGCCTTCACTGTACGATAACAAATTGACCTTGCATACGTTTAGGTGTTGATTATTCTAAACAAATAAACACTCGCTATTGTACAAAATTGGCAATTTATTTTAAATTTTAATTACACAGTTTTAGTATTATTTTTACAACAGGTAATACAAAAATGGTAAATGTGAAAAAGAATATTCTATATAGAATGTATGGATATCAATGGTGGAAACAGACTATAATAAATACTTAATTGGTAAAACAATAACAACAAATTGTAAAAAAACAAGACAAGTAAATTGGGATTTCGAAAGTGAAAAACACCTGGTGAAAATTGTTCGAAAAGTAGCGAAGTTTGCGCGAGGCTATTTTTAGTAGAGTAATATTTGCAAAGAGTTGCATTCTGTTAGGCTTACAACTAATATCCAGATGTCAAGAGCGATCGATTGATTTGCCAGATCGTATCCACAAGTTCACTCAAAGTTATAGTTCCTAAAGGGGGAAATTTACAGAGTATGATCGTTGACAACACAGTAGACTTCTGGGCTGGGATAATACGAGGAATTGCGCGCTTTATTCATAATAATAGGCTGAAATGTATGCAAAATATTGGTTATTATTTTTGTGGTTACCTGTATGTATTGTCTGTCAACTTAAATGAACGATTTTATATACTTTTTGGTTATAATACTTAGCAAGTAGAAAGCCATGCATACTTACGAAGTTTCGATTATGAACTTACAGTACTATATCTAGATCTTTTGTGCACAAATGTGTATTTCATGACCGGAGAAACGAAGATATTTAGTATTGCTGCTTGGGCTGACAATTGTTAGTTAAAATTTTGTTTTAAAATCGTATGCATTTTACTGCTTTAGCGGCAAGATATGGCTATGCCTTTATGGCAATGGAAACCGGGAAATTGGTCGTTCAAATGCTCCGCTGTCCAACGCAAAATCGTATTTCGATTGTACAGCAAAATCAATGCAGGTAAGATGGTGCTTCGACTACCTATGTGTCGGCTGTGTTATTTAGAGGTAATTTTCCCATTAGGAATTTTATGAGAACTCAAACTGTCATGGCATTTTTGGTCAGTAATATTTTACTTTCTAGTATGGAAAGACTTAGGCCAAAATGATTTAAGAACCTTTTTGCAGAGTGGAACCTTTTTGCTGAACTAGTTTAGGTATCTCTTTCAGAAACATACTTGAACATATCGGTCAATTTAGCAGTTCAACGATGGGAACGAAAAATGACGTCCCGTAATATCCAAACGATCCTTGTTAGATTAAATGTGTCCATAGACGGCACAGCGTCGGTATTTCGAAAAAGACCCACTGTTTTCGGACAAAATTTTGGTCAGCGATGAGGCCCATTGCTGGCCTAAAGGCTGAGTCATCAGGCAGATTTGTTGTAGTTGAGCTGAAGATCATCATGAACACGTTCAAGATCTGCCAATAGAACCAGAAAACCCAACAGATTGATGGTGATTATATGCCGGTAGAATCAACGGGATATATTTCATCAAAACTAATGCGGACCGTAATAATTCGCAGGTATCGCGCCAGTTATGGTGCCATGATAACATACAATTTAATGCCAGAAATTGAGACCCACGCTCCGACGATACTTGATTGAATAGTTAATTTTGCGCTTCAGGCCGGTTAGTTGGAAGCCTAGATCATGCGATATCACACCACTAGACGTTTTACTTTAGGTTAAAAATGTACATGGATGAGTGGAAGCCAACATCATACGCGTCATTCGTAAATGACCACTCGAAACGTTGGAGTGCGCGGTTCTTGTAGATGAGATCGTGGGTTCGTTTCCTGCTCAGACTACATTATATTTCATTCGACGACGGTCACCTCGCTTAGCGATGGCAACACTATCGAGTACTTAGTCATGAAAAAGCTTCTCAAAACCCGTTCGGAACCGGTGTAAAACTGTAGGTTCCAATCAGTGAGTGTAAAAGTAGAAATCGCACATCTCACTGATTGTGAGAAGCTCTCCTCAATCCCTTCATGGGATGTTATGGAACACCATTTTTATTTAAACGTTAAAAGGTAAATAGCAAGCATTGACTTATCGGCTCAAGTATACAATTTGTTCACCTCTGTTTACTTTTGATGTATTTTATTCGAAACTGGAAAACAAACGCTTAACAAACCACCCTGTGCTTCAGTATCGTTCCCAGAGTTATCTAACTCTGAAAACTGATAATAATAAGTATAGTACTTTGATCGAACTTTTGATCATATTCAACTGGCATCCGATTTAATTAATTTATTTCGCTCAACAAATGAAGACTTCTCGCGAATTATTTCTAAAGTAGATTATGTAAATGTAAAACTGAGTAGAAATAATCAATTTCTGGCACTTGAAATCTGGTACTTAACTTAAAGAGACAAACAAGAACTAAGCGCCCACAATCGCTAAATCGTTTCTTGTGTATAGTGAACAATTTACATTGTTGCGCTTACAACGTTTTTTTGCTAGAAGCCTTCAAATTATGCGTTCAGGTTTATATTTGGAATGAAACGACGAAAAGCAAAGAAAACGGGAATAAGCACTTTTGTTTTGAAGCTTTTTTAATATTGTTTCAATTTTATCTTTGCTCTATTCTATTTTTATGTATCATATTCTGTTTCTGTTGTTGGAGATTTTTTGTTTTGCATTCTCCGAAATTGATATTGTAGTAAAACCCAGTGAGTATACGATTTGTTGGAAGTTAAAGAGAGTTTCATTTCATTTTCCTCCCTACAAATGGTTCCATTGGATATGATAGTGAACCTTAAGATGTATAATAATTTGTAAAAACAGCAGGTCAAATTTTCTAAGAATTTAAATCTGCTCAGCAGCAGCAGGTTCAATTTTCTAATAATTAGGAATAGCCGCTGCCGCTGCCAGTTTTCCCAGGTCCCTTCGCCACCGCCAAAGCAGAAACAATCGGCGTAAACCCCTACTTCGAACTACCACCATCATTATTTATACATACTTAGTTTGGACCATACGATACTACCATAACAAATAAAACGAACGTACATTACCGGCCTGTACTATTTCACTGTCTCATAAAGGTGGCACTTATGTTCCATTCTAATATATTGGTGATTATAAAAATGCTATATGCTGACGCTTTATTGTTATTAGCAACGAGTTTATTTTCAGTGACCTTTTCCCAACTGTTTTGTTAAACTAGAAGTCTATAAAAAAACACGCCTAATATATGGAATGAAATACATTTTGTTACCTTTATCATTCTTATGCAACACCAATATCGTGAACTACCTTAGTGTAATTATATACTTATGAGTAAGGCGCTTATAACCGTTGCATACTGTTAGGCACTAGTCTTATTAATTGCTTGTATTCTTGGTGCTCACTTGAACAGGGTAGTTATGTACATCGATTTGAAAAATAACTAACGGGTCCGCCAAATAACTTTTTTTTTTTTAATATGCTAAAAAAAAAACTACTGAAAATTTTTTTATCATATTTATTTTTTTATTTGAAAGTACAATCCTTCCGGTTAATAATGGAAAATAATTTAATTCAAATGGCTGCCTCGGCTGGCTATGTAGTAGCCTACACGATCGGTTCAATTGTTAAGCACATTTTGGCAAAAAAATCATCTTTTCAGATGAAGCTCATTTTGATCTTGGCGGGTATGTAGACTTCATTTGAAACAACACACCACAGTTTTAACATCAACGGTTTACGCTTGCAAATGTCACGCAACAATTACTTGATTGCCCGCTGCAAGCGAAAGGGAAGAGGCGACACTGCTGAGAACATTTGTTATGCACACGTCCCCACACAAAAAAACACTAACCCGACACACACCCTATTTCTATTTCTTTATTTTACCAAGCATTTATTTTTTTTATTTATTAATATTTCATTTGATGAAATTAAATTACACTGAAGATTTGTATTTTTTTCATTTCACATTAAATTTCGAAAATGCTATGTAATTTGTTGATTTCCACTTTTCTCTTCGCTTATTCCCTCCGCCATTTTATATCTCGCTCTCTCTTTTATCGATAACCTCAAATAAATCGTTTGGTTTTCAAACTGTTTTGAAGACCATCATTTTTATCTGACAACAGCTGTTCACATTGACAATTTTTTTTCAGATTCAACAGATCGTCAAATCCGTCTGATAATCTGAACTCCACTTAACGTGTCCATAACTCCACAAAAAGAAAACAAGAACGAAAATATAATCTAGTCCATCCAGAGGAACTTCCTCGCTGTCACACTAATACCCAATTTGTGGGTGGGAAATCATCTTCTTTCGGCGAAAATATAATGAATGCTCAAAACTCAATTTCTAGGCTAATACGATAGTTGACGGTACTTTAGACCGACAAATTTGTCCGTCTAAAGTATGATCACGTGATCATCTGATTTTGGCAACAACAATTCTTCTTACCGGTGCTATGATGAAAATACTCTTGAAATCCGACCAAGACTTGAGCACGTTACAAATATCTCCTAATAGTTTCAAAAACATACTCACAATTTTGAGTAATTCTCACAGCACCGTTTTGAATTGGGCTTGAACACATATGAACGCGTAACTCATATGTTTTTTTTGCCAATTTGTATACAGTTTTGAAAACAGTAAATAATAATGAAACTTCCTAGCGTTGTCTGTTTGTGAATTATATCTTAAATATTAACAGTATTTCCGAAGAATGTTTGGCGTTTATCTCTATTTTAGCTGCTTTCGAATTTGACCATATGTGGTTATTACTATTTATAGGACTTTACTATATTCAAATTCACCTGGGATGTTTTTTATTTATTCCGTCGTTTAATTGGTACTTTTTTATTATTCAAACTCAAGTCATACAAAAACCAACCTGACCTTGTAATCTTGTAGTATGCATTTCTCATAAATTAACTAAAATTGTGTATTGTGTGTGATTTTGCAGAATCCTCTCACTTGCATGGCTCAGGACGCGCCTTGTGCCACCCCTTTGATCCACCAATGTCTAAAACCATTGATAAAGGTAATAACTAGATATCGCACATATCTTGTGAAATTTCTGGTTCAATGGGATATTTTGTAGATGGAGATGAAAGCAATAATAATATAGTTCGATCTGAAAAAATATACCTCGAAGGATGTATTTAGAACAGGTGATAGCAGTAGGCGTTCTAGCCAACATCAACAGCCATTTTGTTGTTGTTTGGAGGACCGATGCTGCCAAATTCAAAACACAAACGACTGCCAACAATAATAGTAAACTAAACAGCACATAATCAAAAAGTGGGGAACACAACGAGATGAACACCGTTGAATTAGTTGTTCGAATAACACAACCTGGAAAATTATAATTTTTTTGTATGTTAAAAATTTCCTACAGCGACAATGAATGTTTTTATAAGAAAACTCAATGAGACAGGACAGCACCTAGTGACAGCAGTAGACAACGCTTGTGCAATATCCAGTTGTTTACTTCATCCAAAGCTTTATCTCTGCCTAATACAATATCAAAAATGAAACTCAATGGTTTATGACATTTGCCATGAACATACAACTACACCAATAGCTTGCATTTTCAAATGTAAATTTGGAAATTGAGTAAATTTCCATAAACTGTTGTATACTTTCAGGCTTACATTGTGGATATTGCAATAGAAACAGTGCGAGTTACGAAGTACGTACTCGTATGGAAAGTGTCATATAATATTTCACTTTACTCTTTCCCCCAGTCATTACATTAGTTCTAAAGTTGTGTCAAAGCGTATATTGTATCCTACAAAATAAGATGTTAAACTTGTTGACACATGTGTTAGAAGTTACCTTTAAAATTTCTGAATTAATAGTGGTATTCTGTAAGTGTTATTCTTGAGTTTTCAGAAGAGGCGAAAAGTACTCTGTGTCTAAATTGCTTTTGGTAAAGTGTACACAAATGTGCATTTTTGTCTGTGTACGAGGACTGCCATTTATATTTCCAGCCTTGGTAATTTTTAGTGTTGGATGGTGCAATCTGGTAACACCATTGGAAAGTGTTATAGGTTGAGATAATTGAAAATGGGTCCGTACAAATGTTCGTGCGATCATTTTTGTAAACTTTCGACGTGGATTATCCAGAAAAGAGTGCATTGATGGACTTAACTCTATGTGCAGCCACGGATCTAAGGGGGGGCAACCGGGGGCACTTGCCCCGGGCGGCGGTTTGATGGGGCGCCAAATCTTTGAGACAAGAATTCGAAATATCGACCAAGTGAAGCCAGGTTTTGAATTGCTTGCTTCAAATTAGCAGAAGCACACAAATTTTTGCTTCGCATAAAGTTTAAAGTAATAGACAACCAATATATGTGTGCGATTTCGCAACCCTCGTAATAGAAAAGTGTCATGACACTCAAATGCATTTCTCTATCGCGTCGTAACATGATAATTTCATACTTTTTACATACTTTAACTGAAATCATCGATATAATGGCAAACAAAGTTCGAAATACCATTTTTAATGAGATAAAGGATGCCAACTATTTCACAATCATGTTTGACTGCACTCCAGATATATGTATCTCTCGCAGAGCAAATGAGCCACGTGATTCGATACATCAAAATAACAGAAACTGGTTGTGAAATAAAGGAAAGTTTTATTGAAGTCGACGGAAAGACTGGAGAATATATCACACCGCGCATTCTATAACAACTGGAAGCTGATGGTTTAGATGTGCAAAAATGTCGTGGACAATCCTACGACAACGGAGCCAATATTGCCGGCATATACAAAGGAGTCCAATCCAGAGTTATGCAAATGAACGAGCTCGCAGAGTTTGTACAGTACCTAGCGCACTCTTTAAATCTTGTCAGCTTCAACATGCCCACAAGCAGTTAGCCTATTTGGGCTTGTACAACAACTTTATTGTTTCTTTGTCGGATCCACCACGCGGTGGAAAATAATGCAAAAGTGTACAAAAAAAAAAACTTAAAAGGAAGTAGACAAACCAGATGGTCGGGTAAACATCAAGCTGTTACTGTTCTATTAAATTATTTACCGGAAGTTGTCAAAGCTGTGGAAGAAATTGAAGAATCCTCTCTAGCCGCAGATTCTAAGTATGAAGCTGGTCATTTGCTACATGCGGTAATGGATTTTAAATTTATCCTCAACTTGACAATTTGGGATAATATTCTTCGAGAGATTAATTGAGTGAACGTTGAAATACAAAACGAGGATATTATCATTTCGCGATCTGTGGTGATAATGCAAGGCCTTGTTAAGATCTTGCAAGAAGTAAGAGAAAAACCGGTAGAATATTGGATCAAAGAAGCTACACCTGTATCAGAAAAGTTGGAAATTCAGCCGGTTCTTAAAAACAAACGAATTTCCAAAAAGAAAAAGCAACACGACGAAATCTGTGAAGACGAAATAAGAACGGTAGATCCGACTTGTATATTTTTCATAGATATAAAAGTAGTGTTTGACAAAATTTTAACAGAAATTGAGACAAGATTAGAGAGTGCAAAGAGCCTACATGAAAAATTCGCCTTCCTCAGTGGCCACGCCTTTTTAAATATGTCGACAGAAGATCTGCAAAAAAATGGAGCCGATCTAGCTTTAAAATATTCAAAAGACTTGAATGCAGTTGGTTTTTGCCAGGAACTTGCCGTATTTAAAGAGCTAGTACATGAAATTAATGAAAAATCAAACGCCTTCGACAATGTTACAACATCTGTACAGGCATGACTTGCAAGAAACGTTTCCGAATGTTAGTACACTGAAGGGAGGGGGCGCCATTATCAAGGTTTTGCCCCGGTTCGAAAAAAATCGTAGATCCGGGGCTGTCTATGTGATGTAGAATGAGAGACCAAAGAAGACATACAGATTATATAAATTATGTTTTATGCTGATTGCATGCAACGAAAATACGCATTCCCTTTTATTTCTGTCCGTGTTATACCAAACAAGGAGTAAATTACCAAAGCAACTTGAACTAGATGAACAACTCGAGACGTAGATGCTCTTTTCTATTGCTCTGTGGTTCAGGTTTCACTCGTTTTGTTTGTTGGCATTCAAGTTCAGAGAAATTTTGACTGTGCTCACATCATGGATTTATGCATATGAACCTGAGACTCAGAGACGTATTTAGTATAGGCACATTAATTCTCTCAATAAATTAAACGCCATAGATAAGGTTGCAAGTGAACATTGGATGGTGGAGAACATGGGTTCAATAATACCAGATAGAGGCAGTAGTAGACAACGTCCAACAAAGGCACAACAACCGCATTTCGGGATTTTGTGGCAAAATAGTTGTGTTAAATACAACATAAATGTATTCTAAAGATAAAAGTCAACAAGAAAGTGCAAAATACATTTAAATTTCACGAAACGAAATTATACGAAAACGACATGAAGAAGTTAAGTCAACAGTTCTTGTAACTCCACCTGCTATAAGTTAATTTTTGTCGAATTTCTCTCAACCTACGACGAAGAGTGTGAAATGAAACCAAAAACAATGTACAAGTAGACAGTCAACATTTCTCATCACTCGAATACCAACAAACAAAACGACTGAAACCCTAGCCATTCTCTGGTCTCTCTCTTACTCCCTTCGTTGAATATTTCAATACACGAGTAGGTTTTTAATAGTGGTATTGCATATAACTATACAAATTTCAACCATGTTGAAGTAAAATTACATATACTATGCAAAAATTATGAAATAATCATGATATAACGCGAGAGAGAAATGCGTTTGAGTGAATTGCTAGCACTTTTTGGTTCTCTTCTACCAGGGTTGCCAAATTGCACACATCTTCTGGTCGTCTAATTCTTGATTGTCTTTGATGAAATGTCAGATGGCCGAATTAATGTGTCTCTACTAAATTCGTCTATGCTGAAACTAAACAGCGGTCGACTCTATATATCTTCCAAGACGAGCCAAATTCCACAAAAGTTGTTCGCGCACGAAGCACTTCAAAGCAAATGGTGGCCTGCTTCTTGGGCAGGCCAGTTTCGGTAGAGCACCGTAGGTCGGTCAATTCGGAATGGGACACAAGCATTTGTTTGTCAATAGTTTTGGGTGAACTAAGTCAAATCAACCCAGGGAAGAAGAATCATTCTCCATCACGACAACCCTATATCTCACACATGTGCTCAAACAAACGTGTATTTGACCAGCAAATTCATTGATGTGATGGGTCATCTGACTGACATCCCCGATTTGGCAGCTAATGTTTCCATTTTATTACCGCACGGTAAAAACCAATTGCCTCGTCAACATTTTTGACGCCTCAAGACGCGATTGGTGCGTTCAAGACGCGTGTTTTGGAGCTACCTCATGCGGAGAGGGAAAAGTGTTTCGAAAGGTGGTTTAAACGCTTGCAAAAATGTATTAAATTTTGAAAAATAGTACAATCAATTCCGGTCATCAATATTTGTCTTTTCATTATAATGCCAGAAATATAAACAGCAACTCTCGTCTAAGTTTCAAAGATTTATTGGTCCCACTGTCTGCTTGGGTTCAATGGTTCTTTGAACCAAATATCGGTATTCAGGGCAGCCGATAGTACAAGTACATTCGCTGATTTATGAAGCCATTGCAATTACCCTGGTCTAGATATAGTGCTGTAAAATAAAACGTTTAAAATAATAACAGTGCGTTCGAATAGAAAGCGGTGCTGTGGCAAAAAAGCATAGGAAATCATTCCATTAACAATTTGATTGTGTATTTCTCATTGTGAATTTTGTAACAAATTGTATAAAAGTGATAATAAATAAATAAAAATGCTTTAATGATAAATGTATAAATAAATAAATATAATAAATTAATTAACTGTAGACAAAATTATGACAATATGTAAAGGTATCTAAGAGCTAACAATAGACACGACTTAATGACTTAGACTTAGGGACTAACATACAGTTTCTAGTACTTGAATGAAATTAAAATTCGTTAAAAGCTTCCAATTAAGGGATTGTACACAATATGATCCTGATTTCCGTAATCATGGCCCCCGAACAGGGCGACCTTGCGCTTGGGACGAGTGGTATGGCCCTCTGGCACATGGCGTCTAACCTTGTAGGGTCCATTGTAGGCTGGTTTGTATTGTGTGTGATATTCGTACTTGGACGGTGTGGGTGGGTAATAGGTGTATTTGGACTTTTGTACTGCTGGTGGTATGTACTTGGATCCCGGCCCACTAGGCGGGGGCACTTTGTGCACATTCTTCTCCACCGAATAGGAAACCGACGCTTGAGCGGGTTGTTGGCGTTTAACCACTTCCAAGGCTGCTATGATGGGCGTTAAATCCTTTAAGGCATCCTGAGATGTATGACCGGCCGCATGATAGTTATTGTACTTGGCATAGCCGCTGGAGCTTTGTTCCTTAGCTGGTGGACTGTAAATGTGGTTGTCATTGTTACCATAGCCGCTGGCGCTGCTGTGGCCATGATGTTGTGCAGCGTAATTGTAACCCTCATTCGGATGCTTTTGTAAATAGGCTTCCTCGGGTGTCAGCTTTTGCTTTTGCATCTGATGATAGATATCGGCTGCATAGCCTGCTGTTATTGATTCTGTATGCGACAACGACTCCAGAGGTCCCAAGTTGCTGGGCAAGCCGTATGAGTTCAAATCGGCATGATCTCCTGAACCAGATGGACCATAACCTCCAAAGCCGGTATTTAATTTAGAGGCATCCAGTTGCACTGTCTTTGAGGCTGTATATTCCGTCTTGCCGTTGGGTAACATGTTCAAAATCTCCTGTAACTGAATGGCTGCCTTGCGGGCTTCATCGTCGTTGAGTTTCTGATGACGCCCATAGATATTAAACTCCTGGCCTGTAGCTGCTGCACGCATTGGAGTAATTGGTTGGAGTCGATTTTTTTTGGAGGGTGCGTTCGGAAGAGGCGTGTGTGTGCGTTTGTGTAAAGGGTGTATCAATTGTGTTGGGTGTAGGGGTTTTGAAGATGCGGATGCGGATATGGATGTAACATGTATATACGACATATTGGGTAAAAAAGAAAATCTCAGACGTATCATTAAATTTCCACATAAAGAATATATATGTATGTATGTATAATACATGTTAGTGTTGTTTGAATAGTTAGTAGTATGTACTATTTATGCTAAGCAATAAAGTGGAAACATTTATGTGGTTGTACAAACATATGTAACTATGCATGTATTATATATGCAAATTGGAATGTACATTGCATCACTATTTACAAAACTCTATTTGTGTTAGTGTATATTTATGTGACTATGTGTTAGGTTTTGATGTATTGTATGTGTTTAGGTGTTAGTGTTATATATGTATATATGTGTTTTATTTTTACATGTGCAATATACAATTTCTGAAAAAGTTATTTACTTAGTTTAGCTCTGTGATCACATACATTCATTTGTATAATTTACATAATTTACTCGTGTTATAGAATGCAGTGGCAGCTAGCTATAAGCTACACCGGATTTATGGAAAAATAATAAGTTCCTAGGAAATGCTTTAGAAAAGGTTAAATGTTGTACGCGAATTTTTACAGAACTGCATCCAAACAAGTCTCCGAAGTGTGACAAAAATTATAAAAAATTTTAATTTCCATTCAAGCAAAAAGAGAAGTAAATTTCTGTTGTGTAAAAAAACATTCGACCACAAAAAAAGGACTTCGTCATTCTTGATTTGATTCTGGCCAGTGCCGCTGCGAAACAATCCGCTATGTGATGGAAATCGATCGATAATAATTATGTCTTTTATGCAAATAATGGATTTCAATTAATTTGTTCCTCCTTTTCTATTAAATAATAATGATTATATAAAATATTTGTCCCCCAATTAAATATTGAAATCGTATTCGATTTAGCCTGGATTGATTTTCATCACATACTGGAGTATTCATATTTGGTAAAAATAATTTCGCACGGAAGAACTTAGGTTAGGTAGCGGTGTAGGTGTACTCAGTCCAAAGATAACCATTTTAATACCACGGAACGTTATATTGCGTCCGTCATCGTTGACCATGTAAATTGACTTGATCTGTATAAGGTCAGCTCCAGCCATATGATACCCCATCCGGGGGATCTATATTAGTCTCCGACAAACCCATTTGTGGTCCGTATAAAGATTCTACATTTACTCTGCTTAACTTCCTTAACGTCTGGTAGATTCAAAAATAATATTGACTCCTATACTCTTAAATGACTGCGATGGACCACAGATGTTCGATTATCTCGTCCCCTTCTTTATTCCCGCTTGCATGCAGGAATCACGAGCTGAAATTCTAAGTCTACACGCGTATCTGACTATGAGATAGCGCCCAGTGATCACAACTACTAGCGTAGATATTTTCTGTCTAGGAGTGGATATCATGTTATTCAAAGGATTCAGGTAATGACTTGACCATATCTTCCTGGCGAACCTGCAACTTGTATCTCCAGACCAACTATCATTGACACGCCACTATCGTAGAGGTACTCTGTTTAGGCGGATTCAGGTCATGACTTAACCATATCTGCCTGGCGATCCTGCAACTTCTGTCTCTAGACCCACTATCATTGACATGTGTGAGAACTTCGGATTTAAGCATGAGCTTGCATCCTTAAAGGGGTTTCAAATACAGTGGAGTAGGTGAGGTAGTCTTTACACCCTCCACCTCATTTGCTCTATCGCTCCCTGGAATACCCCAATACTGCGACATCCATATATGTTGTAAATCAAGGAAGCCTGGCCATCTCAATTTGAGATCGGGGCAATTATGGACAATTTTTGATGTCGTGAATACAGATTGCAGAGAATTGATAAGAACCCAAAAACCAGAGTTAACATCGATACCCCTGGCGGCAATCGGCAATCCCAGCAAAAATTCAACTTTCCCAATTGCCATGAGTTCTGGCTGAATGCTCTAGGGCTAGACCCACCTCCTTTGAATTGGGTTTAAAACCCACCTCTGCCACTTAGCTTGGACCCATCAGTGTCGAAGCCAAAATATCTTCTGTTACCTAGAATGTGTAATCCACTTATGACATGGGTTGCCGTAGATCACTTAAAATCGTACCGTGACCATAGGCACTCTTGATCCATAGTGAAGGAAGTCCTAAGTGGATTGCTGACGTCACCAAAATTTACAAATCCAGTGGTAACAGACCAGCTAAACTACAGAGAAGTGGTGAATAGACTCCTCATTGAGGGAGTCCAATATTCCTATTTCTAGTTAAGGTAGGGTGTACAAGTAGCTCATAAATCAGATTAATTATCTCCTGATCAACACATAGTGCCGATAGAACTTATTGTATCCATCTGGGTAAGACGTTGTCAAAAGCACTCTCTTTATGGAAAAATGACGATACCTTATGGAGCTCAGAAGCTGTGTAGTACCTATGTTTATTCTAGACCCTAAACTATCCTAGAAGCATAAAATAGAGCACCGTGCACAGAAAGCAACGGTTGCGTACTACGCTTGTCGGAAAATGTTAGGAAGCCGATGGGGTCTCCTACCGAAAATGGTGCTATGGATGTACACTAGTATAATCAGACCTATACTCTCCTACCGAGCAGTGGTATCGTGGCCTGTACAGAGTACAGAGATCGGCTGGCATCGGCATACCAGGAGCAATGAAGACGTGCCCAGCTGAATCCCTTAATACAATACTTCATATTCTACCAATTGACCTTCACAAAACAGCTAGTGCGGCCTGAAGTGCTACCCGACTAAATGGTCTTGGAATCTAGAAGAGCAACGCATATGAACATGCGAGAATACTACAGATAATCCCACGAGAACTCAATATAACCACCGATTACTGCACCCCCTCATTGACGTTCGATAACCTATTCGATGTTAGGTTTCCCAGGAGAATAGAGTGGGATAAAAGGGAACCACTGACAGGTTTTGACACCAAAGTATTTACGGATGGACCCAAAATGGAATGTGGAACCATCTCAGGTGTCTTCTCCGAAGAGGCGAGCCTCAATTTATCATTCAAACTCCCATACAAGTACAGCGTTTTCCAAGCGGAGGTACTGACCATAAAGGAAGCCTGCGCCGAACTTATAGTACAACGGAAAACAGATCGCGTTGGAATGTTTGTAGATAGCCAAGCGGCTCTCCTATCACTTCTGCATTTAAACACACATCTATCCACACTACCTCTAAACTCGTTAGTAAATGTAGGGAAAAACTTGTCGAGATAGGTCGGCTGACCAATGTGGTTCTTACTTGGATACGAGACCACAAGGGTCTCCTAGGAAACGAATCGAGAAAGTTCAAAAGAGGTATTTTCCTGCATTACCTTGAACGAGCAAAGGCCAGATGGGATAGGACGGAAATGTGCCGCATATCCAGAAACACATGACCAGAATAAAACACTCACCGGACTTACTTTCTGATTAGCCATAATCGGGGGAGCATATCAAGGCTAATTGCCGTGCTGACCAAGCACTGGTCAATCAGTAAATAATGACCACTGCCGTGCCTGCGATGGCGCAGAAGCGGAGGAGACCATGGAACATCTTCCCTGCAGTTGTCCGGCTATATATATATACTATAGGTCGTCCCTTCATGTACAACCTCACTGAGATACACGAGATAGATCTAGTGGATCTAATAAAGTATCTTCGATTGATAGGATGGATATAGACACTGTACATTAGACTGTCCTGAGTGATGTGGTATGCAAAACGGTGTCTCAAGGCACTAATTGCTGCTAAATACTCGTAGTATCTTTAGCAACCACGTACGCAGATTTGAGTCCATCATCCTGTTCAATGTCTTCCGGAGGAAGGATGAGAGACTGACTGATACAGAGTCCACTGGACTAGCATGTAATGGTCTGAAATGTGGAGAGGACTGACATGATGTGAAGAGACATAATCTATGAAAAAATTGCAAGAATTGTTTGGGATCATAATCGCTGATAATGTACCGGACAAATTAACGAGTGATGTCAATAATTCGCTACAAATCTCTTGCCTAGGAGCAAAGCCAAGGGGGGGAAGAAGCTTCCGTGGTGTAATGGAGAATTGAAAATGGAATTTACAATCCAAGTCTTCGAGGGATAAGGAGGATATATACGAATATGTTCAAATTTGAGCTAAGGTGGTATAAGACTGCGATCAAACGGGTCAAAAAAATCTCGTGGTGCTCGTGGTGGTATGAATTAGAAGGAATCATAGATAAATCGTTTGATGCTAGGAGTATTCGTAGCCTTTCTCGGATTAAGGATGCGTTCCACAACAGCATGCACAGTGCGATAGAATTTGCGGTATCGACCGATAAGGTGGATTGAATTGTATACAAAATGGTCACCTGGAAACGTGTCAGGGCCGAAGTGGGCACCTCGAACTCTAACGGATATGTTAACAGAGGCATGGCTCAAGAACGGGTCGCGTCTGTACTTCTTTGGAACCTTGTAGTGGACGGACTACTGGCCCTAATATAAAATGTAGGTGGATAAATCGTAGCTATTTCGGACGACGTGGCAATAACTGTAGAAGGCAAGTATCTCAGTACCCAATGGTACATGCTCCAGAGTAGGCTACGGCCGATGGGCAGGTGAAACTTAACTAGGTATAAGTCCTTTTTACTCTAAGGTATACAATTCATATTTTAAAACCTCTCAAAATACCCGGGCGGTATTTAAGACAGCAAGCTTTGTTCCAGACCCAACATAGTGGAAGATGGCACTAAGTGGCAAGTGGGTCTTTCCCCGGGGATTGTTCACTGGATGTATACATCGGTGGTGAGACTGATAATGATCTATGGGGTTATCATGTGGTGGCAGACGTAGTGTCTATTACTGACTAGGTTTCAGATAATGGCGACGATATTCAGCACGGATGCTCTGTGCACCACTGCTACTGATGCACTGAATGTAATGCTATACTGCTTGCCGGTGGAAATTAAAGGCAGGCAGACTGTTTTTATATCTGCCTTCAAGTTATGCCAACTCTCACAATGGGGCATAGTCGGAATCTATCAATCAACTCCACATTCCTAAAAATGCCGACTACATTCTCATACCGGAAGGGGATTCCTGGAACGAAGGAGTTCTTTGTATTAAGGGATATGTCAATTTCTACATGGATGGGTAAAAAATGAATTATCAGGTAGTGCATGGTTGTCTCTTTCTCGTTGGTTGTCTCTGTCTCGCAGAGTACTGTAACGTGTACGAGTATCAGACAGAAATTCTGGCGATTGTGAAATAATAATCCAGCAGCCAATCAAGTCTCTGGAACCAGTATTCTTGAATTCAACAGGTGTACCGCAGATTTCTTAACGATCTGACCCAGCAGTACGATACGCACTTCATTTGGGTTCCACGGGACAGAGACAATTCGGGAACCAGCACAGCGGGAGATCTGGCGTGACTAGGACTTGAATCGTGCAATAACCTTCATAAGTGATTATACTGGAGAGGTAAACGAGGAACACAAGTTGTATGCACGTAAGACAATTATAGGGGAAAGTGTATAGTCGAATATCTAGGAACCATCTATCTTTAGCAATGCCCTAGGTATCGATGCTTATTTCGAATTTGACCACACACTGTCTCCATACTGTCAGTGTTGGGATTTTTTAATTTGCATTGGATTTTAATTTTCATCAGTTTATCTACTGCAAATGCAAAAGAACTACCAGTATTCGTAATGACAATTAAAATTCCCATTTGCTCAGCCAATGCAAATGCAGGTTGTGGAATCGGATGCCAATTTTGGTTAAATATTGGAATAGTTTTAATTATTTTGAGTTTTTTTTTGACTGCTGGCAATTATGCTTTTAAAGTATTTTATATGTACAGGTTTGTGGCTTCGATAGGTACTTTCAAATTCAGAAACCTGTACACATAAAATGTATGAAAACCAAAACTGCCAGATATTGGAAATAAATACAGTTCCCAATGGTATTGCAATTATTTTGAATTTGAATTTGTAGAGGTTATTCAAATTAAACTACAAATTATAATTGTCGTATAATTAATTTGTCCGATGTAGTTATATATATCGTGAGTCTAAAGATCGAAGTAAATGACAAGTAGAAGCTGTAATGATGATGATGTTAAAGAATTATTGAATCGTATACAGCACTAGCAGGCAAGTGGATGTCTACTATGTAATTCCATTAATTTAAGGACCTGGGAGAATTATTGCAGATAGGCGATGCTATGATTTTGAGGTTCTTGGACCATACTCGTGGTAGCGCTTATCTCGGTAGCTCGTGGTATTCAATACATATAAAATGTGCATTCCCATAAAAATGAAATATTCATGCACTATTTGCAAGGTAAATCAAAGAGAGGTGGTACCACTCTGCAGCAAAAATTTCCCAATAGAGATAATTTACAAAATTTCTTACGAAAACTAAATTCGGGTGTTAGGTTAGTCATTCACCGACTGCCTCCGATACCAAACCTAATGTAAATTGTTGTATTGTTAATCAATACGGCAATTGTATTCACGATGCACAAAAACGGACCCAACAACATATTGCGGGAATCATGTATATGTTTGCAAGCATTACTTTTATGAATTGAAGATCTACTGCATTTTTGTTCATTTGCAGTTGGTCATGTTTGTATTTTCAGCAATTGTTGATCATGTTCTTGTTTTCAGCAGTTTTCAACAAACAAAGCCACATTTGGGTCACGAAAACATATGGTATAACCTATTAATCATTGTGTCTCAAACATGTAATATTGAATAGCAAATACAATGTGTTTGGGCACAAGTACACTATATTTGCGAATAGCAACAAACTCGTTATATTTGTATCCCAACAACAACGAAAAAAACATATTTTTCAGTGTGTTCTTATTTGGGAAATCAAAATATTAGGTCAAATTCTAAAAAGGCAACAATAAACAACTACAATTATTATATAAAATAAGATTTAATAATAGGATAAGAATTATTTTAATTTCCATTACCATTGTTCGCAATGGCATTTACAAAATTTTGAATTTCCATTTACTCATTCAATGAAAATGCAGGTTGTGAAATCGGATGTCAATTGCATCAAATATAAGAATGCTTTTAATTGTTTTGAATTTGTTTGACTGCTGGCAATTCTGTTTTTAAAGTGTTTTATACATAGAGTAATCTCAGGCTAGAGAGAATATTTGGCTCATCTGACGTTTCCTTTCACACTCTTCGTGATGCGGTCGGTGTGATAGAGAGATGTTTGACGAAAAGTGATAGACACCAAGTGGAATTACAATAACTTCTTGCTTTAATTTTTCATGCCATTTTGGTGAAAAACTTTGAAATTTAAATGTGTTTTAAACTTTTTTATTGACTGTTATTGTTAGCATACATTTGTGTTGTATTTAACACACAAAACGAAATGCCGTTGTTGTTATTTTGGTCGTTGTTTTGAACCATTGCCTCTATCTGGTATTAGTAAAGAAATTCTCTTCAACATCAAACGTAAATATCACACCAGGCCAAATGTCATAAATTTTGTGGGAGAACTAGTAGATCTACTATAAGTATTAATCTATGGTTTTATACATAGAATAATACATACATAGATAAACTTATTCTCTCATCTGACGTTTCATTTCACACTCTTCATCGTAGGTTTGTGGAAATGCGAGCAATTAAATTTAAAATTACTTTACACCAGGTGGAGTTACAAAATATGTTCACTTAACTTTTCATGTCGTTTTGGTGTAGAACTGAAAAATTTAATTTTAACACGAAATTCGGTTGTTGATCGTTGTATACTATTGCCACTATCTGGTATTATTGAACCCATATTTTCCACCATCCAATGTTTACTTTCATCGTACCTATGACGTTTAATTTATTGAGCGAATAAAAGTTTATATGTATGTATTATTCTACGGTTTTATATGTAGAGGTTTGTGACTTCGATTGGTGTTGCCTCGTAGTACTTTCAACTTCATCAACCTGTACTGTATAAAATATTTCAAAACCAAAACTGCCAGATAGGAAGGAAATGCTTTGAAACTAAGTACAATTGCCAGTGGTACTTAATTTTTTTTGAATTTGCATTTGTACTTTTTAGCGAAGCCCTACATAAGAGCTACAAATCTAGATTCAAGATATGAGTATAAATACTAGACATTTGAACAAGACATTTGGGTTTTTTCAAGACATTTGGCTCTAACTACCAGTTAAACAACAGGTTAACCAACCAAAATTGGTGGGTTAAAGTATTGTGAAGAATTGAGTGAAAAAAATTAATATTATCGCTGACCGAAGACCAAGGCTCGTACTAAGATCAACATTTCACGTGAAATTTTAAAAATCTTAATCAAAAAAAAAAAAAAATTGCATGCTAAATATCGACAAAAAAATTCAACCAATATGGTATCAATTGAGGCACAAAGTTAGGTATCTGACCTTACAATTCCTTGGACGGCGGCCACCTCGCTTAGTGACGCGAGACTATTGAGTTGTTAGCCATGAAAATATTTGTTATTGGAGCGTAGCTCCTTATAATACGACTTGATATGTGAAATGTTCGTAACAGCATCACGGGTTGACCATATGTGCGATTAAAAAAATTTTTTTTGCAATAAATTCTAATTGATACAAAGGTGGTTATAGCGCAAAAAAAATAAACCGTAGAAGCACTCCTTACCCTATAAAATTCATTATAACTTCACAAACTTCATCATCATAAAAATGTAATCATCATTATGAATATAAAAACAAAAACCACAACAACAACTTAACCTGTCGATGCACAATGATTTATAAAGACTTCTTTTCCATTGGTAAAGAGGGGTAGGTGGGTGGTGGGGGGGGGGAGCAAGAGAAACCACTCATCCCTCTTGGGCACATTGTGCGCTGCACAAACGCAAGATCAGCAGCCTAACGCTGATTCAATTCGCTAAGAACTATTCACCATCTGGCAGTTGCTATCGAACAGAAAGAGTTGTCCAAGTAATACCCAAAGTTTCTTTTGGAAAGTCCGAAGAAACAGACGAAATATTCTGCAAGCAAAAGCTTCTGTGTTACATACCTTGGAGAAATATGAGTCAACTGAAAACACATCAGACGTGGAAGGAAAGTTTTGAAGCGATGCCAATTGACATATGGGAATTGCCACCAATTTCTGTTACTGAAGATGTAGATGTTCCTGAGAACGAACATGATCCACATGAATGGATGGTGCTTGCGGCTGTGATGCCTGCAGCAGTCCCTCAACAAACAGAGCTAGGTTATCGGGAGATTGATCGAGCAATGAACTGGAATGAAGGATTGGAAGAATATCCCAATATATTTAGTAACTTAAACTTCATTAAATCTGCCAAAGATTCATTTACTCGTTGCAGTATTGCTTCAAGAACAACAGTTACGTTGACTTTCGAGCAGTCTGATGTTGTGAATTTTGTGCATTCTGCATTGAATAATGAGGTATCAGAGCGATTAGCATTGGTCATGGGCATTGCTGGAACTGGAAAGTCATGCATTATCAATGAAATTGTAAATCAGATAGGAGTTGACAAAGTATTGTTGATGGCACCTACAGGAGTTGCTGCAAATAACATAAATGGTCACACTCTACACAGTGCATTACGAATTTCAACATACAACGGTCGTGAATTATCATCAGAGAAAATGCGACAGTTTCAAGATGATATGTCTGCTATAAAAATTATCATTATCGATGAATTTTCAATGATCGGATTGAAATTATTAGGGAAAGTGGACCAGAAATTGAGATTAGCTAAGCCGCTTAATGAAATAATGGGAGGGTTTATTGTGCTTTTCTTCGGTGATTTCAATCAACTCCAACCAGTTGGCGATATTCCATTATATGGTGTGCCTAAAAGCAATAACCTGATCGCTATTCAAGGGAAAATAGTATACAGGCACATCAAAAAAGTATTCAAACTGACCCAAATTATGCGTCAGATTGGGTTTGAACAGGAGAGTTTTAGAGATTGCTTATCACGCATTGCAATGGGTGAAATTTCTTTGCATGACTATGAACTTCTGCAATCCAGATTTATGTTGAATAACGAAGCCACTATTTCAGCTACTGCAAATGCGCTACGACTTATCTCTACAAATGCACAAATTGAAGAATACAATGAGGAAAAACTTAGAGCTCTCGGAAAACCAATAGCTATAATTCAAGCAATTCACAATGATCCAAGAGGCGCTTTAGCTTCTAATGATGAAGCAAAAGGTTTATGTTGCAAGCTGCATCTTTGTAAGGGAGCACAGGTTATTCTGAGGCAAAATCTGTTTACTGCTGCAGGTTTATGTAACGGAACCATCGGACATGTTACGGACATTCTATACACACCTACAGGAGATAGCACATACGTTGATGAATTTCCAAAATGTGTTATGGTACAATTTGACTCTTATTCAGGTCCAATGTACAACAATAGCAAAATTCTACCCATTGTGCCAATAACAGCATCGTTTCAAAAAGGTGCACAGACATATACCCGTAAGCAGTTTCCACTACAGCCGGCGTATGCTATAAGCATACACAGATCTCAGGGAACAACGTTGGATAAAGCTGTGATTGATCTAGGAAATACTGAGTTTGCATTGGGAATGACATACGTTGCCCTCTCACGAGTACGGTCGATTCAAGGGTTATTTTTAGAACCGTTCTCTTTTGAAAGGCTGAAGAAAATTAATGACAAAAAAGGTTTGACAGAAAAGCGACTAGAATTGCAACGTCTCGAAGCTCTCATTTAATTATGTATATCATATCATTCGCATATAACAATTGTTAATCTATTTTTTTACAAAATAAACATAATTTACTTTAGAAAAATTTTAAACGTTAAATGTATGTTTTCATACTTCGCTCCAGTTTATGATGTAAGCATAGGTTTACCTGTGCGACTACATCGACCTATTAATATTTCGAAAAAATATAATACCCAGAAAGCCCTCTGATCCCATGCCCTAGTTTATCTCTGATTAAAATAATAAAATTATATTATTCTGCTTCTTTGATCAGTTGTGAATCTCTCTAGTATTTATTCTCCAGGTGTTATTTATACAATCTGAAAAAAAGTATATAAACGAAAAAGTTATTTAATTTGGAAACCCCATGGTTACTTTTGGCCCACCAAGTATATAAAAAAAACATTTCCCTTTACATCCCATGAAGGGATTGGGGATAGCTTCTCACACTCAGAGAGGTGTGCGCTTTATAATTTTTCACTCACTAATTGGGACTTACAGTTTTACACCGGTTCAGAACGGTATTTTGAGAAGCTTTTTCATGGCTAATTACTCGATAGTGTCGCAACCTCTAAGCGAGGTGGCCGCCGTCGAAAAAAATTTTAAGGTGGTCAGAGCAGGAATCGAACCCACGTTCTCATGCACAAGAGCCTCGCATACTACCAATAGCACCACCGACGGCCACCCCACCCTGTATATACAACCTGAAATATGCAATTTACATATGAGAAATAGTACCGAGCGAAGATCCCTAAGTACCAACACACAATTAAAGGTCCATAATTCCTATCCTTTAATACAAGAACAGAAAGCTTTTTGCCTCCATGTTCTTCTATTCCTCTTGCACACTCGTGTTGCAGCTGGAATTGTCTCAATTATAGTTCGTCTTAAGCTTGAGTAATGAAATAAAAAAGTACCAATAAAAAGGCCGAATAAATAAAAATTATCCCTCTTGAATTTAAAATGTACAGCACAACGAAACTGCCTGCAATTGTCAGTGCATGTAAGAATTGTGTTGTCTTTTTGGACAAAAAGAAAAGTCATGTCCAAAGGGAACCAATGGTTCTCTGGAGATGGAAAGAAGTTTTAGCAATTGTTTTCGTGTGTGGTTTGCTTGCGATATTTTTCGAACTCTTGTATAGTAGGAAATTCTCAATTAAAATGAGTTTTCGTTTGCATTTACTTATAGTTTGATGAATTTTTCAAAAGCAGTATTCTAAACAAACGCTGATGAAGAGCTGAGGCTAGATCTCAAATAGCTATACCGTTTGCCAGGAATCATGATGATGGAAAAGCTATATCTCGATTAGTAGACATATGGAATGGTCTTGAGCTTGAATAATAATATTAGAAAGTTCGAATGGATGCTTTAAATTATACAAATTTGTCGGTTTAGTATTTTAAACTTCTTGTTTGCAATAGCTTTGTTCGTTTACTTTCCCAGTAAAAATTTGCAAGAATCTACTTTCGAGAGAGAAAGAATAATTTTACCCTCTTTATGAATACATGCACAAAAAGTGCGCGAACGAATTCCAGTAAAAATTTGCGAGGCAACAGCTGATGTAGATTTATTCCTTGCTACATACATTTGGTCTTTGTAGTCACATTATATATCTACAGCCACAGTTGTCCAATTATGACGTTGTCGGAATGCCACTGCATATTAGTGTTTTTCATTTTCTTCCTAAATTTCAGTGACATTTTAAACATAATATTAGAAAACTCATTTGTACTTAATTCTGCCGTTGTTCATTTTTTTTCACTTTTATTTATTTACATAAAACAGCTGATTCCAAACAGCTTGGTTTGGAAAAATTTTAGCCTACAAAAATTTCCAAGATCTCTAACATCGAACTGTCAAAATTCTCTCTTTGGCTCTTACTTATTGGACTTTTGGAGTAAACGAACACAATTCAGTAAAAATTTGCACAAATTTTCGCATAATCTAAAAGAGCTAATAAACCCATGAGAGAAAATCAGGAGCAGTAAGATTAGAATTCCTTGGAGGCCGACGGAATATGGAGTTTCTATTAGAGAAATTTTGCTCCAATTCTGCCAGAACAGGCATGGCTATGTGACTACTTGCATCATCTTGTTGAACCAACACAGAGTTGAATATGTCTGGAAAGAGAAGAACTTTCAACATCTTTAAGTTACGGTCTCCATTGACCATAACAGTTCGATCGATTTCTTCGAAAAGATAAGGCCAGACAATGCAGATTGAAACTGTGCTCCAAACTGTAACTCGAGCTGGATGCAATTCTGTCTCATGGAGTAACTTCAGATAAGATTCACTCTGTATTGTACAATTTTGTTTTTTAGATCCAATTAGATCAAAATGGACATCGTCAGCTTTAAAAATGCAGTTCAACGTAATTTCGTTCACAGCCACCATTTAAAATGTCTTCTGGCAAATTTCCAAGCGAGTCGACAAGTCTACTTCTATCAGGTTCTTTGTTATTTTATTTTTATAGTTTAAGGAAATAAATTTGAATTCTGATGGGGACATGTCTCTAGTGTCTCTAGTAATCAGTCTAAAAGAAGGGAAAACATTTTGTTTACTCTCTTGATATAAACGGAATTCTGTTTCTACGCATCGTGTTCCATATTTGTTTCGTTTGAACTGTCTTGGTACACTTTTAGTTATTTTATTTATACTTGTTTGCTAATTCTGAGAAGCACTGCAGATCACCATCCTTATTATATATATATTCTGCCTTACTTTATTGCATATAAGGAGCAGGAAACAGTGTAGAGCTTCTAAAAGCTGAGCTGTATGCCTGCTAGTTTTGCACTCACTGATGGTGACCTACAGAGTCCGCGTGATTTAATGTGGTTCTCGACGTGAAGTCCTTAACCACAGGTGAGCACCGCCCCACCAAGAACATGTTTGATACGACTGTTAGCGCCGCCCGTGAGATATCCGTGCTACCCCGCATAGAGGGGCATCCAAGAGATCAGGAATAGGAAGCCTTACACCATTGGTATACACGATTACGTGGGAGAACAAACGCCCCGTATTCGCATATCCGCCAGCGCGACTTCTTTCTTCCGTCCACGAGCTACCAATTGAGCAAACTCTCTGTACATGAGCTACTCCTCCTTGGTAAAGAGTGAGGTACTATCCAAACCTCTTTGGTTTGATGATGGTGACCTACAGTTTTAAACCGGTTCCGAATGGTATAACTAGGGCATGGGATCAGAGGGCTTTCTGGGTATTATATTTTTTCGAAATATTAATAGGTCGATGTAGTCGCACAGGTAAACCTATGCTTACATCATAAACTGGAGCGAAGTATGAAAACATACATTTAACGTTTAAAATTTTTCTAAAGTAAATTATGTTTATTTTGTAAAAAAATAGATTAACAATTGTTATATGCGAATGATATGATATACATAATTAAATGAGAGCTTCGAGACGTTGCAATTCTAGTCGCTTTTCTGTCAAACCTTTTTTGTCATTAATTTTCTTCAGCCTTTCAAAAGAGAACGGTTCTAAAAATAACCCTTGAATCGACCGTACTCGTGAGAGGGCAACGTATGTCATTCCCAATGCAAACTCAGTATTTCCTAGATCAATCACAGCTTTATCCAACGTTGTTCCCTGAGATCTGTGTATGCTTATAGCATACGCCGGCTGTAGTGGAAACTGCTTACGGGTATATGTCTGTGCACCTTTTTGAAACAATGCTGTTATTGGCACAATGGGTAGAATTTTGCTATTGTTGTACATTGGACCTGAATAAGAGTCAAATTGTACCATAACACATTTTGGAAATTCATCAACGTATGTGCTATCTCCTGTAGGTGTGTATAGAATGTCCGTAACATGTCCGATGGTTCCGTTACATAAACCTGCAGCAGTAAACAGATTTTGCCTCAGAATAACCTGTGCTCCCTTACAAAGATGCAGCTTGCAACATAAACCTTTTGCTTCATCATTAGAAGCTAAAGCGCCTCTTGGATCATTGTGAATTGCTTGAATTATAGCTATTGGTTTTCCGAGAGCTCTAAGTTTTTCCTCATTGTATTCTTCAATTTGTGCATTTGTAGAGATAAGTCGTAGCGCATTTGCAGTAGCTGAAATAGTGGCTTCGTTATTCAACATAAATCTGGATTGCAGAAGTTCATAGTCATGCAAAGAAATTTCACCCATTGCAATGCGTGATAAGCAATCTCTAAAACTCTCCTGTTCAAACCCAATCTGACGCATAATTTGGGTCAGTTTAAATACTTTTTTGATGTGCCTGTATACTATTTTCCCTTGAATAGCGATCAGGTTATTGCTTTTAGGCACACCATATAATGGAATATCGCCAACTGGTTGGAGTTGATTGAAATCACCGAAGAAAAGCACAATAAACCCTCCCATTATTTCATTAAGCGGCTTAGCTAATCTCAATTTCTGGTCCACTTTCCCTAATAATTTCAATCCGATCATTGAAAATTCATCGATAATGATAATTTTTATAGCAGACATATCATCTTGAAACTGTCGCAGTTTCTCTGATGATAATTCACGACCGTTGTATGTTGAAATTCGTAATGCACTGTGTAGAGTGTGACCATTTATGTTATTTGCAGCAACTCCTGTAGGTGCCATCAACAATACTTTGTCAACTCCTATCTGATTTACAATTTCATTGATAATGCATGACTTTCCAGTTCCAGCAGAGCCCATGACCAATGCTAATCGCTCTGATACCTCATTATTCAATGCAGAATGCACAAAATTCACAACATCAGACTGCTCGAAAGTCAACGTAACTGTTGTTCTTGAAGCAATACTGCAACGAGTAAATGAATCTTTGGCAGAATTAATGAAGTTTAAGTTACTAAATATATTGGGATATTCTTCCAATCCTTCATTCCAGTTCATTGCTCGATCAATCTCCCGATAACCTAGCTCTGTTTGTTGAGGGACTGCTGCAGGCATCACAGCCGCAAGCACCATCCATTCATGTGGATCATGTTCGTTCTCAGGAACATCTACATCTTCTTCTTCAGTAACAGAAATTGGTGGCAATTCCCATATGTCAATTGGCATCGCTTCAAAACTTTCCTTCCACGTCTGATGTGTTTTCAGTTGACTCATATTTCTCCAAGGTATGTAACACAGAAGCTTTTGCTTGCAGAATATTTCGTCTGTTTCTTCGGACTTTCCAAAAGAAACTTTGGGTATTACTTGGACAACTCTTTCTGTTCGATAGCAACTGCCAGATGGTGAATAGTTCTCAGCGAATTGAATCAGCGTTAGGCTGCTGATCTTGCGTTTGTGCAGCGCACAATGTGCCCAAGAGGGATGAGTGGTTTCTCTTGCTCCCCCCCCCCACCACCCACCTACCCCTCTTTACCAATGGAAAAGAAGTCTTTATAAATCATTGTGCATCGACAGGTTTAGTTGTTGTTGTGGTTTTTGTTTTTATATTCATAATGATGATTACATTTTTATGATGATGAAGTTTGTGAAGTTATAATGAATTTTATAGGGTAAGGAGTGCTTCTACGGTTTATTTTTTTTGCGCTATAACCACCTTTGTATCAATAAGAATTTATTGCAAAAAAAATTTTTTTAATCGCACATATGGTCAACCCGTGATGCTGTTACGAACATTTCACATATCAAGTCGTATCATAAGGAGCTACGCTCCAATTATTTTAACGCATCGCATTCTTAACGCATTAATTTATCATAGACATTTTAACGTCAGACTTTCGCCCTATGATACAATGATTCGTTGCTTAGTTCATCGTCACCACCACATGGTACCGTAACAGATTAGCCTCTAACCAGTAGACCACGTACAACTTGGACTGGGGAAAATATTGAACGTATAGAGCAAAGTGTTAACGAAACACCAGAAACATCTACCAGATGGCGTTGTGCTCAGCTAGGAATGTCTCGTACGCCACTATGGCGCATTTAAAAAAAAATATTTTGATAGAGCCGCTGTCAAGAAATGTAAGGTGGTCAAAGCACGGATCGAACACCAGTTCTCTTGTACAAGATTCGCTCACACTTTAGTTTAAATTCAATTATTTTTAAACCCCATTAATATATATTTTTTATTTTTCACATAAATAAAGGAGAAGTAATTTATGCGAATTAATGAAAAGGCAATTTGCGGGTGTACATGCAGCGACATTCATTGCCAGCCTGTACTACAATCAGGGTTTTATAAATTGCCACGGTTTATTTTGGGGAATTGTACTAAAATGACTATTATTTTGTTACTTATGAATGGATTTTCGCAAACAATAGCTCCATTTTAGTACTATTGGGTGCATCTGCTAAAGCGTTATGGCGATTCTAAGAAAAAAATGTTTCTATTATTGTGATAACACATTTACACCGCAGTTTATCGCGGCCAGGATAGCGATAACCTTGTTCTCTAATCTTTGCTGTTTACACTACCCAATTTGAGATTAAATTGACACTTCAGTTGGCAACTCCGTGCTTAGACAAACTCCGCGCCGAGACAAAAATATTGAAAACGGCGGCACAACAGAAAAATTAAGTTGGGGGCTATTTGTTTTGTCATTTTTGTAAAAATTTGGGACGTTTTTGAATTAACTGAACCTTTATAATTGGATCAGTGGGTCAAATCGGGCCAGCCGATAAAATCGGCTTACATTTTAAACCAAAAAATAACAGCCAATTATATCGGTGGTGGCGTTTGCTTCAAGTTAATTTTTTATATATGTTCTGATTACGGTTGCATTTTTTAGTAACTAATAGTGTTGCATTAAAATGTATACTAGTTTAAAATGAGGTTAAAACTTAAACTTCAGGTTCGACAGATTAAAACAGATCCTGGGTTAACGTTATTTAACGGAGTTAACTTTCGAAGTGCGATAATGTTGTTTAGTGTAAATGCTGTATGAGGGTTCGGAAAGGAAAAATTAAAAGTTATATATTTTTTTCCAAAAAGAAAACTTTAATATCTTTTGAACCGACCGATTTTCAAAGGCGAGCAAAAGAAGAATTTTTTTTATGAAGGATTTTGTAGAAAATATTTAAATAACATTTCTTAATCACTACTCCAGAAATTAAACAAACAAACAAAAAAAAATTCGCAATAAAAAGGCTGAATTTAAAAAAAAATTATTTAGATTTTTGTGTTTGTCAAATGTGGTCCTAATTGCATTATAAAAATAGGCCACATGAAATTACACCACAAACTGTTGAAACTACAAAACGAATATAGGGCCTAAAAATTTTAATGGGGCCTAATTTTATCACGGTTTTATTAAAGTGTGAAAATACACCAAAAAAAGGGAGAAATGCCCCAACATTGGCACGTATTTTATTTCTTGGGTTTAGGGTAATTGGGTAACTTCCATAAAGCATTGCAATATGTACATACGCAATAGCACAGGACGCAAATAGGCCACAAAGTCTAAAGTTTATTAAACATTTTAACTAATAAAAGACAAATTGATTGTTATGGCAAATAATTGTTGGGGATGTTTTCGCACAAGTGTTAGTTAAGACAATTCTCGCTAAGTTGAGTTTTCTTTATCCCTAAAATGTATGACGATATACCCAAATACTTCTGGAGATGGGATGCTGATGATATACCTCGGTAGGCATTGAAATAGCTATTTTCAAAACCATCGACCATGTGAATTAATTTGACATATTTTCTTTAATAATATATTATATATTTTTTGGAAGTAGGGACTCCACTGCGCTTCTATTTTCCATATATTACAGGCTACGGCGTTTACATCAGGTTTTAAAATTGGCAAAGCAAGAACTTGGAATATTCGATTGTCTTTCGTCGAATTTGATATGAATTTTGACAACTTGCGGGATTTTTTTTTTGGAAAATTTTCATTTTATGCATTAAACACATAGACGACAGCAAGCTGCACGACGACTGACTTCAAATGTCGTTGGCGACATTTGTCGTTGTGTAGCCACCTTTTTAAATATTTTGAAAACGGCAGCTACAGCGTAAACAGCTGATATTGTGATGCCAATATGACGTTTATTAGACACACAAACAAACGATTTATGTTCTACAAAATAATTTATTGAAAAGAGTATTTGTTTTTGTAATTTCTTTACACGAAGTACATGCATATATTTTATTTTCATTTTAGTCTGTTTATTAATGAGTGGATTAGAATACATTCCGAAGAGGCAGGAAATATTTAAAAGGCGAAGCCATATTTTGGCATACCCCTGGACGAAGACCGGCTACACAAGAAATCTTTATATAGCGAAATTATATTTTAGCATACCAAGAAGAAATAAAAATACATTCCGTTTTTCACTGAATATGTGTGTTTTTTTTTTACAAAACGTGAAAAATTGAACGCGAGTTTGGTTTTGTGCACCTTGAACGCGCATAGTACAACAATAATTTTTTCCGGGCAGAAAATTTTACAATTCAGAATTATTTGTTTCAACTACGCTATCCACCAAAAACAATTCGAAAGCCGGCTGATAAAACCTTTAATAAATCCCAAAATGTTTGACACAAATTTTCAGTTTTTAGTTAAACGCCTTTAATCTCCAAATTATTACAACTACTTTAGTGCATTACCAACACTGTATCTGATATTGTCGCCTTTCAAAATAGAAATTAGTTTATATTGGCGACAACTGCAACGGTCGTTGTGCCGTCGTGCTGCTGTGACGCCGTCAAAGTAATCATTTTCATATAAACGTGTGTGTTTTAATTTTGCCAGGTTGTCGCTCGTAGCTTGCTGTCGTCTATGTGTTTAATGCATTACTTGTGTTCAAAAGTTGTATTCAGAAAGTTTCTATATTATTTACTTAGATTTTAAATGTAATAATTCGCAATTTTTTGGCAGTAATTCTAATTAAATATGTTTCCAAATGCGGAATTCAGAATTTGTTTGTATTTTCTTAGGGCTGAAATGTAATGTGTAAGAAAAGCGTTGCAGCGAAAAATTGTTCCCAAAAAGGGCCGATTTTTTTTGGAGAAATTTTAATTTTACTTGTTTAGATATTTACATTTACATAGAGTTGAAATGTAATATTTAAGTTGAGCGTCGAAGGCGAAAATATTTCCCAAATAATATTGGTATACAATTTTTGAAAAATTAAACTTTTGTTTCTTTACCAACTCTGAATTCATAAAGTGTGTTTGCTATTTACTCAAAGTTGAAATGTTGCTCCTAAGTGAAGCGCCGCAGTCTAAAAATTTTCCAAAAAAATGGCACAATTTCTTGTAAAAAATTTTACTTTTTAATCTGCTTTCAATTTTGGGTTGAATATATGTAGGTAATTGTAATAGGGACGTAAGATATCCACAAATTTAAGTCAAATATCATCATGCACTATTCCTTCTTTCCTCGACTCCTATCACTACTTCCCGAGTCGAATTCAATGCACTTGATTTATATGAGGCATAACCTGAGTCATGGTATGCAAAATATTTCTTAAATAGGAGTGTATTTTCGTACACTGACAGTGTATGAAATTAAGACCCACAACTATTCATCCTAAACATAAAATGCCACCAAATGGAAACTACACCCAATGTGTAGCATATGTGAACATAAGGCCCACGAATTATATGAAAGTATGGCCCAAAAATTAAATAGGACTTGTTGACTTTATTTTAGACCAGAAAATGTTATCTTACTTCTTTTCTAGTGTTCTTACTCGGCTATACTGGTCAATTATTGTTAAATGAAATAAATAGGACTTATTTTCGCAAAAACATTTGGGGTCTAATTGAATAATGAAAATAAGCCCCAATAAAAAAATTAAATTAGACCCAAAAAAAGCATAAAATTTCGAGTTGATGTTCTGTGTATAATTATTGGGGCTTAATTTAATTTTCAATTTGGGATGTATTTTCAAGGGACCTATCTATCCCACTCCTCGATCATAGATTAATTTATATATAGATCTGTCAACTTGCCCATCGGGTTAGTCACTGAAGGGAAGCGAACTTGTGGAGGTTGCAAGTTTGAACGTCCAGAGAAGAATTCTGTCATTGAGGTTTGACATACACAGCTGAAATGTAAAAATATATAAACATCTAACTAACTAACAATGGAAGGTTTGATTCGATGTTAAAGTTCATCTCCTCATTGAAGAAGCACAAAGAGAGACGTCGCATAACAAATATACATAAATACATATAAATTAATCTATGCTCTCGATGACTACGAGGTAGTAGGCAATTTCATCGACTTCGAGTTGCTTTTGTATTTTACTCTTTGGTTGGACACAAAACGGACATAAATGAAAGGCAATGAGTATTTTCGATCGATACAACCAAGAGAAAACATAATTTATCGTTGCTGTCATTAGTATCAATCAAACACAATTTACACATAGTTTGCTGCATGGTTTGCTTCTGGTTGCTTATCGCTCTCTCGCGTAACCACTCTGTTTTCTATCAATTACCTATTACATATATTCCCTGATTCCGCCGTGTGAGTATTTAACCAAAAACGTCAATTTAAATTATAATTTTCTATAGGCACTAAATTAGCAAGAAACTACTCATAAATTTCAGAACAGGCTCAAGCGCGTACGCCTGAATGGCGCTCAGCAGTTTGGAACGAAGTTCTGTTCGGTATATATTAGCGGCTTTCATGCAAACGTGAAAGCCGAGAACTTTTGCTCAGCGCAAGTTTCCCTCGCACCGTTGCATGAGGCACCAGGTAAAGTTGCTCAGCGTAGTTGTACTCAAAACCATATCAGCTGACCAAGATGGATACATAAGGTGGTAGCAGTAGCAATAGACATGTCGAAAGTTTACACGTTTCTCCATCCCACGTTTGCGCAGCAAATTTGCCTCGAAAACTTTCCACCATGGTAAAATAAGTAAGGTAAACGCACTAGGAATTGTTACAACAAACACAGGCATTTTGTTTTTGTTTGGTGTCCATAATCTGTCAAATTTTTTTCATGTGTGTATCTACTGTAAAAGTAAACAAAAAAGTACACAAACAAAATGCATGTGAATTTGACATAAGAGTAACACCTAAGCAAGAAATATGTTGAAATCAGCTGTTCTAACGAGTTTACCTTACTCATTTTACCATGCTTTCCACTTTTGAGCAAGTCGCTTTGTATGGGAAATTTGTTTGTTTTGACGTTTGCTGTGCAAGTTTACGATGTTTTCGAGTTTACGAGGTTCTTTCGAGCTTTCATGAAGACCACTATTATGTACTAGTTAGTTCCAACACGCCTAAGGCACCGTTGAAAAATACCATAATTTAAATGGATCTTTAAGATAATATACTTTTGTAAAATGATGAACTTTTTTTAAGATATTATTTTTATAGAATGTATTTTGTTTTAAAAAAGTATATTTTTAGGTCGTTTTTGTAAGAATATGTATTATAATTTCCCGAAATGGTTCTTTTTTAAAGAGAGGTGCTTCTTTTATGAAAAGCCAATATATTTTTAAGAAAACGTACTATTTTGAAGAAAATGTCCTTTTTTTATGAAAAAGCCATAAGAGTATGATTTTTTTTACAAAGAAGT
The DNA here is from genome assembly GCA_963931995.1 of Phaonia tiefii. NCBI lineage: Eukaryota > Metazoa > Arthropoda > Insecta > Diptera > Muscidae > Phaonia > Phaonia tiefii. The sequence goes on from OZ008367.1 coordinate 161,282,502, forward strand.
TCTCTTTTTAAGAATAGGTACTTTTTAAAGAAGCGGTACTCTTTGTAGGAAAAGGTTATTTTTTTAAGAAAATTTACTTATTTTCAGGAACGCTACTTATCTCAAGAAAGGAAAAGAATAGGAATTATTTTATTTGTAAAATAATGTACTTTTATGACAGCTAATTTTTGTAAAAAAAATTTATGTTTTAAGAGAAGGTATTTTTTTTTGAAAAAAATTTTTTTTTTGAGAAATGGCATTTTTTTAGAATTGGTCCTTTTATCAAGAATAGGTACATATTTAAGAGTAGGTACTTATCTCAATAAAAGTTATTGCATTTCACAAAAAAGGTACTCCTTAAAGAAATTGTAGTTTTTTAAGAAAAGGAAATATTATATTGTAAGATAATGTACTTTCTAAGAAAAGGTACTTGTTGAAAAAAAAATAATTTTTTTTGAGAAAAAGTATTTTTTTTAAGAAAATTTTCTTTTTTAAGCAAATGTACTTCTTTAAGATAAGGTTTTTTTTTAAGAAAAGGTACTTTGTTTTTTTTTTTGAGAAAATTTACTTTTTTTAAGAAAAGGCACTTATTAAGAAAATTTTCTTTTCTTAAATTTCTATCACTTTGGCATTTCTAAATTTACTTTTTATTGGGTTCAAAACTACAATATATACTAAATTTTGGTTACAGGCTCCACCTAGAAAACTTTCCATTAAACCAGAAATTTCCCACCATATGTTAGTCTATACACAGACCAAAGCAAAAGTACCCGATATAGTTGAAAATACTGGGTTGTAGCATAATAGTGTTAAAAAAAAGTTTTTTAATTTTTTTTCATTTAGCTTCCATCCCGCAACATGGGATAAGGAACTTCGTTCCAAAAATGTTGTGCCACAACATCCCATGACGGGATTGGGAAGAGCTTGTCACAATCATCTCACTTTTTAGTTTTACACTTATAGATTGGAACCTTCAGAAGCATTTCCATGGCTAAGTACTCGATAGTGCCGCCATCACGAAGCGAGGTGACCGTCGTCGTAAGAAATGTAAGGTGGTCTGAGCAGGGATCGAATCAGACCAAGAGCCGTGCCCACTAGCTACTGCACCACCGACAGGCCACAAATCTAAAGACTTCTTATTGTGGAAAAAATACTTTTTAGTGATGACATTTAGGTAAATCGTATAAACCGGATGATAGAGTATTTATTCGTCGACTAAAACGCCAGGCATTGAATCCACGCTACACTCAGAAGACCGTGAAGCATGGTGGAGGAAGCATCATGGAGTTTGCAGCCTTTTCATGGCAGGGTGTGGGCTCCACTGTGAAAATTATTGAAAAAATGGACCGTTACCACTGTTTGTACATTCTAAAGAGCCTTATACTTTTGACCACATGCCAGTTTCAGTCACATTCATGCGCGACAATGTCCCCAAACACACGTTGAAGCTTGTAAAGAGTGGGTATCGAAGGAAAGCATCATCGTTTTAGACTGGCCGTCTCAAAGTACCGACTGGAACCCGATTGTAAATCAACATAAGTACAAAAACTTGGATGATCCTTGAACTGGAATACAGAATTGCGTTGCCAGTATTTGAGTCAAAGCATGTACCGTAGATTCCAAGCAGCAGTTGAAAATAGTGGTTACACTGCTAAATATTGACCAGGTAAACTAAAAACATTAATATTTATACGAGGGTTGCTATTTATATTTCGGGTCCAGCAAGAAAAAAAAACAATAAGTCAATATTCTCTTCGTTTCAATATATTTTGCATGCGATTGAAACACCTACAAAATTTGGCTTTACAACGCTTCAACAGTTGCTTCGGGCGTCGATAAACATTGACCACACAGTAAAAAGAAGTCATTGGGTGCAAATCAGGACTGTACGGCGAATGACTAATCAATTTGGATTATTGAGTGCTAAATAGCCTACTGTTTCAGGTGATGTGTGAGAGCTCGCATTGTCCTGATGCAAAATGATCCGGCTTCTCTTGTTGGTTTTCCTTATTTCTTTCAATACTGTTGGCAAACAGATGGTGGTATACCACTCAAAATTGACCCCCCTTCGTTCCACTGTGGCCGCCCTACGTTCCACTGTGACGATCATTTGCTTCGATGTGCTTCTTCCACGAACAACTTTCGTGGGATTTAGCTCGTCTTGAAAGACCCATGCGGTCGATTGCTGTTTTGTTTCGGGCTCATGTGCATAAATCCATAATTCGTCACCTGTGACCTGTATTTTTTCAACATTTCTTTGCTCCAAATGACACGAGCCTTTTTTTGAGCATTCGTCAAATTAAGTGGGATCCAAAGAGAACAAATCTTTTTTACGGCCAAATGAGCATGCAATATCTTATTGATGATAGTGATACTAATACCCAAGGATGCCTCAATCTCACGGTATGCAACATGTCAGTCTGGCTTTATCAGTTCACGCACAGCATCGATGGTTTCCGGCAAAATGACCGAAGTTGGACGACCTTCACGAAATTTATCATGGAGCGAACGGCATCCGAGACTGAACTCTTACTTACAGTAGTTTTTAATGGTGCTTCATCACCGAAAAGTCGAAACAAGTTGATTGAGACACTCCTGTCTCGATGATTCACGACGAAAATCGTAAAAAATCAATGCACGAAAATTTTCAAGGGTTAATTTAATTTTTCATTTTTCAACACACTGTAAATACAACAAATAGTGCTCGTAAGTGGTCGGAAGTTCAAGTTTTCATCTGGCAACAGTAGTACAGCCAGGACCCGAAATATAAATAGCAACCTCGTAATTATTTTTAAAATAAAACCTTTTTGTTCCGCAAATTTTAATTTGTGCTATTTTACTGTCCAGCTAAAATCTGGCGTATGAGATATTGCTGGCATTAATGAGCAGACTGTTGAAAATATCGTCCAAGCTTTGGTTTTTTTGACATAACAACCCTGTATTTGATTTTGGTAACAAAATTTTCCCAAACAGCTGAATACCAAGCAAATGAAACTGAGCGAAATTTTTAGCTCACGAAGTTATCTTTATTTTTTTATACAAGTTCTGCTTATGGAAATCAAAATTTCATATGAACTGAATATATTGCTTTTAAAGCGTTACTGAAACAGCAACAAAATCAATTCTGCCTTACTTTACGGCACTTGGGTAACGCCTTGATTTTGCAGCAATTATAGCTTAGCGTTTAAGTTAAACAGCTATATTGACTAGGTAGGCAGCTACTTTTTTTGCTACTTACTTTTCTGCTATTTGGTGAATGAAAGAGGAAGTTTGCACTGGGAATTTCTAGTGCATAATTAAGCTACACGAAATGTTACTGCTTCCGAATTACCACAATATTTAATATTCCAAGTAAAAAATAACTATAATTAAAACCAAAGTAGACTGATGTAATAAGTTAGATTTTGCCGAAAATCAGGGTCAATGCAAAAGCTAACATAACTTGAAAAATGATAAAGCACTTTCAAAGTCAATGTTATCATTAGTTCGAGTACTTTCTGTAAATGTGAACTAATTATATACAATGATTCGGAAAGCAAAAACCTACTACACATTAACGAATTGAGGAAGGCTGCAATTCGGCATTACCAATGTTAAACATCCGGTAATAGTAAAACCCTACTCAATATTCAACCTGACCTTAGGTGATTTTCGAATGCTCAATACTTGTTATCTATTAGTTGGGCATGTTCAACTTCCTAATATATTCAACCAGACGCATAGTCATTATGTATTGCTGTATTTACACAATCTGCAATTGCAATTTACTTAAGTTCGTCAAATCAATGCGAATGGAAGGGAAAAGTTTTCGATTACCAAATAGTCAATAGTGCAGAAATGCAATCACTGTACTTGAGAAATAAAAGTTCATGAAACATTTGCAAACCAGATATCAATCGAAAGATGTTTCATTCAATTGACTTTGTTTTCTGGTGAAGTTACAAAGTTTTGTTTAACATCATCTCAAGGCGATGAATGATGTGATACTCAATGTGTCACTAATTTCTAAATGATAAGGACAAAATGTTGAAGAACTTTCAACTTAAAGGGCACGTCCTTCTTAAACGGGTATCTTCAAACAGACCCAGACTCTTATAACATCATACCCTTGTTTGTGTAGAAAACTTTCAAAATATTTATTATTCTTGTAGACCAAAAGTTTCTGTGTAGAACTGCTTAAACCTTTTTCTTCAGCTCACACTCAGGCAAATTCGTTTTCTTACCCAGCGACGGCAATCATGGGCTGGCAGGCCTGATGTCAGGCCTGATGTCAGGCCTGATTTAGGATCCTCTACGCCTCTTCCATTCATTCTCTATCCTAGAAGAAGGTTTTGCCTACAAAACACTTTGTTGATATATTAAATATGAGTTGTTCGTACTAAAGGCTGATTTTGTTGGAGGCATATAACAGACGAACCACAGACTTGTCATTCATGAGCATGAACGTCAGCTATCGTTGCTGTTTATTGTCGTTTTACTGTCTTTATTGATACAAAATTAGTAAATGTAATCGATGTTGTTCGCATCACTATCACGTTTACAAAATTTTGTGGTAATATTTTTTCAAAATCAGCAGCCAAATAAAATGTCAAGTTGGCAACACTGTTTTCTGTGACAACCGATTTCAAAAACGATGTACAAGTAGGCAGTCGAAATTGCTCTTCACTCGAATACCAACAAACAAAACGAGTGAAACTTTAACCATTCTCTGATCTCTCTCTCTCACTATCTTCATTAAATAATTCAATACACGAGCAGCTTTTTGATAGTGATATTGTATACGAGGGCGGATCAATAAGGACGTGACTTTTTGAACTTACCTCGTAGTTATATGAAATGCATCACTGCTCCCATCAAGTACCATTTGTTAATAGACTACTGTCAAATTTTAAACAAGTTCGGTCATTTACTTTGCGTTTAACAGCTGTTCAAAACATACAACCTCGTGATTTATTTAAAATGACGCTGAACGTTCTGGACGGCCAATTGCCGTCAGTACTGCCGAAAATGTCGAAAAAATCCGCGATATGATGTTGGCCGGTCGAAGAGTAAAAATGCGTGAGATAGTTGATGCCATAGGCAGTTCCTATGGCAGTTTGGTTCCGATTGTTGGTTTTAAGAAAGCTGTCTGCAAGATGGGTGCCGCGTTTGCTCTCAATTGACCATAAACGCACGAGCGCACACGTGTGTAGTCTCAATGGCGAAATTCCATGAATTAAGCTACGAATTGTACCTCATCCGTCATATTCTTCGGATTTAGCCCCCAGTGACTATTTCCTATTTCCAAACCTAAAGAAATGGCTGCAACGTTGAAATTATTGATCAAACAAATGCCTACTTTATTGACCTCGAAAAATCATATTTTTTTGTAAGGAATACAAAAATTGGGGAAATGTTGGACTAAGTGTATTAAGCTAAAAGGAGATTATGTTGAAAAATAAATTTTTTTCTTGCAAAAAAAAAAATTACGTTTCATTCAAAAAGTCACGGACTTATTGATCTGTCCTCGTATAACTATACAAATTGCAACCATGCTGAAGTAAAATTACATAAACCATGCAAGAAGTATGAAATAATGAAGATATGACGCGAGAGAGAATTGCGTTTGAAAGTCCAAACAGACATAATCAAACACGCTACAGACGACGAAGTTATTTTTACAAAGGTTTGTTATTGCAGGGAAAAAACGCCACGAATATCCGCTGCGCCTGACGACTCGTGGCTCGAATAGAATCTTTTCAAATTTCTTGACGGCGCTCTCACGAATCCTTTCAATTGAGAGAATGGATTTGCTACATTTTCACGAAAATCATAAGAGCAACCAAGCCATACATATTATGATACATGTGGATACAAAAGAAATTTAAAGAAAAGGGATGAAAATGATTTATTGTTAAGCACAATGCTTGGCCGGTTTTTTTATTCCCTGCTAAACTTTGTATGGGCAGCTAAGCGATTTTAAGCTTCTCCCAATACAAAGTAGCCGAAAAATTTGTTTAACGGGAAGTAAAAAATCATGCCTATTATTAAAGTGAATGAAAATTGGTTAACAGCAGTAAAAATGATGCACATCAATAATATTATGTTTCCAAACTTTCAAACAAATTCCAGAAAAGAGGCGCAACTAGTCGCTCTCTTTCCCATTTCGTTTAGACGATGGAGATTTTTTTCGTCGACGTCTGAAGCGTGTCTGGTTGTGTTTGGACTCTCAGTGAATTGTGACCACTTTTTTGTTCTCTTTTCCGAGGGTGGCCAAATTGCGCACATCTTCTGGTCGTCTACTTCTTGATCGTCTTTGCCGATTTGACAGTTCACGGTTATTTTGGGGTTAGCTTCGTTAGAGAATTCATCATGAATAAACTCACGCCGGAGCAATGTTTGCAAATTGGGTAATATTTTTTTCGAAAACATGATTCAGTTAGAGATATTCATTGGGCATGTGATGGTGCTCATAATCATACCTCAGCGCAATTAATTCCAGAAACTATGTATCATTTTCTCAATACGTGTGACGGTGGTAATCCACATGCCATTGACGAAACTCCATTACATGCAGAAAAAGTCACCGTTTCGTGGGCTTTATGGGCGATGGTCCATATATCTTCAAAATTAATGCTGATCAGAACTTTCCAGCCAACAGTTACAAATTTTCTCGTGCCTTCGTTGGAAGGGATGAATGTTGCAGACATTGTGGTTTCAGCAAGATGTCGCCACATGTCACACAGCGCGCGATAAATAGGTTTGTTAAAATAAAAATTGGGCGATAGATTAAGTGGTCACCGCGTTTGTGCGCTTTGACTACGATATACGTTATTTAAACCGATCAAGATTAACGCATTTCGGAGGTTAACTCTGCTAACCCACGGTAATCGCGAAGATTACTCATAAAATATTAATCTGTGAAAACTAAAGTTTAATTTTTAACCTCATTTAAAACTAGTGCCCAATTTGATGCAACACTGCTAAGTACCCAGAAAATGCAACCATAATAAAAACATACCCAAAAAATCAACTGTTTGACAGAAGGGAGACGATCAAACATTTTTCGACGCGTTGTCCCGCCACCAAAAATTTTTGAAGCTCATACCGCCGCCTATAAAATTGGCTCCATCGGTTTAAAATGTGAGCCGATTTGACCGACTGGCTAGGATCGAAACGATTGATACAATTTTAAACGATCGGTTGTTTCAAAATCATCTCAAAGCTGTACATAACTTTCAAAACTAACAGTCGTCGATTTAATTTTTTTTGTTGTTCGCCGGCTTTTATAAATTGGTATCGGCACAGAGCTGCTCTAAATTAGTCCAATCACAACGTTGCCACCTGAAATGTCAGTTCAATCCCAAATAGGGTGGTGCAAATAGCACAGATTGGAAAACAAGGTTATCGCTAACTTGGCCGCGATAAACCGCGGTCTAAGTGCGACATTATATCAATTTCTCTGGGGATATTTACAGTCGCACGCCTACGACTGTAAACGATTTGGCACTTTTAAGCCAACATTCGACGCCACAAAATACAGTCTGATTTGCTGTGAAGAGTGTGTGAAAATTGGATCTCCTCTTTACGCCAGGTACGCAGCGCCCGATTGCCCGAAATAATATTCAAACATTAATGCCGGTCTTGTAAACAAAGCCAATTTAATCGGTCTTGTAAATAAAGCCAATTTAGTGGATATAAAATGTATCTGTCTATGTTTTATTTAAAGTTTAGATTTTCTGTCTATAAAAGAAAGCCCGTTACAAGGTCAGAAACTTTTTTCTTTGTGAAAAATTGTTGATTTTTGTTACCGTAATAGCAAATTCAGTACAGAACACTTACAGGCATGACTAGTTTCGAACACCGTGACAAGTTCCGCATCAGATGCCTAACTACTGGGCCCCAAATTGGTATGACCGGTACATTAGCAATCATATGAATACAAATTCGTATATATAGAAGGCGTCTTTCTCAAGGAGGCTTTATGTAGGCCTTTCACCAAGAAGCCACTATACAAAAAAGGAATAAAGTCAATACGGGAAATGTCTTCCACAAACCTCCCACTTGCAAGGCCTACAAAAGCCATTCCTAAAGGAAGGAAAGACGAACGTGTTTGCATTTCCTCTGCATTGTATGTAGAAGGCTTCTGGAAAGTCTTCAAAAATAATAAATGGGGGAATATGTGGTTGCAAACGGGTAACAACTTCCCTTTACCTGACAATTGTAAGACCTTCGAAAATTATTTTTGAAGAAAGGGAAAAGAAACGTGTTTGTATTCCCTCCGAATACTTCCTATAAGGCATCTAAGTAGCCTTCTGAAATAATAAGTGAAGAAAGGGTGATTGTTTGATTGTATAAGCATAACTACTTCTACATACCTTGCGTTTGTAAGACCTTCAAACGGCAGTTGCAAAGGAAGGGAAGAGTAAAGAGTTTGCTTTATCTTTGTATTCTCTGTAAAATGCCTCAGGCAGACCATTTAAAATTAAGCAGTGAGAATCTGCATAAAAACGATTGCAATGGCAAAGCCTTTTGGCAGGCAGGAATATGAAATGCCAGCAGGTAATCAAAAATTATAGTTTCGCGGGCCTTATTTGGGAAGGGTATTGAGAAATAAGTATCGGTAATATCAGGAAGGCCTCGCATATTCCACAGCTGGGTGAAACTAAAGCGATAACTCTGTATCAAAATCGTTTAGTTACGAGAATACTCTGCTTAAATTGAAATTAAATTATTTAAAAAACACACTCTCCTATTACATCCCATTGCTATTGCAGGGCAATCGAAAGGCATTTCTAAAGGAAAGGAAAAGGAATGTGTTGGCATTCCGTTTAGATGGCTGTTAAGGGACCTGCTAAAATAATATGTGGAGTACTTGTGACTGTCAACTGAAAACATATCCATTTCTTGTGCATTCAATAGGTATTTTTGAGGTAGCGAAGGGAAACGCGGTTGCATTCTCTATAGAAAATCTCAGGCAGGCCCAGTGAAAATTTGTAGGGTAAACACATCCCTAGAGGGAACATATTGAGAGGGAAGGAATTGATGACATTAGGCCTGGTGTGATATGAGCGTTGGATGTTGGAAAGAATTGGTTCAAAAATACCAGATAGAGGCAATGGTTCAAAGCGACAAACAAAAAAACAACACCGGAATTTTGGTTTGTGTTAAATACAACACAGATATATGCTAATAAAGACATTCAAGAAAAATGTGTAAAAAAAAAATTAAAAATTTCAGTTTTTCACCAAAACGACATGAACTTTGTTGTATTACAGTGTGTTGAAAATTTCATCTCGAGCAGAAAATGGAATTAACCCGTGAAAATTGCCGTGCGATGATTTTTTACGATTTTCGGCGTGGATTATCAAGACGAGAGTGTCTCAATCAACTTGTTTCTAATTTTGATGATGAATCACCATTAAAAACCACTGTAAATCGCTGGTACCAAGAGTTCAGTCTAGGACGCCGTTCGCTCCAGGATGAATTCTGTGAAGGCCATCGAACTTCGGTCGTTTTGCCGGAATCCATCGGTGCTGTGCGTGAACTGATAAAGCAATACCACCGACACGTGACATACCGTGAGATTGAGGAATCCTTGGGCATCAGTAAGATATTGCATGTTCATTTGAGCACTCAACATGTCGTATTGATGGGTCATCCGCCGTACAGCCCTGATTTGACACTCAATGACTTCCTTTTACTGAGTGGTCAACGTTTTCCGACGCCGGAAGCAGCTGTTGAAGTGTGCAAAAGTGTATTGATCTTCACGGAGAATATTTTGAGAAACAATAAAAATATTTCCACTGATACATGATGGTTTTTATATTGCTGGACCCGAAATGTAACTATCAACATTGTAGTCAATGTTGCAAATGTTGTCATTTATCTCCACAAGGAAATTTTCGTTGTATCTCTGATTTAGCTAGCAAATATTGCATGAACAATTCTTTCTACGCATGTGATATTACATTTGTTTGTCAAAGGTTCGAAATGTCAAAAATTCGGTCGCAAGCAATTATCAAACAATTTTGTTCATACGAACCAACTTTGGCATAACAACCCTGTAATTGATTTTGTTCACAAAATTTTCGCTAAGAGCTGAGTGCCAAGAAAATGAAATGTGACCGAAGTTTTCAGTTCACGAAATTTTCGGTTCACAAAATGTTCGTTATATTATAAACAAAAGAAATGATTTTTGCACTCACTGATAGAGACCTACAGATTTACACCGGTTCCGAACGGTATTTTGAGAAGTTCTTTCATGTACTTAGAGATAGTGTTGCCACGTACTCCTTATAGGACCGGAAATTTTATAAAGACTGAATATCTAGGCCAGAAGATCGGCCTACTGTACGCTCTTGTTAGTCCTAAATTTGTATAGCAAACTAGCTGACCCGGAAGACGTTGTCCTGCAAATTTTGGTCAAATACCGTTAGCAGGAGCAGAAATAATTGATTTTTAATATGTGGTTTGTATGGGAGGTACCACGCCCCTTTGTCCAATTGGACCGAATAGTAAATCGAAACCACCCAGGGCACCACCCAAACGCATACAAAAAAATTTATTGAAATCGGTCCAGAAGTTTAGGAGGATTTCAGTCACAAACACACGTGCAGTAGAATTATATATATCTATAAAGATTAGTACTGCGTACAAATCTTTTTTAGTGTAGGGGTATTAATTTCCCACAAGTGTGGGCAATGCCATATGAAGTGATCCTGGCTGTCGATGCCTTCAAACGCACCGTTCATTCATTTGTGACAGCTCATTTTAATTCCGACAAAACTTGTGGCTTCGTTCGATTAATACACTCAACTTTCAAATAACGCAGGATGCCTATAGTGACAGACACTGCTACCGAACATAAGGTTTTGTTAATGTCAAATTGGCCTCCTCGGAGCAGGCTAGTTTTTATTAGTGGATTTTATACAGTTTTCGTCGTAGAAATGAGACACATTCATTGCAATTAAAGGGTGTCTCAATAAGAATTCAGTTTTTCATTTTAATTTAATAACACGTACTTTTTGAGATAGTTATAATATTTTATTGGATTGTAAAGAAGACATGTTCCGATTAAGTATACAATAAAATATCCATCAAATGGCCTCCACAGCTCGGATGACAGACCATTGCTCTCTTCGTGAAATTGTCCACGACTTTTCACAGATATGTGGCTGTATCTCACCGAAGCTTTCGAGCGGTCTCAGCATAACTTTCCAAATTTGTGTAATAAGTTTTCACAATTATAACGAGTTGTTCTTTCGTAAAGCCCTCCATTTTTAATAATCGACTACATGAGCCATGAAGAAGCAAATCAAAATATGGGTCGGAACCGGTGTAAAGCTGTGTGTTCCATTCAGTGAGTGTATAAGTATAAGGAGGTCAACTCACTGGTTGTGGGAAGCACTACCCAATCCCTTCACGGGATGTAATTTTTTATACCAGAAATGCACTCACAAAAAAGGGATCCAAATTTAATATATAACATCAAATTTAAAAGGGATCTGAACCTTTTTGCAATGTATCGTGCCTACCAATCCAGTGTCCGTTCAACATGACTGGTCTAAAAGGGGGAGTGGGAAAGTTGTTCTTTTGTATTTACACAGTAGCTTTTGACAAATTTGGTTCCACTTCATGAAGATCAGATTTGATTTACGGGACACCTCGTATTGATCAACCTGAAGCCCCCGAAGTTTTGTATGGGAGGGGTAAAAACGGGCGTGAAAACTTTGTCCATTTTAGAAAAAACCAAAGAAGATTTAGACAAAACAATATAAAATTACAATAATACAGCATTTACGCCGACAACGATTAACGCATTTCGAAGGTTAACTCCGTTAACCCGCGCTAACCCAGAAGAGAATTCATACAATTTTAATCTGTAGAAACTGAAGCTTAATTTTTAACCTTTTTTAAACTGGTGTACCTTTTGATGCAACACTGTTTGTTACTAAAAAAAATGCAACTATAATAAAAACATACACAAAAAATCAACTGTTTGATAGATGGAAGCCGATCGATTTGCGTCGCCGCATCCAAAACTTTTTTGGATGCTCACGCCGCAGTCGATATAAATGGCTCTTATTGGTTTAAACTGTGAGCCAATGTTATCGACTGGCCCGATTTGACTCACTCATCCAATTTTAAAGGTTCATTTATTTCGAAAACATCCCAAATTTGTACAAAACTGGCAAAACAAACAGCCGCCAACTTAATTTTTCTTTTGTGCTGCCGTTTTCAATAATTTGGTATCGACGCGGAGTTTGTCTAAGCACGGAGTTGCCACCTGTAATGTCAATTTAATCTCAATTTGGACGGTGTACACGCAGAGATTAGAGAACAAGGTTATCGCTAACCTTGCCGCGACAAACAGTGGTGTAAATGCGTTATAACATGGTTTGTGTTTTACGGGCGATGTTTTTGCAACTATCAACCTCATAGCTGCCTATTTTTTGTATGGAAGGTACTATAATGGGAGTGGCAAAATCACCTACTTTTTACAGCAGAGTGGCGCTTGATAAAATTTCAAAATTGTATAAAGATTTATTGGGAGTTATCGTGAAGACCAACCAGCTGGCCACACAACTTCTCTATCGGAGGTACCAAAATGGGCGTGACAAACAAACCTTTGATTTATTGGGTGACTGGGCTTATATGTAGCATAATATCTAATTTCATTTCATAATATCTAATTTTTATGCGAGTATCGTGTTATGATGCAAATATAACGTGTTTGTAGGTTGTTGGAAATATACTATACTTCTGCTCAAACACATTGTGTTTGCTTTTCAATATAACATGTCTGAGATACAATGAAAACTCCTAAAAAAACTAGGGGGATAACAAAGAGACAAGGCAGCAGCTCTTCAATTAATAAAAAGAGTGGTTTCAAAGATGTACATTAGGGTGTCCCAAAAAATAAATTTTTTTTTGCTCAGATTCGGAAGTGGTTTAGAGGTCGCGCAAGTCGAATTTCCTCCAAAAATCGGGTTTTCTGGGTGATTTTTTAATTTTACTCCAAACTCGGTCAATAACCACGATTTTCTTAGTTTCTAAGTTTTTGAAGCTAAACGTCCAAACTTTTATTAAATATGCACAAACCACAAGTTTTGGCAATAATTTTGCTCAATAAGGTACCTCGACGTAAATTTTTTTGTCAATTTTGTAAATAACGCTTTATATCTTTTAAAATTCCTAAGGAAAAGTAAAAAAAACTAATGATGAGCTTTAAAAGGCGTTTAAATTCCAAGCAATTTTATAAAAGCAAAATTTGAATTTACGGTTACTGTTCCTGAGTTACACCATTTTAAAGCCTTTTACCCATTGTGTGAAACTAATAATATTATAATCTGTTTGCTAGTTTTGCATCGGATTTGCTTTAAATTTCTATGAAAATTTAAAATACTAATGATGCACTTTAAAAGATGGGTAAATTCCAAGCAATTTTCTAAAAAATATTTTGAATTTCCAGTTACTGTTCCAAAGCTATGCCAACGAATTATACGTAGCAAAAAATGGCCCCAGCAACATATTGCAGGAACCATATATATGATTGCTTGCAAACATATATATGTTTCCTGCAATATGGTGCTAGGACCGTTTTTCTCTGCGTGTAAGTCTTTGTCGTTACTTAGCGCATGTAGATTTATTCATGAATATAGTGTTGAGAGCAAATCCGATGAAAATATTATTAGTTTCATACAATGGGTAAAGAGTTTTCAAGCGGCATAACTCTGGAACAGTAACAGCAAATTCAAAAATTTTTTTTTACAAAATTGTTTGAAATTTATCCGTCTTTTAAAGTGCGTCATTAGTATTTTAAATTTTCATAGACATTTAAAGAAAATCCGATGTAAAAATAGCAAACAGTTTATAATATTTTTAGGTTCATAAAATGGGTAAAAGGCTTTAAAATGGTATAACTCTGGAACAGTAACAGCAAATTAAAAATTGTTCTCTATAAAATTGCTTGGAATTTATTCGTCTTTTAAAGGGCATCATTAGCTTTTTAAATTTGCATAGGAATTTCTATAGTTATAAAGCGTTACTAACAAAATTTATCCAAAATTTACGAAAAAATTTAATACGTGGTACCTTATTTAGCAAAAGCATTACCAAAACAGGTGGTTTATGCATACACAATAAAAGCTTGAACGTTTTGCTTTAAAAATGTTGACTTAAACACTAAGAAAATCGTGCTTATTGACCGAGTTTTAAATAAAATTCAAAAAACGTCCGGAATACCATCTTCCGAAAAATCTGCAAAAATCTCAAAAATTCTTTACCCTATAAGCTTTCCAATTAAGCTTGAGCAACTATGAAAATCGAAAAAGAAAATTTTTTTGGGACACCTTAATGTACATGTTTCCTGCACTATGTTGCCGGGCCATTATTTTTCAGTGTGTATGAGAAGTACCACAATGAACATGCAAACTCTCCACATTTCTATAGTTACGTAGACATTTACATACAATTAAGCAATTTGCATTAGATTAAATCCTATAGATTATAGAAGAACTATGATTGTGTACTATACTTGTCGATTTGTTATAGGACTAAGTTTGTGTAACTAAGAATCACTGGCACAATTTCACCGTGTTAGGTAAAGATTTACAACAGTATCGTGTAAGGCATGTATCGTATCCTAAAACAAATTTGGTCCGAGAAAATCTAGGGTCTAATATGACTCCGTTATCTTTGGAGCTAAAAAATAAGAATTCGAAAATGTTGTACCAAAACTCAGTGCATCGCGCATGAAGTTAGGACTGCAAGACTGCAGTGAGGAATGGAACTTCAGAATGAAAATTATGAATGTGAGTGCGACTTCTTGAATGAGGCTGAAGATGCGACGTACATTAGTTCCTGGCGAATCTATAAGTACGGTGAAAAAATGACCCATGATTAATCAGCTGAACTCTCACATAATATCTTAATAGATCCAACATGATGTAAAATCCTAAAGAGTGAATCCTCTGCATACAAAAGATCGGGCAATGGCAAATGAGATGTTCGACGTTCTAGTCTTCATACTCATTCATACAGATTCATGAGCCGATATTATCAATCGAGCTGCATGTATGCCTGTTGAACTGTTGACAGTGATCACGCCTACTAGCATAGGGATATATTGTCTAGGACTGGGTAGTACAGGAAGTTTAGCGTACGATTTATGTCACAGCTTGATCATACTTGTCTGGTGATCCTGCACTTTGTGTCTCCAAACCATCCATAGTTCGTACGTCTGAGAGTTTTGGTTGGAAGCATTAGCTTGCATGCAGGAAAGGGGTATAGCAACATACCCCATATCCAGTGAAACAGGTAAGGTAGTCACTAACCTCACCAGCTCATCCTCTCTACCTTCCACTGGAATGATATTGTGGCGAATATCGATATCGGCAGTTATGGGCAGTTCTTGAAGTCAGCAATACAGTTTAGGGAGTTTGTACATTAGCCTTACTTTTAGAGTAAATGTTTATACTCCATGCGGTGATTACTTTTCGTCCTAGCCCAAGGAAAACGTCTCGGATTGCCATGACTTCTGCGTGGAAGAGACTATAATACGCTGGTAGCATTTGTGCCTGATCTAGGATCAGCTCTTTAGCATAGACATAAATCGTCCTTTGTTTGAAGTCTAGATATTGTGTAAATCCTTCCAGTCTATGCCTTCTAGTCCTGCATGTTCGGGATATGAGTGAGGAAGTTTCTCTCAATGGTAGAAGTGGATGGAATGTAACCTAATGCTATTGTGTTTTGTCACAGATCTAGTGCAAACAGGGAAAGAATAAACCCCAAATCCTCGTTAGAGGTTTACTTTATTTACAAAAAGTATTGAATAGAATCAGGGGGATTCTATGGCACAGCTTATCGAAAAGGTACTAGGCAAATGATGTAGATTGAGAGACCAAAGAAGATATACAAATTATACACAATGCATACCAAACTAAGTTTCAAAGGGTTTGATTGATACTAATGACAGCTAAATTATGTTTTATGTGGTTTGCATCGAACGAAAATACGCATTCCCTTTTATTTCTCTCCATATTGGTCCAATCAAAGAGTGAATTACAAACGCAACTCGAACTCGATGAAATGGCCTACTACCTCGTGGTCAAGAGGACACGAAGAGAGGCATAGCGGCTTTTTTATATTGCTCTTTGATGGTATAGAGAACTTATTGTACTCTTTTTCCGCTCTCATGTAGAGTAAAAGAGCGTAAACGAGTCTTATTCTCTTTATAGAATACTTCAATATAAATGCACCATTTCGACATTGTTATTACATAAAACAATACAACAAGCAAAAGCACATCAAAATTGTAAATGGACCAAGTTATGATAAAAAGAGAGTAATACGATTTGAAACATTCGCCATATGTCGCCAGTGCTTTTGAGTCATACAATCCGTTCTATACTATTCAATACTCTTTGGCGACGACGACTTGCATGTTTGTTCGATGCCGCTACATCAATGCCATCATACTTATTTTCAGGAAGAGATTATTATTGTACAAAAACCACTTATGGGATGTGTGTTGTTTGCATGGGTTGGTTCACTTTGATAGATTGCTCTACCCGTGCCTATACTTATATGTTAGCACATCAAAAATCGCCCCTTCAAAGTTGTAGCATGTTTTTATTATCTCGCTTACTAAGCTATTCGACCAGTGTTTATGGAAACATAAGCGAAATTAAAAATTTTAAGCGACTCTTCGTAGAAACTGGTCGACAAGGTACGAATAATATTGGTATTTGTTGTTATTCCCACATTACAAAAAATTCGACTACTTTGTTTGAGAAGGTAAGCGAATTTAACTGAAGCTGCCTAAAATAGCTTTGATCCCACACAAAAGTTAGAAAAATTAGCTTAGCGAGGACAAATAACACAAACAAAATGAGAGACAGTTTGTTATTTTATTGGGCAACAATCTCCCCCTTGACAGAAAATTCAAGATTTTTTCACTTTTTGAGGGCAACATTCTCAGAAACGAACACAAAACCTTGAAGTAGTGTTGCACTTTTTTTTACAAACGAACACTTAAAGGCACTTTTAGGGCAAATGACAGAAAAAATGTTGCATTTTTCTCAGAAACGAAATCGCCATAAGCATTCTGTCGAGAATTACCCCAAGATATTTCGCATTTTCCTTTAGGCAAATTTTTCTACCTCATATAGACATATATATATATAAGTACAGAATCTTCTGCTTCGTGGTCAAGACTTCGGCCAAGACTTGGTTTTCTGCGGATTTACAACCAGCCCATTCTCCATGTCACACTTAAATACAAAGAAATTATTTTAACATTTGAAAACGAAAATATTGATTCAATACCAAAAATTATTGAATGTGCTTTGATGAAGATTTTTGATAATGAAAATTGTAAGCCAGCGATACCTTTTTATTGTTTTTTTTGACAATGAAAATATTTATTGATTCAATAAAAAGAGTTATCGAATTTAATTTTCTATTTATTACAACATGTTGTTTTATTTAAAATAAAAATATTCGAGCGTTAGGTCAATAGTTGAAATTCATTTATTTTCAATTTTTCGCTACCCATTGGGTAACATCGTCAGGAAAATAAACAACCATTAAAAATTAATTGTTAAATTAATTAAATCTTAATTGTAGCGAAACCTTGATAATAAAAGAATTTCAAATATTTACCTAACGCTCGAATATTTTAATTTTAAATAAAACAACATGTTTTTTCAATAGAAAATTATATTCGATAACTCTAAACAATTAATTTGTAATTGTTGTTATTTTCCGCTCTAATTAATGAAACTAGTATTTATTACTTCAAGAAATTGTGACATTGAATGGCCTCCAAGAAGTTGTGATTTAACACCATTAGACAATTTCTTGTGGGGTTATTTGAAGTCATTGGTCTTTAGCAATAAACCAGACTCTCTTCAAGATTTACAAGTCAGTGCTCGAAAATTGTTTCCATCGAATTAGTTCCTGCAAACGAAGACGTGGAGGCCATTTGAAAGACGATTTATTCAGAACTTAATTGTATCGATTGTACTTCACATTTAATAAAAAGCATTTGAATTTCCTTAACCATTAGTATGTTTTTTTTTGATGTGTTAACATCTACAGACGCGGGTAGGGACTAAATTCACAAAATGAATCCATCCAAACACAGTTTGTCCGACTGCGATCTAACACAGATTGTCCGACTGCGATCACATAGATTGTACTACTGCGATCATTCAGATTGTTTGGCGTTAAACTCCTACGAAACGGCTGGACCGATTTGCATGAAATTTTATGTGCATATCGGGTAGATCTCAGAATCGGCCAACATCTATTTTTCATACCCCTAAATGATAAGGGTGACCCACCCCTATATAAAACACAGATTTGCCCGACTGCGAAACACGGATTGTTAGACTGCGAAAAAAAACACACACACACATGATGTAGCGGCAGCGAATAGTTGTTTTGTGTGGGTGCGGAACACTCTCAGAGCAAAGAGAATAATGACGCGGTTATACGTACATTAAAATGAGATAGCAAGAGAGCAACGAAAATTGTGTGAACTTGTTTAGCGTATGTACGAACATAACACTGTATATAAAACAAAAAGTATTAAGCAAGAAAATAATGACATGTGTTTGCACTTGTCTTTATATAATTTTAAGTATTAATATTATTTAAATGTAACGTCATCATATGATTGAACGCCGTGTTTTATTTTCCAATATAAGATTTATTCATGTGCTCATAGAAATTGACCAGGTACCGTGTAACTAAAAAGGTGTTAACACATCGCCCGTGACTTCGAACACACCTTGGATTATTTTTAAAAGAAATCTCAGAATCGGCCAACATGTAGCGGCAGCGAATAGTTGTTCATATTCGAATCGATTTCGGGTTCGTTTTTTGTAAATAATAATAAAATAAATGGTTTCCCATTACATCCCATGAAGGGACCGGGGAGAACTTCTCACAAGCCCTGAGCTGTGCGCTTTCCAGTTTTCACTCACTGATTGGGACCTACAGTTTTACACCGATTCCGAACGGTAGTTTGAGAAACATTTTCATGGCTATATACTCGATAATGTCGCCGTCACTATGAGAGGTGACCGCCGCCGAAACAAATTTGAAGGTGGTCAGAGCAGGGTTCGAACCCAGGATCTCATGTACAAGAGCCGCGCACACTAACCATTCCACCACCGTAATAAATCATTGTAATCAAACGATTTTATAAATTTTTGCGAATTCGAAATGGATTCTTTCTAATACTCGTATTTCAAATTAAAATACGTAATGAGCTATATTTTCTACCTCTAATGCACTGAAGTTCTTCACTTACATTATGCTTATATATTAATTTTTATAAATAAAAAAATTCGTTGTCGGCTTAATTTAAATCGTTTTAGTATTTTGTGTTTTATCAACTTATATATGAATCTGCGACATGAAGAATTTCACTGATTCGCTTTTTATGTGTTTACAAACTCGCAACAGGTGCAAAACGGATCCGCTAAATAGTAATTTCACTGATTCACTTCTTCATGTATTTACGGACTCGTAACAAGTTCGAAACGGATCCGCCAAATATCAATTTCATTGATTCGCTTTTCATGCTTTTGCGGACTCGTAACGAATTCGAAACGGGTTAGAGAACTCACATTTCGCTTTTTTATGATTTTACGGCCCGGTAACGGGTAGTAACACAGAGCAATACTAAAGAGCCTCCATTATTCTCTTCGATGCCTCTTCATGACGACGAAGTGGTAGGCCATTTCATCGAGTTCGAGTTGCTTTGGTAATTTACTCTTTGGTTGGCATAATACGGACAGAAATAAAAGGGAATGGGTATTTGCGTTCGATGCAAACATAATTTAGCTGTCATTAGTATCAATCAAACACTTTTAAACTTAGTTTGCTGCATGGTCTCTAATCTGTATGTCTTCTATGGTCTCTCATTCTACATTATTTCCCTTGTGGCTTTTCGATCAGCTGTGCCATAGAAACCCCCTGGTAGTAAACAAACCGCCAAACTAGCCTTAATGTTGGTTAATAGTTATGTATATACGTCTTGCTCTAACATATGCTTTGTAGTTATTCTTATATTCTTATATATAAGTACTTATACAAATATATATATATATATATTCTACTCCTTGTCTCTGAACTCACAATAATGATATCCCACTTTCTTTCCTCAGATTTCTTTCAAACTGTCAACTATACGCCTGCTTAAGATTGAAATGGACTTTCAATTGCCGCTAAATATCGCTCAAGCTCTTCATACAAAATGAATGATAATATAAGAACTTGGTGTGGTGAACTCAGGAAATTGATCCTCCAAAGAAGAATAATTCTCTATCACGACAATGAACTGACAGAAGAACATCACTTTTGATGAATTTATGCATGACTCTGAGGTAAAAGCTAATTAATTTTTAACATACAATATATTTCCTTTAATGAATGTAAAACTTTACATCAATTGTTCTACATATTCGCCCAACAATTTAATTTAAATGAAGTATTAGTTTAAAGCAAACTTTTCGCAAATTTAAAACATGTTATTCACTGAGTTGATGTAAACATAAGTAAAATTTAATTATTTCCACATGTTCTTGAAATTATTTTATAAATTTGATTAAACTCATGTATTATTTGTATCAAAACTTGTCATCAGTTTAACGATTTTTACATTTAAATAATGCAATGCATTTCATTGAATTAAAACATTCTTGGACTAAATATATACAAACTTTTGGTTAATCCAATATATTAATTACGCTAACTCAAAGTTCAGGGTGTCTCTGCTGCACTCTCCTCTTGTTACTCCAGCAGGGGAGAGCGTGAGAATAGTTCGTTTTGGAAACTTGAGAGCTGATAGATATTTTCCGATATGTTCGTAGATATTTTTTGTTCAGTGAGTGCCACTTGTCATACGGTGTATAAATAAATGTTAAAAAATTTCGATTAATAACCACAATATGTTTGAACAAAAAGGAACGCAAACAAAATTTATTTAAATTTGACAAGTTCGGAAGAAAACGACATGAAAAAATTTAAATTATCTGATCTTATGCTACCACCTGCAATAAAGACATAAAAAAAAAAAAAAAAAACCGTTTCCCATTACATCCCATGAAGGAATTGGGGAGAGCTTCTAAAGACATATTGGGCGAATAATCGACGCAAACAGAATGGGCAGCCAATCGGAGTTTGAGCCGTCTTCCGCCGTCACCTACTCTTTAACCCAGCCATGCCCAGCAGCCGGCTGAATAACCTGCATACAACATTGAATAAAGAGCGTCAAAAAGTTCTTTAATATAATTTAGTAGAGACGTTGTAAAGAAATAGGCGGCTAAAAACCTAATTCTATAGAAAATTCAGGAAAAATACTAATCGCGGTTTAAAATATAAGTTTTTAAAAATTCATCAAAATGTGGGCAAACCCTGATCGTTAATTTAAGGAAAATTTTCATTGTATCAATGAAATTTTACATCAATTTAAGGTAGAACTATTGATGACACTTTTTCATTGTGCTAATGATCAATTATTTTCTCGATCTGATAGCTCTTACACATCGCCTCAAACAAACGCGTATTTGGCCAGCGAAATCATTGATGTGATGCCTACATCCCCGATCGTCGCCGTTTTTGACGCCAGTCGATGGGTTCAAAATGTATGCCTTGGTGCTACCTCATTTGGAGTGGCAAAAGTGCTTCGAAAATTGGTTCAAACGTATGTAAAATGAATTGATATTCATGGAAAATATTTAAAAAAAAACAATAAAACCAATTGCGATCATCAATATTTATTTTTTCAATATTTGACCAGAAATACAGGGTGGGCTAGGTTAAGTTTGGAATTTGAATCCTACGTCATTTCGAAGCAGATGACCAATTTGACATTTATAAAGTGGCAGATAATTAGTTAAAGGTTAGAAATTTACGAAAAGGGTCCCAAAAATATTGGTACCAATTCTGAAAGGTGATAAAAATACCTCTCAAACAAGCCCACATTGAGAAATCTACTATAATTCTATCCGATTTTATGACGAATTTAATTAAATTATTCTATGTATATATGGCAAAATATCTATTTTGCAGATAATTAGTTAAAGGTTAGAAATTAACGAAAAGGGTTCCATTACGCTAAAAGAAAATTTTGAAATATTAAAAACCTTCCTCCAAAGTTCTGAGTCTTCAACTCAATTCTGTAAGAAATCTACGAAATAAATTCGATAGAAATAGAGTGCCATCAACCAAGTTTGTAGATAAATCTGTGAAGCAACTTCGTCCCTATTGGGCAAAATAATTCTTGTACGTGCAAGTCCTGTGCGTTGAGTTAGGGGGTATCCATAACACAGCTGATCGACTTTGTAGTAGGAAATTGATAGACCTCGGTATGACGTCTTATAAAGTCCAATTAGTCGAAGACCTGAAGAGTCGCAACCATGTGACGCGTTTTCACTTCGTGAATCGGTGCGTATCCATGACACAGCTCATCGACCATGTGGTAGGAAAATGGAACAGAGTGGATAGGTGAGAGAACGATAAGGAACCATGCAGCACATTATGTTTAAGTAGTGTTTGATTGATACTAATGGCAGCTAGATTATGTTTTATGTTGGTCGCATGGAACGAAAATACGCATTCTCTTTTATTTCTGTCAGTTTTATGGCCAACCAAAGAGTAAAATTCAACAGCAACTCGAACTCGATGAAATGGCCTACTACCTCGTCGTCATCAAGAGAGAGTAAAGAGAGAGATAGAGACTCTTGTCTATGTCTCTATGGCTGAGGATCGCTTGGCTGAAGGTGAGCATTTGTACCGATAATCATATTTTCCGATGAAACTCATTTGCACCTCGGGGGCTACGATTACAAACAAAATTGTAGCATTCATAGAGTAAATTTATACAGAGTGAAAATTGCTCTCATTTGCAATTTCACACTCTTCGTGGTCAGGTCGGTGTGATAGAGAGATGTTGGACGAAAATTGAGTAACACCAGGTGGTGTTAGAATAACTTCTGCCTTGAATTTTTCATGTCGTTTTGGTGAAACACTGTGAAATTCAAATGTTTTTTACACTCTTTGTTTACTGTGATTGTTAGCATACATTTGTGTTGTATTTAACACAAAAATTTTTACTCAGAAAAACGAAATACCTGTGTCGTTTTCTTGTTGCTTGTTTTCAACTAATCCGTCTATCTACTGTTGTTAAAGCAATAATTTTCAACATCTAACGTTCATGTCACAACAAGCATTATGTCGTAAATTTACTGAGAGATGTAGTTACTATAGGTGTATTTACTCTATGGTTGCATTTGGTGATTGAAAAATTCAAACGTCATCGTGGAGTAGCTGATGCATCCTCAACGATTGACAGTTTGGTGCGGTTTTCGGCATGGCGGCATCATAGACCCATTGTTTTTCGAGAGTAAGCAACTAGCCGCCGTTAACGCCAACAGTAAGCGTTACCGTGCCATATTCAGTGATTTTTGTTCCCAAAATGTGAAAAGGATATCATGGACGACATATGGTTTGAACGGGAAGGCGCTATGTGCCACACATCCAGCGTTACAATCGATCGTTTGAGCACTGTCATCGAAAACAGCATAATCAGGCGATACTCTGAAGTCCGTTGGCCGCCTCGCAACTACTATTTAACCCCTTCCGACCATTATATCTTGGGCGCCGTGAAGCTAATGTTACGCAAATAACACTGTGAGACAAAATTAGATTTTTTCACAATGATGGGGTTCTGTCAACGGATTCTGGTAGAAAGGTCTAAACAAAAATGCCAGATCTGATTAGAATTTTTTTTAGGGCGGGTCAAATTTTCCGCCCCTCGGAACTTTCCTGCAACACATCGGCATGCAAAATTGTGTGTTCCTTACTCCTGAGGTACAAACTATGTTCAGAAGTTTTATAGAAAAGATTCAGGTAAACATTTTTGTGGAAAAAATTAACCCTCTAACTGATACGTATCGGGTTTTTCAAAAGTTTTTTTAAATAAAACAAAACTGGTTTTAGAAACCAATGAAATTCTTTATTCCTGTGAAAGTACGTTCGATGTCATTATGTATGGAACTCTATTTCTTTTGCATGGCCACCACGGGCACGCTTGCAGAAGGCCAGACGCTGAACCCAATTTTCGACGGTTTTCAAGCATAAATCGGCCGATACTGCTGCAATTTCACGTTCGATATTCGTACGAAGTTCATCAATCGTCGCTGGATTGTTGGCATAGACCATA
Source organism: Phaonia tiefii (assembly GCA_963931995.1). Taxonomy (NCBI): domain Eukaryota; kingdom Metazoa; phylum Arthropoda; class Insecta; order Diptera; family Muscidae; genus Phaonia; species Phaonia tiefii. The sequence continues at coordinate 161,306,701 of OZ008367.1, forward strand.
GACTTGACGTAGCCCCACATGAAATAATCTAACGGCGTCAAATCGCACGACCGAGGCGGCCAATCGACTGGGCCATTTCGTGAGATAACACGTTCACCAAACTTGGTTTCCAATAAATTGATTGTGGCATTTGCTGTGTGGCTTGTGGCGCCGTCCTGTTGGCAGCACATGTCCTCCAAATCCATATTATCCAACTGGGGCCAAAAATATTCGGTTATCATTGAACGGTAGCGATTCGCATTCACAGTAATGTGCCGGGTTTGATCATCACGAAAGAAGTACGGCCCAATGACGCCGCCGGCCCATAAACCGCACCAAACCGTAATTTTTTCGGGATTCAATGATGACTCATGGATTACGTGTGGATTGCTGTCTGACCAATAACGCATATTTTGCTTATTGACGAAGCCATTCAGCCAGAAATGAGCCTCATCGCTGAAGATGATTTTCCGATGAAAATCCGAATCATTTTCAAGTTGTTGCTCAGTCCAATTCACGAACATACGACGCTTATGGTGGTCAAGCGGCTTCAGTTCTTGCGTCAATTTGATCTTGTAAGGATGTAGGCCAAGATCTTTTCGCAAAATTCGCCACAACGACGTCACAGAGATGCCCAACGCTTGAGAACGACGAGTGAGAGACACATTTGGGCTTTCTTGAACTGAAGCCTCAGCGGCAGCAATATTCTCGACACTACGGGCATTTCTTTGTCTCACTGGCACGGGAACATTTTGTACTGTGCCTGTGGATTCAAATTTTTCCACTAGACGCTCAATTGTTGATCTGGTAGGACGATTATGACGACCATAAATTGGACTCAGCGCTCTTAAAGTTGAGGCCACTGACTCCAAATTTCGGTATTAAATTTTAATAATTTCGACTCGTTGTTGGCTCGTATATCTTTCCATGATGAAATGGCAAACCTTACTGAAGATAAATGTCAAAAGAGCAGGAAAAAATATGGCGTCGTTTGCTGTCCCTATCGATTTGCTTTTGTAGCGTCTCTGTTGAAAAACCCTTTATAACCATAGTTTTTACTTTTTTTTTGAAAACTCGCAAAAAACTGCTCGAAATTGACGGGTGGCGTAGTCGAAATGTTCCACAAAAATTATCGCCATAAAATTTCACTATATGTGTCCCAACACACCAAAACACCAAACCAACAAGGAAACAGCAACGACATTTCGTTTTGTGCGTTAAAATTTTTGTGGAAATATACCACAAACATATAATAACAAAAAAAAAATATAACGAAAGGCTAAAAGACGTTTAAATTCCACAGTTTTTCATCAAAACAACACGACAAATTTTAGTCAAAAAATTACCACCTGGTGTAAGCCAATTTATGTCAAATAACTCTCTATCGCACCGACCGCACACGAACTGTCAGATGAGAAGAATGACAGCTCTATATGACATTACTCTATGTAGTGAACAATGTTGTATTTAATGTATAATGATGTGGTTTAAAATAAAATCATAATATTGAAGAAAATTTTATCAGTATTTTGTTTTTAAAGCGAAATTAAATTCCAAATTTGTCATGGCCTACCCGATATTAACAGCAGTAGAAAAGGACAAATGAAACGTCAAATGAAAGACTAGTTAGAAGCATTTTACCAAAAGTTTATGCGAACATGTACAAATTAAATCTGTTGCTAACATTCTTACAACATTTTTACAATCTAAACGGAATATTAAACAATAATGGCTACTTGGTGAGCAATGAACGAACCCGACATTTGATTTTTTAAATGGCTGAACCATAGAGTAATATACTAAGAGTTTGCAACAGCTGTTTTTCTTGGACGGGAAACCAATAAAAGTCACTGGAAAAGTCGGAGCTCAGTGTTATACAAACTTGGCAACCCATGCTGAATTAGAAAAATTTTTATTTTAATAAATTTGTGTTTAATATGGAATCTCTATAACTAATTTTAGTCTAACACTTCATTACATTTTACTTCATTTCACTTGTAATCCCTTTTTCCTCGAGTTAATTATCACAAAAATATTCCCAGTTGATGAGTTTTGTACTTTTGGTTCAATTGCACAAAGGCAAATGTATGAAAAACACATTGAGCAACCCTACACACTTCCAGTCATCTATCGACATTTCGACAAGTTGATCAGCTGTGGCATAGAACCCCCCTGGGCTTAACCTTTAAAATCGGACAATCGATCAAAGCGGCGGCGCATCATCAAATTGTCCGTCATCTTCTGCCTGTGGGTGGCTGGCAAAACAGTTGAGTTGTTTTTTGTTTTTTTATTATGGTTGCATTTTTTTGGTACTAAGCAGTGTTGCATCAAATTGTACATTTTAAAATCAGGTTCAAAATTAACCTTCAGTTTTTACCGATTAAAACTGTATGAGTAATATACTGGGTTAGCGTAGTTACAGCCTGTTTCTCTATCTGGAACGAAAGCTTTCGTTCGTGTTCTAGACGAAAGAAAGTTGCTTTGGGTTTCACAATCTTGTCGTTTCAAGTCGAATAAAAACATAAAACTATGCAGTAGAAATTTTGGTTTCTCTATTTCGAATGGACTGTCACTTACGAAGAAACATGCAGTCAGGCGAACGAAAATTTCGACTTAGATAAACCCAATTGGAGTCGGATTTGAGTGACTGTTTTTCTTTTGGTTAGCTTTTCGTTCGAGATAGAGAAACAGGATATTAATCTTGAAAAACTCGGTAATCTTGTCATTACTCATTGCAGTCGAAATCTCACACACATTGCAGTTGAAATCTTTTGGTTGGAGATTTCGTTTAAGCAAACATCTGTTTTTCGATGCCATAATCAGATGTTAATTTACCTGAAATTTTAAAATGGCAAAGCGAAGTGTATTGCAAAATAAAAATTTTAAATACTCTGTTTCAGTTAAGACACTTTTTCAATTAAATTCTTTGCAATTATTCGGATTCGACTGTTACACTAAACATTATGCTATCTCAAAATTCAGTCATTGCTTTTGCATCCTTTTGTGAGATTTTTCATATAATACTCGTACTTGCAAGGTCCTCTTCTCAGTTTTACACATGTATGTATGTTGACATTATGATGTAATTATTTACACTTTTACCTTACACCATGCTAGAGTCTCTTTAACGATTAACATGTCGTATCACTGTAACACTCTGTTGTCTGTTGTATAAATATACATAAGATACTTAAAACAACAACAATACATTTTGATTAACTACCTACTAAATAAATTCACAAATAGCAAATTGCATAATATCGTACTCATGTACGGATGAATGATAAAAATGTTATAAAAGTTTTAGCCGAAATTCAATAATGGCTAATAAAGTCTATAAATATTACACAAAGACGAAAAAGAAAAGAAAATAAGAAACGCAAACACAATACACACCCGTCTCTATACATATGCCCTTACGGATCAGCAGCTCTCACGCCTGTGGTCTAAAACACGCAATCGCACACACAGTCTCTGTATGATGGAAAAACTCATCGACGTCATTGTGGCCATAACAAGTAGACGCTGTGTCATTTAAGTGGCCGTAGTAAGTGTGTGCGGATGAGGAGGTAAAATATCGACTAAGGTTGTCTACCGTACATAACAGATATGGTAGGTGTAAAACAGATTATCCAAAAAGTACACTAAATGTTTTACAATAGTACATTTTGGCCTCTCAAAGGAAAGTTGATTTGTATCGCATTCACAGTGGTTAACTTTAGTGCAAATGTGGTACAGACAATCTAGATCATACAAGAAAACAAATGATGCTTGAAAAATCGAATCGCTTTTGTGTCAAATCAATGAAAGTATCGTCAGTGACTCTCTGCTTTACCATCCATTGTCACTGTCACCAGAAGAATTGACTCTAATGTGTGTTTTTCAAAACACAAATAAAACAATTTTAAAAATGAATTTGATTTTTATTATGATCTATTTTGTTAGTCTACATCTAGTACGAACTTCTCATACCATAAAATTCTCACATATTAACATCCTTAGATTTATATCAAGCCGGGAAAGAAGTTAGTCATCCAAGTTCGCTCAAACGTTTACATTTTTTGAAGCTCACCAATCTTCAGTTACCCCAAAGCGCGTGGTAAATTCGCCCATATTTAATAGCAGATTGCCATGGCCCAAAATATTATCTAATTCTCAAGATAAAAACAGGGTAGGGCAAAACTTTTATTACGCAGTAGCTTTTGACAAAATATTGGCTTGTACCAAAGTCGATTAAGATAGGTTTTGGTATCGCACTAATCAACCGGACAGTCTCCCAATTTTTGTGTTGAAGGTACACAAATGGGTGTGCCAAAGCTCTCCCGTTTTTAAATACAAAGTAGCTTTTGACAAGCCACAGCCCAGTGCAAAATTTGTGATTGTGAAAAAATTTGTGATTGGTTGTGATTTACGGGAGATATCATGTCGACCAACTCGACTTGCACCCAACTTTTGTATGGAAGGTACAAAAAGTTGTCCACTTTTAGTTACAATGTATCTTTTGACGAATCTTAAACCAGAACGAAGTTTTGATAATATCGTTTGTAGTTTACGGGAGATAGCGCATCAAGCAATAGGACAGCCGCCTAATTTTTGAATAGGAAGTATAGGATTAAAATAAATGGTTTCCCATGACATCCCATGAATGTATTGGGGAGAGCTTCTCACAACCCATGGGCTGTGCACTTTCTAGTTTTATACTTACTAATTGGGACCTACAGTTTTTATACCGATTCCGAACGGTATTTTGAGAACCGTTTTCTTACTCTCGCATTTTCTTTACTTGGTAGCTTTTTTTACTCGATAGTGTCGCCGTCAGTATTCGAGGTGACCGCCGCCGAAAGACATTTATGGTGGTCACATCACGGGTCGAACCCAGGATCTCCTACACAAGAGGCGCGGCCACATATTATAGGATTGTGAAGGGCAAAATCACCAATATTTCACAGCGGAGTAACGTTTGACTAAATATTGCCTAATACCAAATTTCATAAGGGTTGGTTGATTGTTACCGGAATTACCTTGTCGACCAACCGGCCCCACAATTTTTGTATGGTAGGTACGCAGATGGGTCTGGTAAAAGCACCCGTCTTCTAGTAGTTGACTGGCATTTGGCAAAATGAAGCCTAATACTTAATTTCATCAAGATTGGAAATGTTTTACGCGACTTCTTATATCGGCAAAAGGAACGGCCTCAGCTTTTGTATGGGTGGGACCAAAATGGAATTGGCAACAAAAATGGTGAAAAGTAGACAGTCAAAATTTCTCTTCAGTCGAATGCCAACAAACAAAACGAGTAATACCCTAGCCATTCTCTGGGCTCTCTCTTACTCTCTTCATTGAATATCTCTTCATTGAGCAGCTTTTTGATATTGTTATTGTAAATAACTATACAAATTCCAGCCATGTTGAAGTAAAATTACATAAGCTATGCAAAAAGTATGAAATAATCAAGATATAACGCGAGAGAGAAATGCGTTTGAGTGAATTTCTAGCACTTTTTGGTTCTCTTTTACCAGGGTTGCTAAATTGCGCACATATTCTGGTCGTCTAATTCTACATCGTCTATGGTAGCACCCTAGTATATTTGCTCCAGTTAAGTAGATATTTTCTGATTATTACCCAATATCTGAATTGAAGCTAATCACAAGCTCCAGAAAAGAGATATAGAACAAACATTATTATGTAACAAAATTGTCGATTTGTATGGGAGATACAAGAAGAGACGTGGTCCAATGCATATTTTCAATCCCAAACTAAATTTGGACAAATAATAATCACTGACCAATTTCATTGTGATCGCTAAAGATTTACGGCAGTACTCGTAACCGTGTTGCCCAATTAGCCAGCCAGATAGACAGAAGACAAACAGGCAGAGAGACGGACATGGCTCAGTCGAATTTAAAATTGCCCAATCCAACCATTCCTTTTGAGGACTGAAAAAGACGCTCACGAAGTAGATGACCAGAAGATGTGCGCAACTTGGCAACCCTCGTAAAGGAGAACCAAAAAGTGGTCACAACTCACTCAAACGCATTTCTCTCTAGCGTCATATTTTGATTAATTCATACATTTTGCATAGTTTATGAAATTTTGTATCAACACGGCTGGAATTTGTATAGTTATATACAATAACACTATCAAAAGCGGCTCGTGTATTGAAATGTTCAATGAAGAGAGTAAGAGAGAGAAAACAGAATGGTTCATGTTTCACTCGTTGGCATTTCAGTGAAGAGAAATTATGACTGTCTACTTTAGTACATCGTTTTTGAGAAGAGAACCAACCAAACGACGCGATTCACTCCAACGCATTTCTCTCTCGCGTCATAATTTGATTATTTCACACTTTTTAAATACTTATGTAATTTTATTTAAACATGGTTGGAATTTCTATAGTTAGATATAATATCATCATCAAAGACCTGCTCGTGTATTGAAATATTCAATGAAGAGAGTAGGGGAGAGAGCAGAGAATGACTCAGGCTTCACTCGTTTTGTTTGTTGGCATTCGAGTGAAGAGTAATTTACATCGTATATCGTTTTTGGAACTAATATTATGTTAACAATGAATTGAATATATTACTCATTGACGTTTTTCCCCATCTAAATTTCATTATTTTTAAAGTTTAGGAAGTAACGTAGTTGACGTGAGGAAATAATTTTCTTGATTGAAAGATTTGTTTAATCTACTATTAACAGGTGTTCAGGTTCGTCGTGATTTATACATTTTCGAGACAAAACACAAATATAGTAAAAAAAGAATCAGCTGTTTATCGAAATCTGCGAAATTGCGTTTTAACTGAAGAGAGTCTAGAGAATTGTCCTACAAATGAATAAATATGTACTTACACAGAAACATAGTAAATAATTAAAATCGATTCCAATTAACAGTTTCGCGTTGCCAATTAATATCTTGTTTGATTTTGCACCGATAAGGAATTTTGTGAAGAAATTGATCAATTAAATAAATTGTAAGACATTGATTGCATAAAATTCAATAACAATTATTATAACTAACTAATTAATTGGATCGAGGAGGATAACTGAAACAAAAATATTTCTTCATCCAATTATTTATTATATCTCAATGTCTGGTTAAAGTGTCTGCTTAAAATTTATCGGAACGATATACTGCCTGTTACGAGTATAAAGAATTGACACCGCCGTTTATCGCGATCAGGTTAGCGATAAATTTGTTCTCTAATCTTGGCCGTTTACACCAACCAATTTAAGATTACATTTGCATTTCAGTTGGCAACTCCGTGCTTAGAAAAACTCCCCGCTAAGACAAAATTATCGAAGACGGTGGCACAACAGAAAAATTACGTTGGCGGCTATTGGTTTTGCCAGTTTTGTAAAACTTTGGGATGTTTTTGAAATAATTCAAAATCGGTTGACAGTTTAAACCAATAAGAGCCGTCTATCGTATATCGGTGGCGGCGTAAGCTTCAAAAAAGTTTTGGTGGCGGCGACGCATCGGAAAATTTTCGATCGGCTTCCTTCTGTCAAACAGTTGACTTTTTATGTATGTTTTTAATATGGTTGCATTTTTTTTAGTAACTAACAGTTTTGCATCAAAATGTACACCAGATTAAAATGAGGTTAAAAATTAAACTTCAGGATCTATAGATTAAAATTGTATGAGTTATATTCTGGGTTAGAGCGGGTTAATGTTTGGATGCAAATATATCGTGTTTCTAGCTTGTCACAAATATGGTATGCTTGTGTCCAAACACATTGTGTTTGCTATTCAATATTACATGTTGGAGGCATAATGATTAATAGGTTATAAAACATGTTGAAAACTGCTGAAAGCAGAGATGTGACAGACAACAAAGATACAAAATAGCAACAGATATTCAATTCATGAAACCAATGCTTGCAATCATACACATGGTTCGTGTACGGAAAAATCAACAGAGACAGCACTGCAGTGCATGGTAGGATACATAGATAAATCGTAGACTGCTAAGGAATATACGTTGGTACCTTTTGTCGACATTAATTCAATCTTCCGAGAATTTTTCACTTTATTTATACAGCGGTGGTGACACCGATAATGTTCTATGGGGTTATAGTGTGGTGGCAATGTTGAGAAACCCACCTATTGTGCACTACTGACTTGGGTTCAGAGAATGGCTACGATGTGTGTCACGGGTGCTTTGCTCTCCACTCCCACTCTTGCACTGAATATAATGTTATACCTGTTGCCGGCAGACATTATAGGCAGACAGATTGCTTTCACGTCTGTCATCAGGCTACGGTAACTCTCAAAAGGGGACATGCTCTCGGAATCGGTCGTGCAACAATGCTGGACGCTACCCCCACAATCCTTGCACGGAAATATCACATTTTCACAGGGAAGGGATTCCTGGAAAAGGAGTTCCCGGTAATGACAGATATGTGAGTTTCTACACGGATGATTCAGAAATGAATGATCAGGTACGTTATGGAGTATACTTTAAGAAAGTAGGGTTGGCCTTTTCTCGTAGATTACCTCGCCATAGTTGCGTGTATCAGGCTGAAATTTTGGCTATTAGAGAAGTGATAGAGTGGCTGAAGTATAATATTCCCGAAGTCTTTGGGCTCAATGTCTTCTAGGACAGTCAGGCGGTCATTAAGAACCTGAAATTAGTATTCCTGAATTCAACATCCGCCAGGACTGCCGCAGATCTCTTAACGAGACGGCCCAGTGGTGCGATATTTTACCGCATGTAGATGCAAGGGCAGAGGGGCATTCCGGCGAACTGCAGAGTCGAGCGGATGAGCTGACCAGACTGTGTGATAAGATCCACAGGAATTGGAGCGTGTTGGTGTGCCTCTAGTGATATGTAGGCATAGTCCGTCAGAGCGCTTATATATGATGATGTCGGACAGGTGGGTGAGGGGCACAGATTCTGAACGCCCGACACCCATAGTAAATAGAAGTAGATCCACCAAACTTCTGTCTTTAGCCAGGACTAGGCATGCGGCTAGGTTGGGATCGGGCCAAATGAATGTTCAGACAATTCTGATATTTTGCGGACATTTTGCCAGACAAAGCGCAGACAATTCTGACATTTGTCGGTCATTTTGTCCCACAATGTTCAGACAATTCTGACTTTTGTCATTTTGTCTAATATCGAGCGGCATTTGTGTCGTCCTGGAAGATAAGCTTCAAGTTTTCAGTGACAAATTTGCGAACATTATCGTTTGATTGATATTAAAATGTTTTTATGTAAAGGTACAAAATTAACAATGTTATATGCACTTGCTTACTCACCGCTTCGTCGGTTGATTATTGTTTTGTCGTATACGCCATTTAGGATTGTTCGAGGTGATATTGTGTCTACAGGTTTTTGTGCGTTGTCTTTTCGAATCTGTTCTCACGTGTTTGGTATATAAATACCATTATATAAATACCATTACTGTGATGTTTACCCTAATTTATGTGTATATCCCTAAAAATTGCTAGTTGCCGTTTAAATCAATTGGCGTTTACGACAAATCGATAATCAAATTGATTTATAAATGGCGACCGATTAACAAAAACCATCGCACAAAACAAAAATGACAATGGAATGCAATGTAAAACGGAATAAACAACAAAATCGCATTAAAAACTACAACGGAATGCAAAAATAATAACAAAACCTAATAAAAATTCCCTTCAGAGAATAAGCAAAGAACGGATTGCAAACATATCAACAAAGTCGAACACACAGAAATTCAAATCAGAGGGTGAGCAGATTTCTCGCTCAGAGAGTCAGCACATTTCTTGCTAAATTTCCTTGCGATGTTGCAAATTTCCTTCAGGGAATGTGCAGATTTCTTGGATAGTTGTCGGATAAAATAATAGAGACTAAACAGACTTTTCGGACATCAGACATTTAGGAAGGAATTGCTCGCTGGGAAGTTAATAACTAAAATACTAATATTAATAAATATATGCTGCCACCATGTTTTATTATAGAATTTGGGAAAACGAAAGTAGTATCATTCCGTTAATTTGGAAATAAAAACTCTTCTCAACATATTTGTTCGAATTTGCTTTAATGCTGGAGGTTGTGAGCAGTGAGTACTAACTTTAGAAACTTCACTATTCTTGCAAACCAATTAAAATTCTTGGTATTAGGAACTTTTATGACTTTAATTTATAATTTCCATAACTTGCTTTCCAAATTTCCTTAAGAAACTTTATCATTTACCTCTACAGAGAAATTGTTGTTGCAGTGAGTTGCCACCTACCTCGGATTTACCCTGAAAATATTTCATGAATAATTTCTTTTCGTACACCATTTTTGTTTTAACTCATGTGGTGTTGCTTTCTATTAACAAAATAGTCGAAATGACGACCCAAACAAATTATGAAACAATTGTTATCGCACGAAATAACTTTCGCATAACAACCCTGTAATTGATTATGGGAACGAAATTTGGGGTTCACGAAATTGTCGTTATTTTTTATGCTTATACACTTACTTCTTATGGGAATTTAAATTTCATAAATTCTGAACACGCGGTTTAAAATGAACTAGGCGAATTCAATGGTACCAATAATGGTACCCAAGCAATAAGTCTATCATCCCTAGCCCCACAGACTTGGTTTGCCCAATACAAAATAGTATAGCAAAATGTTAAATGCTTTCACTTTCGAAGCTCTTCAATTTGTGGGCATATTAAAGTAGATACGATACAAATGTATGTATTTTCAACAACTACAACATAAGTCCTAAGATAACAACAACAATGAATATGTATTACAACTATAAATCGGAAGTTAAGTTTTACCGGCTGATAAAATACACTTCAGTAAATTTTATATCTATACTAGTATGTACATCGAGATGTGACACAACCAACAACTGTTGTCGACTGACAGTTGCGGGTGACAACAAATAGAGAACGAAAGGCATTTATGTATTTTCATGAAGATGGATGACAACAATGATCAGAAATTGATAATGGAATGATGACGAGTTGCATAGGTTAATGATAGTGGATGGTGAGTGGGTGTATGAATTGATTGATGGATGATTGGAATATGAGGAGTTTAAAAAAATAAAAAATTTATATTTACATATGTATATACTCATTATTCAATTAATGGCTGCAATCATCTGTATTATACAAAATTTACAATATTGTACATTAAAGAATTAGGGGTATTCACAATATATGTTTTTGTTTACTAATATTCTTCCAAATTCAATTGAATTTGTAAGTGATGACACTTTTAGTGTGCGGCTGAAATAATATCTACATTAAATAAATTAACTATCGCATCATATTATAGTTCAAGACTCGGCAAAGCCTGCAAGAGGCTTTAAAGAGGCTGGCATCAGGCAACAATTACATGTTTTTTTCATACCGGAATGTTTCGCATATGGATTTTCTTGCAATGGATTTGATTGTGACAAAATTATCGTTTTTGCGACAAATCAGATTTTTATGAAACTGTCGTATGCAACGCTGTTCTTACTCCGTTAGTCTGCTTAGTACTTTGTTTTGCAACTGTGGACAAAAGCGTAGACATAAAATAATTTGACAATAAACAAACCAATGTGCAATCCATGTTAGTGTATGAGAAGCTGATATTACTAACTTACAAGTTCAGAAAAATTTTCTAGGTGAAAATTTCTTGGTTTTTGTTGCATTAATAGGTCGCCCAGGAAGGCACAGCCAATGCATTGACTAGTTTCGAACTCTCTGGCAAGTTCATCATCAGATGGCCAATTACTGTGACTGAATTTATACCAACGGTGGATCCTTAGTCGTATATATTCACATTTTTCTATGAAATTTGTATATGCGAATTACTATCGATCGACAATCCCTAGGAACGAACTCGTACACTGAAAATTAATTTTTACACTAGTCCAAAAACAGAATTTTCTTTCCAATAAGCTCAGTAACTGTATAATTAGTCGTTTTTGCTAGAAGCTTGAAAAACCGGTCTATGTAACATTTTCTCGCAAACACGTTCTGCAGGAACCATGTATATGTTTAGAACACACTCCAAATATTCATATATTTGCAAGTCCTAAACTCCCCCCCCACCCCTGGGTTGCCCATTACATCCCATGAAGGGATTGGTGAGAGCTTCTCACAATCAGTGAGCTGTGAGCTTTTTAGTTGTACACGCACTGATTTGGACCCACAGTTTTACACCGGTTCCGAACTGTATTCTGAGTAGCTTTTTCATGGCTAAGTGCTCGATAGTGTCGCCATCACTAAGCTAGGTGACCGTCGTCGAATGAATTGTAAGGTGGTCTGAAAAGGGATAGAACCCCCGTTATCATGTAAAAGGACCGCGCACGCTGACAATTGCACCACCGACGGCCTAAACACACATATATATATATATGCACACATATATGCAAGCTTCATTCCAAACATCCATATACTTACGTCATCCATATAATTCGCATGTCTTCTCACAAACGGACGATTGACGACTGAATGCATGAAACTAAATCGCAAAAGATCAGTCAACATAAGAACCACTCAAGTTATGTTCACACTCATTCAGGAATATTTATAAATCATTGACTGAAAGAATAGTGCAAAAATACAGCTATAACATTAACTTTTATAGCTATAAAGTTAGGTAACTTGCAATAACGTTATCTTGGGCTGGGAACACTTTCTCTTTGAAGTAAACATTGTACCAAACACGGCGGTATTTGTATCACAAACAATGCTGTATTTCGATCACAAACATATATGTTATAACATATTAGTCATTGTGTCTCAAACATGGAATATTGAATAGCAAACACAATGTGTTTGGTCACAAGTATACTATATTTGCGACAAGCTCCAAACACATGCTATATTTGAATCCAAACAAGAAAAATTCCGGTTTTCAGCGAGTGCTGTCAATTGATATCTTCCGTTAAAGATAATATAGTAATTGATAGAATTCGTAAAATCCAGACCTGAGTCAGGCGGCTAAGCACAACATTATTCGTACGTGCCGAAAAAGAACGGCAGTTATAACATTATGCAGGAACCATATATATATTTGGAATATCCAAGTACTTACGGGCAAACATTATATTCATGCATTGAAGATCTGCCGGGTTTTTGTTTCTTTGTTGTCTGTCATGTTTTTGTTTTCTCTGTAGTTTTCAACAAACAAAACCACATTTGGGTCACAAAAACATACATTATAACCTATTAAACGTTGTGTCTCAAATACCTTATATTGAAATGGAAACAAAATATATTTAGACACAAGTATATTATATTTGCGACAAGCATGTTTGCATCCAAACAACAAAAATAGACCGATTTTTGAGCGTGCAAGATATAATCAGAATACCTTACAGAAAAACTGAGAGGACCGGCTTAAATCAATCAAATTTTAAATCAAAATATATACTTTATGGAGTGGCCAAAAGTAAACAAGAACGGCCAAACATTCATCATTCTACTGAAATATATGCATCGTGGCTATGAATTATATTCGTTAAATATATATATCGCAACATATGCATTGATGCAATGAAAACTATTCATCCCAATAATGAAACTAATGCGTTGCAGCAACAAACTTATTCATATCAGTAAAATTTTTAAGTTTTACACTGACTTGCAACTTTGTTACTTTGACATTCGATTATACAACTCACGTCCATAAATACATTAGTGCTAGATGAAAATATCGCTCCAGGTGATGAATATTTTCGCTCGTGGGACTACATTTTTCCTTTTAGTGTATGTACGTGTATAGGGTGGCTGACGAATGTCGTTACCTAAACAAAATGGTTGGGACTTGAATTTAAAGAAGGTCAACGATTGGAATGATGAAACAAGAACTTGGATATTGGAGTAGTCTGTGATTTCGGTCCATAGATAGTTTAGCCGAACGTTTTTAGGCGCTCCTCCAGGCCGATGGAATATAATGAGGCTCGTAAACAATTGTGGCGAGCGTGGTACAATCAGAAGACGGCTTTATCATTGACGTCACTCAGTTCGAACGCAGGAAACCATTGCTGCTGTCATACAAGTCAAAACTTGAGTCTCGACAAGGAGCTTATATGGTCGAATGGGTATTAAAATACAGTCACTACAGCCACTCCAAGATTTTCTGGAATTTTGGAATTTCCGATTCAATCCGTTTTTATGAAATCTTCAAAAAATGACGAAAATTTCATGAACCGAAAATTTCGCTCACCTTTCTATTGCTTGCTACTGAGTTCTTTGCGATAATTTCGTAACCCAGATCAATTACAGGGTTGTTATGCCAAAGTTATTTCGTATGAAAACAATAGTCTAATAATTGTTTGGGATTGGAAATATGACAATTCAATGTCTTGAACAACCAAAAGTAACACAACATTTGTTAAATATAAAATAGAGCAGGTAGAGAAATTATAAATTAATTATGTGCAAGGTGAATTAAAGATAGGTGGTAACTCTCCGAAACTACATTATCGGTATATAGATAAATGATAACATTTCTTACGAATATTTTGCAAGCACTGAATGCGGGACTTCACTTGGAGTTTTCCAAGAAGATCAGTCATATGGTGGGTGGTTGAGAACGAAAATATGTTGAAGTACATTTGTATGTCTGACAAAATGCAAAACTGTGTCCCAAGACACTAATTGTTGCTAAATAGTTTCTTTAGCAACCACGTGAAACATGTTCGATGACGCTCCTTTTGATCTGAACACAATTGCCGAATATGAATTGCTCTAACAGACAGATACTTCACGAGACTGAATTGCATCCAGCTCGTGTCAGAATCATCAAACTGTATTTCAGTTCTTACATTTAAAAAAAAATCGGTCGCATTGTTTTGTTCAATGGAGACTGCTGCTTACAGCTGTTGAAAGAGTTTTTCTTTCCATAATTATGCCGAAAGAGAAGACCTTTCAACTCTGTGTGGTTTCAACAAGATGGTGCAACTTGTCACACAGCCACCCTATGTTGGGGCAGAAATGCAGCGATGACTCCTAGCCATACTGTCCCAGAGTATTTCTGGAGGGATTATAGCAAACAGAAAGTTTACGAAACAAAAGCCAATAATTTAAATTCAAAGGATAATTGAGGCCCTTTAGGTCAGTTTGATTAGATGCCGCACATGCGTCACCGGGCGTGGGTGTCATTTCAATTAAATTTTTTTTAAAGCCATTACAATTTCTTAATAAAAATTTATAATTTTTTAAATGAGTAAAGAAAACGACATTGATACGAATCATACGTGGAGCTAATTAATTATATGACAATTATATTTTGTAGTTTAATTTGAATTATCGTACCTTAATGCAATTCTGAAAAAAATTCAATGCCAATGGCAATTGTACTTCTTTACAAAGTATTTCCTTCATATCTGGCAGTTTTGGTTTCCAAATATTTTATACAGTACAGGTTTATGAATTTGAAAATATTACGAGGCAATACCTATCCAAGTCATAAACCTCTATAGAGGGCGGATCAATAAGTCCGTGACGTTTGGAATGAAACACAGTTTTTTTTGAAAAAAAAAGAAATAGTTTTCAACATAATCTCCCTTTAGCTCAATACACTTAGTACAACGCGTCTCCAATTTTTGTATCCCTTCCAAAAAATAGGATTTTTCGAGGTCCATAAAATTGGCATTTGTTTGATCAATAATTTCATCGTTGGAGCTAAATCTCTTTCCAACGAGCCATTTCTTTAAGTTTGGAAATAGGAAATAGTCACTGGGGGCTAAATCCGGAAAATATGGCGGTTGGGGTACCAATTCGTAACCCAATTCATGGGCTTTTGCAATGACTACACACGAATGCACCCGTACATTTATGGTCAATTAAGAGCAAACGCGGCACCCACCTTGCAGACGGCTTTCTTAAACCCAACTGATCATTTAAAATCGAAACCACACTGCCATGTGAAATGCCTATGGCATCAACAATCTCACGCACTTTTACCCTTCGATCGGCCAAACACCATTTTCGGGTGCATTGACCTTAATTGGCCGTCGAGAATGTTCAGCGTCATTCGTATTTGTGCGACCACAACGAAAGTCAGTAAACCACTTGTTTACCATTGATGGTCCAGATTCCCCATAGTATTTATCAAGCTTTCCCTTGGTTTGATTGACGGGTTTATTCGCAAAAAATAATGTTTAATGAGCACCCGAAATTCACTTTTTTCCATTTAAACAAATGCTCGAGGTTGTATGTTTTGAACAGCTGTTACACGCAAAGTAAATGACGGAACTTGCTCAAAATTTGACAGTAGTCTATTAACAGGTGGGTGGTACTTGATGGGAGCAGTGTTGCATTTCATATAACTACGAAGGAAGTTCGAAAAGTCATGGACTTTTTGATCCGCCCTCGTATATGAAGTACTTTAAAAACAGAATTGCCGACAGTCAAACAAATTCAAAATAATTAAAAGAATCGCAATATTTAATTACAATTGGCATCCGATTCCACAACCTGCATTTGCTTTGACTTAGCAAATGCAACTTCAAAGTTTTTTTAATGCGATTGCGAGCAATGGTAATTCTTTTGCATTTGCATTAGATAAAGTAGTGCAAATTACAATCCAATGCAAATTAAAGAAACCCATGTATGAAATGAATTGAAAAACAAGTTAATTCAGTTTCTTATTGCAGCAATATTCATTAATTTCCTTGTATATTAAAGTTATTTTACGATGGGATTATAAATTTAAACCTTGATTTAACCAACGATTATGGTAAGAAAATTCAATAAAATTTTCGGGCTCTGTACAAGTAGATTACGCAAAATATTAGTTATCGATTTAGAAATTAAGTCGATATATGTATTTTCGTGTTATATTAAACGAAACATACAAGTTTTGAAAAACTTATGAAAGGTTTTTTCGAACATTTTTACTTGGAAATTTGGCTTAATAATCGATACATAAGTTCTATGAATACTGCCCTAAAAAGTCCTAGAAGCTACTCTAGAAATTGAATCATGAATTTCGCGTTTATCGTGAATACCCCTACTAAATTATTTTCATAACTATGCACTTAAACCAAATTATTTATACGCTTGACTTATAATCGTTAATGTAAGAAAAGAAAAAACAATGTCAATCACCTAGACCCGAAACCCTTAATAGTTAACCAGATACGAATATGCAATTATTTGTATACGCACCATCTTGTCCATAGGACGTGGGCAAGTAGTTGGTGGATGGCGCTTCGAATGCAACATGACCACCGCCATAACCCGAGCTGCCGCCTGTATAACCTGAACCCGAGGGTGGCAGATATTGATGGGTGGCGCTGCTATATGTCGGTGCCTTCGATGGTGGACCATAGCTGGTGTGGCCACTTGGAATCTCGTATGATGTTATGGCTGTGAAATAAACAAAAACAAAAAACGAATAGCAATGATAGTTATTTATCGATTTATCGATTATATAGACAATTATTATTTGAATTGACATTAAGTATGTACGTGCATAGATAAGTATTTATATACATAAGACATAATTATACATAAAGGTGTGTGTTTGTTTGTGTGTGTTGATTTAGATTTGCATGTGATCGGATATGTACAACTGTATATATGTACATGTGCATATGTCCATATAATTTGCACTTTTGTTATTCAAAGAGTTATCGGCAAATTTCTTTGTTTTTCTTTTTTTTTTGCTATGAATTTTCCTCTAAACTCGTTATATTTGAGCTGAGGAGGCATTTGTCGTTATGGTGATATAATTAGTTACAAGCCATAGAGGCGACAAACTTGATGAATGGAGTCTGTTGACATTTGTTGGCAATCCTCTGGACCAATAATGGACACTACTAATAAGGAAATCCTCTATTGAATTGCAACAATGCAACTGATATGTCCATGCTGGTTTGCCATGAGAAAGTGAACACCTGGCGCACACACTGTTGTTCCACTCAATGAAAGTAAGAGTCATGTGTCTGAGGAGCTGAAAACAAATATTCATGTGTTATGACATCGTGGTAATCGATATCCAAAATATAAACCGATAATTTACAAATGTTTGTGGTGCGATAGTAATTCGTTGAATTATTAAAATTCCAGAGTAAAATATCGCCATAATTAAGCAAATAGCTTAATTGTTTTTTGAAAAGACAACAATTTCGTTTGATGGATTTATAAAGTATAATAATTGAGTCGCCGGGATTCGATCTCATCTCTGATAAAACTAGGGTTGCCAGATGCAGTAGATTCGAAGGGATTTTCTCGACTTTTTGCGATTATCCAGAGTCCCAAGTATTGAGGGTTTTTAATTGAAATTCCCAACATTTTAAATTTAATCTTCAAAGTTAAGGGTAAGAAAACTCAGTAAAAATAAGAGGAAAAAAAAACAATGTTCGCCTATAAAGGTACTAGTCCAACGGAAAAAATAACAATGTTCGCCTGTAAAGGTACTAGTCCAACCTTGCTCGAAAATCCTAGCATTGCTGTTTCATACTGTAAAATTAGTTAAAACTTGGTGAACTTTGCCAAAACGGGACTGAAACTGGTATCAACATATTTCGAAAACATACCTGTTTAGTATTTCAAATACTTGTAAAAAACCAAAGAATACGGCATAGAACACAACAAGAGTGCCACGCCCCTCTCTGAGATGGATAAATAACTACACAAAAAATACATTGTTAAACCAAACTGACTGATATCAAACAGGCTCTAACCCACAGATTTTGTGCACAAAAATTAAACTGACTTGAAAAAAATAATTTCAAAGACTAACAAAATTGTGTTTCTATTCAAATTCAAGTTAAGACAAAAATTTTTGATTTGTACACTGGTTTTTTCTGTCCAAATTTACCAACACGTTAATGTCCTAATGTTAATACTAAAATGTGATATTCGCATATATTCTAATTTTTACTTGCTCAGAGAAATCCCGATTTTTAAAAACGGTTATGCATACTTTTCGCATCTGGCAACCCTACCTAGAAGAATCAAAAAATCAAAAATTTATTAAAATTGGATTTTGGCTTAAATATCGATAACATTTTAGAACCACTTTTCAAAAAAAAAAATATATATGTATATCTAAATAATAAACACAAATTTTCTATAACTCCCATAGTTACGGAGTTATTACAAATTGGAATTTGATATCTTGAAAACCGATAAGAATTCATCTTTAAATGAATGACGAACAAAATAGCGTTACTCACGAAACTGAAACAGAAGGACATTTCAAACATAAATTTCCGATATCTTGATAACAAATAGAGTTATCGATTTTATCGATTTGTTTTATTTGATATTTTTTTTGGTTTTCTGATAACCAGTACCGTCTCCCCGATATTTTATTTAAATATAATGGGTAACTAGTACCTTTTCCCAATGTGTTATTTAAATCTAATGGGTTATGTTTCGCATGTGAAATTGAAGAAATTAAGGCACTGCTACAACGAAAAAGTTGCTTAATTTATCTGAATGAAAAATGGAAAAATGATATTTTTTGACCGACATTTCTGTTTGGTTGACATTTATAAGTTTGTGTTTGACAGTTGTGCAGAGCAGTCGATAACAATTTATTATGGAGCATCAAACGCAACAACAATGTGTTGAAGTTACCAGTATTAAAATATTTTATCTAAATAATCGCTCAAAAACGCGAAAAATTTTCCGGGATTTTTTTTGGTTTAAATAATGTACCAAGCAAGTCAACCATTTAGCGTATTGTAAAAAATTTTGCAACTTTGTATACAATGGGAGATAAAGTGAAGTCTGGCCGTACCGCATAAAATATTGCTGCAGGGAGAGACAATGTTGACACCGTGCACAAGAAGTTCATATGTCATCGTCAACTTTGTTAAAAATATTCAAAAAAGATTTGCTTTTATTCCCGTATTAAATCCAAGTGGCTTAATAACTACTGGAAAATTATCATTTTCGTAGACGGGAGTGGAGTGATAAGGTTTAAAAAAATCGTCCTCGAACATAAAAACACCCTGTATTAAGCCCTGCAATTGTCTGTGGTGCAATGGTTAGTTTTACCGACTCTTGTAAATGAGATTCGTCCTCTAACTACAGTAGATTTCTCAAGTGCACCACAGACCTGTCCACCATGAATATGAGCATTGTCGATAACTTTTTCATTGGCTCATGATATTGAACAAAGATTCCGAAAATTGCTTGCAACCAAGTTTAATGATGTGGACAACAGCGATTTCATTCTTGTTTCACAACGGTATTGGCGTTCAGACGACAATAAATGTCGCCGATAACCAATGCTTATGCTCATGAGCTTCTGTAGTAATCATGAGCTGAGATTGCAAGTCAAAACGCATGCATGCCTTTTAAACAGTATCCAGTTATTATATTTACTAGCATAGAGATATCTTTTTTAAAAGTGGCTATCAAGTTTAGCGTACGATATACTTAGGTCATAACTTGGGCATACTTGCTATCTATCATTCGCGTGTCTGAGAGCTTCGGAATAGGGGCATAGAAAGGGACATTCCCACTTGCTCAATATCCACTGGAATAGGTATGGCAGTTTCTAATCGTACCAGCTCATCTTCTCTATAGTTACCAGGAATGTTCCTGTGCCCCGGCACCCATATAAGGCGAATATCGAACAGCTTGGTCATATTTTTTAGAGCTCCGCGGCAGTTATTCACAGTTCTAAAAGTCCAACGCGGTGCTGTCGTTTCGTCTCCGCAACAGCGCAACTTCTCCGATTGCCATGACTTCAACCGGAAAGAGACTACTATGCACTGGTAGCCTTTGTGCAAAGTCTAAAACCTAGCTCTTTATAATAGACTCCAAACCCTACCCTACCATCTAGTTTGGAGCCAGCAGTGTAGAAGCCTAAATACCTTCCCCTTAGTAGTATACGTCCCTTCCAGTCCTGTCTACGAATTAATTTTATTAATTAATTTTCTGATTTTGTGGAATCGGAATAAAACTTTAGATACCGACCAATCACTTCACGGATTGAAAATGAAATTAATTTTTTTTCTTCTAATTAATGTATGAGAGCTTTCTAGTGGTACACTCAATGATTGGGACCTACAGTTGTACACCGGTTCTGAACGATATTTTGAGAAGGTTTCTCATGGCTAAATACTCGACAGTGTTGCCGTCACTAAGCGAGGTTATCGTCGACGAAAGAAATATAATGTGGTCAAGGCAATGATCGAGTACACGTTCTCATGTACAAGAACCATGCACACTAACCATTTGCTCCACCGACCAACAGTGGGGATTACTCGAAAAAATTTAAATAATTCAGCTGTTTCTGAAACGTCGACATTTCATGAAATAAAATATATTTTCCCAAATATCTCGTGAACCATAAGAGCATAACTAATCATGCCAACACGCATACTTATAAAAAAATATGACCAATGAAATCAAATTTTTTTGATGTCCGCGGTAGTAAAATTTTTGGCTCACACTGTGTGGCACAAGTGGGGACTATGGCGCTCCCATAGACCAATTTATATAGCACAACACCATCCTGATCGAACCAACCGCGTGGGAACTGCTGAATTATTTCCTCTTTTTTACGAGAAATCCGCAACTGTATTACGGACAATGTCAATGTCTATCTCAAATTTATTGATTAGAAGGAGAGTGGTGTTCGGTTGATAGCCTTTGATTTTGTAATGCACGAACCCATTTGAGAATGCCCTATATCGGGCCACGCTTCGATAGAGGTTATACAAAAATCTGCATCCCAAGGCTTGCTATTATCAGCTCTAGAATGAGTTCTTTTGAAAATAAACCATATCGGTTGATATGATATTGTGGTAACCATGATTGGTACTATTGGCTCCAGAAACTACAACTGTTAACCGATTTCTACAAAATAGTGTTTACTAGTTTTTTTAGCCCAGGGTGGCAGTTTTAAAAGTAGGCCATTTTAGTGTACATTTTGATATAGTCCCCGAACAAATTTTACCACCCATCTGTGGTACTATTGGCTCCAGAGGCTGCAAATAGTAATCGATTACAACAAATCCTGATACATCGGCTTTCTGTAGATGACTCTACTTGCAAGATGACCCACACTGGTTGCCATTTTGCCAAACCTGGCACTATTGGCTTTGGGCCTAGTAACCGATTTACTGATTTCAATACAATTTGGTACAAAATCTGTTCTAACAACAATAATATTTGTGTATAGTAAACTAGATCGGTCCACGTTTTGATATATTCCCAATACAAATTGAACCAACTGTAATCAAATATTTATCGATTTCAACGAGAATTGATACATAAAGCAACTTGTCATTCATGAGCAGCTATCGTTGATGTTTATTGTCAGATTACCGGCCTTCTTGACACCAAATAAGAATGTTATCGAAGTTGTTTGTATCAGTATCGTGTTCATGCAGTTTTTTACCACTACTTTTTCAAATTCATCATTCAGGTATAAAGTTATCAACAAACCTTGTCCTCATGAATGACAAGTCTGTTGTTTGCGTAAGGTAAGGCCGACAATGATGATTTTTCAATATGGGACGGCGGTCACCTCGCTTAGTAAGGCGACACTATCGAGTATTTAGCCACGAAAAAGCTTCTTGAATCAGTGAGTGTAAAACTAGAACGCCCACAGCTAACTGGTTGTGAGAAGAAGCTCTCACTAGTCCCTACATGGGATGTAACTACAAAGCTCATGCTTATGAATGATACGTCTGTGATGCCCTGTAGGGTACGGATGCACCTGCGATTATACAGCTTCAGAAGAGTGTGCCAAAACTGAAGCTTAAAAACAGAGTCGTCTGATTTATTTTAGCAATTGACTAGTAATACATTTAATTAGCTCCTTGTATACATTCTACGTTTAAATGCATCTGATTAAAGTACGATTCAAAGCAATTTGGCTGCAGTGCGGTTATCATGCCGCACTCAAGCGCAATATCTTCTGTTGACGATACATTAACAAAATTCATTGCCATTGGGGTTCGACACGTTTACAGCATGGCTGCCTCTTTGGCGTGGGGCGTGTTTTAAATGTGGAAACAACTCAACAAAATAAGGTTAACACAAATGCTTTTACTTTTAAATTGTAAATAGCCAATATCGAAATAATTGGTTAAATAATTAACCTACATAACAAAATGTTACACTATAATTATGTTAAAACGTTTACGAACTTGGTATCGATGCACAACCATTTACCAATTAATCAGTTCAATGCAATAAATAATAAATGTTACAACCCAAATTCAACACATATTTTTCCATTTACCATTTTTAGATTAGCATTTTTTGTTTTTTTTGAAAATACATTAAATTAGTTTTCCCAATTTCCTCTTTGCCCTTCCATTTCAAATGACCTTCAAATAACACAGACATTCCATTTCGAAATATATTTTGAAGGAAATTCACCAGGCCAGCCTCTTCCATACCCTGCAACACCATGCGATACATTTAAGATGTTATGTCGACAAAATTACGTAGCAACGGGCAAAACGGGTATTCTGCAAACTGGTAATGTTGCAAACAACCATTAGAGGCTTCGCTGCAAATGCTGTCATCGATTGGAAAGTTGTGTTTGAATACTGAATCAGCAGAAGTCGCAGCGGCAGCCATCATCAAATGCAGCTCTAGTCCATGTGGTTTTGTTTAGGTCAATGTACATCACTAAATACGGACAGACGCTCATATATATGGTAAAACAACGTGCCTGTATGCAATAGACGAGCTTTGTTGTGATCAACGTGCTGATTTTCCATGCAATACGTTATGGTACTACAGGTCGCTATGGAAGAACACGGAACGGTGGTGGATTAAACAAAAAAATATATAGTGATCAATACAGTTATGTTGCTGGCCCATTTCGCAGCGAAATAAATAAATGCTTCTCAATATTTTTCATGCGAACAGGTTCCGGTCGTATTGGAATCACACAATCAGGGTACACAGGGTAGTACCGCATTTTTGCTATTCAACCTCTTCAAAACTACCATCATTGCTTTGCTGCAGGATCATTGTTTTAGTTCCTGCAACGATTGCATTAGTTGTGGATTTTTGAGAAAATAGAGGTTATATTGCGTGGTCCACAACGTATCATCCCTTCGGAAGATACTTCAGTTTTCTCAGATGTCGGTTTTGATATTTGTGAAGTAAACAGATACATAATACACGTTGATAACCCGACGAACTCAATTCTTCTCAATAAACAGAAACATAGATTTCGACGCAGATTTCCCGAATGTCCTATGCCAACTTTGGTCAAACATTAAGAGGTTTTGCCACTTTCCTCGAAGAAGGCTTCGGGAGGCCTTGCAGTGCCCGTTTCGACAAGAATATCGCCGTTGTGTCTGAAGATGCAGCCGTTGAGCCGTCAAGGTCGACCAGACGTTGCAGTGGGACCCCTTTCAGTGCTGCAGTCGTTGAGCCGTCAACGTCGACCAAACGTTGTAGTGGGAGGCCTTGCAGTGCCCGTTTCGACTAGAATATCGCCGTTGTGGCTGAAGATGCAGCCGTTGAGCCGTCAACGTCGAGGCTTTGCAGTGCTCGTTTCGACAAGAATATCGCCGTTGTGGCTGAAGATGGAGCCGTTGCGGCATCAAAGTCGACCAGACGTTGTAGTGGGAGGCCTTGCAGTGCCCGTTTCGACTAGAATATCGCCGTTGTGGCTGAAGATGCAGCCGTTGACCCGTCAACGTCGAGGCTTTGCAGTGCTCGTTTCGACAAGAATATCGCCGTTGTGGCTGAAGATGGAGCCGTTGCGGCATCAAAGTCGACCAGACGTTGTAGTGGGAGGCCTTGCAGTGCTCGTTTCGACAAGAATATCGCCGTTGTGGCTGAAGATGCAGCCGTTGAGCCGTCAACGTCGACCAGACGTTGTAGTGAGAGACCTTGTAGTGCTCGTTTCGACAAGAATATCGCCGTTGTGTCTGAAGATGCAGCCGTTGAGCCGTCAACGTCGAGGCCTTGCAGTGCTCGTTTCGACAAGAATATCGCCTTTGTGCCTGAAGATGCAGCCGCTGAGCCGTCAACGTCGACCAGACGACAAAATTGGTCATTAGACATTTCACCTTTGCAGCGCAATTTGGTGAAACACGAGAACATGTTCCCTTTCAAAGCGTTTATCAGCTATCAGATTCTATTTATGGGATAGAGAGGGGAAGACCTTCCATTACCTCCCCCTTTCTCTCCTATAATCTCAAGACTTGAGCAAGTAAAATTGCCGTGTGTGAACCCCGAGTAAGGGAGGTGACCAATGTCGACAGTAACGTAAGGTTGTTGGAACAGGTAAAGTGCTCATATACAACTATCTCGCATACTAACCAATGCACCGCCGACGGATGGATGTATAACAAATTACTATTAATAATAAGTTTTCAGCATTGACGTTAATAAATTCTTTAATTCTTAAATTTAGCACTGGACGGCTCGACTCGATCACGGAAACGGTGCGGCTAAACGAAAAGATAATAAAAACTTTACCTCCATAGGAGGCTTAATATTGCTGAAACTAAAATTTTTCGAATAAAAAAATCGCTAAAACGCACTCATGTCTCGAAACGGTTTCTCAGGGTTTTTCATAAACTTATCCAATTCGTATGGAAGAATTTATTATATTCAAAAAATCGCAAAAATAAGAAAATCGCTAAATTAAAAAATGGCTATAAGTCGGAAACGGTGCCTCCAATCGCAAAATGTTCATGCGTGTGTATTGGAGCATTTTATGCGATGCGATGTTTCAACATTAATAACACTGTGCAACACAAACAAAAGTAGGGGTTCTGTCGGATTCTGGTAGAAAGGTCTAAAAAAAAAAAACGTGTATCGGCGTTTTGCCAGATCTGACCGGAATTTTTTTAGGGCGGGTCAAAGTTTCCGCCCCTCGGAACTTTCCTGCAACATATCGGCATGCAAAATTGTGTGTTCCTTACTTCTGAGGTACAAAATATGTTCAGAAGTTTTATAGAAAAGATTCAGATAAACATTTTTTTGGAACAACTTAACCCTCTAACTGTCACGTATAACAATAATTTTTCCGTTTGTTTGAAAACTCGCAAAAAACTGCTCCAAAATGACGCGGGCGTGGTCAAAATGTTCCACAAAAATTATCGCCATATAATTTCACTATATGTGTCCGAACACTCAAAAACACAAATCTTAGCCCAAGTGCTAGATAAAATATGACAAAAGTCATTATTTTATGTGGACTATTTTTAATGGAAACAGCAAAATGACAAAATTCATTTTTAAGCCTTAGAAGGCAGTTAGTTTTTGCTTATTATTTAGCGCTTGGGCTAAGATTTGTGTTTTGGAGTGTTCGGATACACTTATATTTTTTTAGATCTTTCTACCAGAATCCGCTGACAGAACTAGAGTTGTGTAGTTCACGAACGAACTAGTTCAATTGAATGAATCACTCTTGTGAACTAGATGAACTAGTTCACACTGTTCTGCTCTTTTGTTTCAGTAGTTTTTTGTATATCAATTGTGCAGTTACCTCCGCCATTTTCTAGTTCATGCTCTCTTTGTCTCACTCAATTTGCACAAAGGTGCCTAATGTTGCAATCTTTGTGGAATGGACATATTGCCGGCTTCTACACAATAACTACAGCGCAATCACCACTTTTATTCCAAAATATTTCAGAAACGGAATAACCCAATCGTTTGAACTGATTGAACTAAAACTACAAGTTAAACTGAAACTCATATGAACTGTTAAGCTGAAATGATACAATGAACTAGTGAACTAAATGAATGAACTAGTTCATTCTGTTGAGCTGAACTAAAAAGAGCGCTCACTCGAATGAACTAAAATTCCCAACTCTAGACAGAACCCCATCATTTTGGAAAAAATTTAATTTTGTCTCACAGTGTAATCTCACACTGGGCTATATTTCACTACTTTCAAATTTTACTACTTTGTATTAGAAAATTTTTAGTTTTTGTTTTTTTTTTCGATTTCCAAGAAATCAAAAATTTGTTTTTTTTTCTTTTTATATATTTTTATGAGATTTTTCAGTCATTCAGGTGGTACTGAAAACATTAACAGGTATATAAATATATACCCGAAAAGTAATAAAATTCGCCTTAATAACAGTCATGGACCGATTTTAGGTCACTGATGGTATTCAGATAGAAAAATATTATACAGCCCTGTCATGGCTTTCGTATGAAAACGAAATGAATTCGTAAATGTCATTTCGTAACGTTTTGCGTTTGTTTCTATGACTTTCGTACGTGTTGGTAAAAACGAAAAAAAAACTGAATACATTCTTTTCGAACGAACAGCTCCATGAGAAAAGAATAGACAAAACAGAAACAAGGAAACAAAATAAGGGAAACCGAAGAAATTTGTTAGAAACTAAAAGAAAAAAGTAACTTCAAGTGCTGTATTAACCATCGAAAGGAGTATGCCAGGAGTTTCAATATTGTTAAAAAATTGAACCGGCGAAGTTTAAAAGACGCATCTGATCCTCAGGCGCACCCAGATGCAAGGCAACTAGAAACATACGTGGCAACGCAGAAATGTGTCAACTTTTTGCGTTTCGAGCACATTTTTTAATAAATCTTGAAAAATATTGTTTTATTAAGAAAAAGTTTTGGAAAATAATATTTTTAAAAGTGGTATTAAACTAGACAAACTGCTTTAATCAAAAAAAATATAATAAGCAGTGTTTTTTAGTGTTTCTTCTTTACATTTGTCAATTTCACTGCAGTTTGATTTTTTATTTTTTTGTAGAAGGAAAATACGAAATTGATGTCACTTTCGAACGAAATTGCGCTCTGTGACATGGCTGATAGTACAGCCAATGTTTGCCTTTTGATGAATTTCAGTACCACTTGTATGCAATTCAACGGCAATAATTCGATGTATATGCTAAATGTTGTGTTGTATGCGATGTTTGGAACATACTTCCGGCAAATCAACTCTGATTAGTATAAAAGGTACCAAAATGAGGAAGAGATTTGTATCACCTTTTTAGATGCGTACTTACTTGATTAAAGCTGTTGAGTAAAAAATAGTTTAGGCACTGTTAAGTAGGGCTAAAACATCGAGTACTTTTAACATCGATGTCTTAGTGCCGATGTTTTTCCAACATCGATGTTTTGTATCGATGTTTGCATCGATGTTTTTGCTTTCGGACTGGTTGTGAGACGAGGCAAAATTAAATTGTCGGCTTCACATGTGTTTCATTTGAGGACCTTTTTTTTTTTTTTTAGTTACAAACTCATCGGCGGCGTGAGCGAAAACATCGATGTTTTTGACCGATGTTATATCGATTCAATGGCGCGGCTGAAGTAACAAACGATCGGCGTAGAAGTTTTTACCGACATCGATGTTTACAAAACTTTATTTATACTGGAGTTATTTTATGTATACTGGAGTTATTTTATGCTTAAAATATTCAAAAACATCGATGTTTTTGGGGGTGTCTTAATTTTGCAGAAATGAAATGAGAAACATCGATGTTTTCGAATTGTTAACAAACTAAATAAAAACATCGTTGTTTTGTTTTTGCTGAAATTCTCTTGTAGATATGTGTTGTCAATATACAAATCACCCTATTCGTCGATATAAAGGCATATAGTATATACAAAACTTTATTAGTGCTGCCTTTTATATCGATGTTTTTCAAATTAACAAAATTTATAGAAAAAACATCGATGTTTTCGAATTGCTAACAAAATTATATAAAAAAAACATTAATATTTTCAAACATCGATGTTTGGATTTCGCTTTTATATATGACGTGCCGGCGTATATATCACCCTATTGGTCGATATAAAGCAAAAACATACAAAAGTTGATTAGTACTGTTTTTTTATTTTTATTGATAAAAAACTTTAATATAAAACATCGATGTTTTTTCTATAAATTTTTTATTTTGAAAACATCGATGTTTTTTATTAAAGTTTTTTAGCAATAAAAATAAAAAAGCAGTACTAATCAACTTTTGTATGTTTTTGCTTAATATCGTCGACATGACATATATAAAACTGCACTTCAGGGAAAACAAAACACGCAGAAACATTTGTAACCGATGTTGGATCAACATCGATGTTTCTCACTTGACGACCTTTTTTTTTTTTTAGTCAATGTCAGAGGGAAAAGAATACGTGCGCAGAAACATCGATGTTTGGACACATCGATGTTTTTAACCGATGTTTTATCGACATCGATGTTTCTCATTTGAAACATCGATGTTGAAAAACATCGATGTTTTGAGGTCGATGTCGCAGCCCTACTGTTAAGCACTAAAAAATCTGACTTTTTTTCATTAAATTAGCGCTATCTTCATTGTGTTCAATCGGACGGCAGCAGAAGTTACCCTTGGAAATTTAAAATCACATCAGCCTTTCCAACTGGGCATCATATTCATTGAAGGCTTTTGAAAGAAGAAGTTATGTTGGTCCATATTCAATTTTTTTTCAAAAAATATTTGTTTGAAATCTTTAGTCCGAACGAACTGTATTTGGTATAAACAAAAATATACCATATTAAAGCGTCCCAATTACTCTTTTTAATTGAGTGCAGTATCTCTAAAACTGAATAAGATACAGTTCAATATTTAAAAAAAAATTATCAAAATTTTTCGATATTCAAAGTTAGAAACAACGCATATTTGTGAACTAAAAAATTTTTAATTTTTTGTACGCATTACGAACAACAACATCAACATATTTAAAAAAAAACAAAATGTAGGTTTTCTTGGAAATTGAAAAAAACAAAATGTAGTCCAATGTGGACATTTTTCTTAAAATTGCCCCACTGTGTGGGGCGCAATATTCCTTAACTCCATATCTACAATCGGTTTTCACAGAATTTAAAAGTATTTACTACATCAAAAGATTTTGAATTTTGTCCTATGCAAATCGATTATGAAACACTGTGCGACTAGCGCAGCAGTTAAAAATACCAAAAACGTGCGACAAATAAACGTTAATGTGATCCGAGCCTAAAGCTTGCTCCACAAGCCTTTTTGTGCATATCTTTGAGTGGGAACTTTGAGCGCAAGTCGATTGAAAGCTGTCGACACAGAAGACCGTAGTCGAGTCACTTGATTTTATTCACTCGGGCTGGAGGAATAGACCATTAGGAAAATGAGTCCTGGGACTTTATTTCGTTCGTAGGCTTTGCCGTTCTGTATGGAGGAATAGTCACCTAAAAATATTGCTGTTTGCGCCTTAGAAAATGTTTGGAAAACATTTTGCTTTTACACATAAAGTATATTGCCCTCATGTTGTAGTATCCGAGGGATGTCTGTTATACAATTTTAAATGCAACTCCAATGGTTGGTCCTCGATAGCTATTTCAATTTGATCAAATAAATCAAATTGTTTAATGAAGCACATGGCAATAACCGAGAATGGTATGAATGTATGTAACTGAGGAAATGGGGTTATGGCCTAACACCATCTATCCCACACTATTTGTGTAAGGGGGACTACTATTCATCTCAACCGGAAGACTTCTAAATTGGCGTTATATTGTTTCCAATTATGCAACAACAACAAAAAACAAACACTTACTTTCTTGGTGAACAACATGACCAGATGCTGGTTTGCCGCCGCTACTGCTGCTGCCACCTGATGAAGCTCCCGACAATGAGGCAAACTTACCAAACGAACTGCCACCACTATGACCTCCGCCATGGCCGCCGCCGCCGCCACTTGGGATGGCATGCAATTTGGATGTGGCCGAGTTGATAATATGTTTACCAACATCGGTGACTTTGTCGCCAGTTGTAGCCACCAAATGACCGCTGGCACTAAGAGCATAACCGCTGCCCTTAATTAATTGACCCTTAAGAGCAGTCACACCACCAGTTATGGCCTTCACCGCCTGGAAGATGGTATTCAACACGGTTTTCTTCAAAGACCAAGGATCAAAGTCCTTAAATGAGTAACATGAAACAGGGTTCGTTAATAGCTTCAATTCCAATTCAATGCCCAATGAATTGTGTATCCCGCCCCAACTTACATGATGACCATCTCCGTGGTGTCCACCACCTCCACCTCCGCTACTGCCACCCGAACTCCCCGAGGCTATGGATGCCGATGCATGTCCCAGACTGGACAATATGCCGGACTTCAAATGCACCACATAATCTGTACTTCCGGAACGCTTTTGCAATTGTGATTCTTTGGCACTGGCAGCTGTTTCATGATCCACCGTTACATCGTCCAGTGAAAGGGACTTTTCCTCCGTCGCCGGATATGTGTGCGTCAGCAAAGGCAGCGTCACAAGCAACAACTGCAGAAACTGAAAGAAAAATTGCAAATTCATAATTGAAAGTGTGAAAATCATAACTGTATATGGTGGTTTGAAATTCATATTATATAATTAAATTGCAGTCATTGCACGTTGGTATGACGGTATGACGACAACGAATGGCGCAATTTTTCCGCTCAGTTGGAGAACATATTCAATTGGAGTTGGTGAAAAGTCTGGGTGGAAATACTTTCAAGTGTTACTTGGTCTATCAATTTAATGGTGAGAAATGGAGAAGGGAACGTATGCCATGTATGCTGGGAAGTTTTTGAAACGTGGAAGGTGTAATGGGAATGTTTGAATTTCAGACTTTGAATACAAGATGATGGTACAAAAATGCTTTATAGCGTATGATAGTTGATGGAAAAGAATCTTCTAAATCTTTCGCCCATTTTGCACAACGGGTATTAATGAAAGTTGTTCAAAATTTTGTTATTCATCGTTGACAAGATGGAAGATGGGTATTGTTTCTTTATTTCAAATTTATTTGAATTATTTTTTATATGAAGGGAAACCCGGCACCAATTGAATTTCTTATTTTAGTTTTAGTTTAATCATATTTTCGACTAGATGTTCATAGCGCTCCTCGGCGGGACTATCGGTCAGTCATTCACTAACTCGAATTTTCTGGTTGATTCTATTTTTAGTGTATTGCACGTTCAAATTGTTGTATGTATGTATTTATCAGGGATGCGTGATTAATCGATTAATTTAAATTTTGATTAATCGATATGGTAATTAATAACTTAATTAAATAATCAAAAATTCTGATTAATCACAACTATGATTAAGCACTTAACTTGAATATTGATTAAACATATTTGAATAATTTTATTCATTATTCAAATAATTTTTGGAAAACGTACAAATATATAATAAAGTATACAAACAAAAGGACACTTTTGAAAATTTTGTGTAAAGAAGGTTGTCGAAGAAATTAAATATTAAAATTTTGATTAATCAATTTTTAGATTAATCAATTAATTAACCAACATGAAGATTAATCGTACATGCGAATAATTAAAGTGTATGATTAATCAATTATATGAATCAGGTTGCCTGATTAATCAATTAATCGCACCTCCCTAGTATGTATTTGAAATTAAAAAAGTGAACATGAATGAGAATAAAAAGGCTTCCGAATTTGAAAAAAGTTTTTTAATTATTTTCACTTTTGTGGCCGTCGGTGGTGTGCCCGGCTCTTGTGCATGAGAACCTAAGTTCGATCCCTGCTCTGTCCACCTTAAATTTCTTTCACTTAGTGACTCTAAAATGTTAGTGACTCTAAAATGATTGTTAGTTTCCAATCACTGAGTATAAAACTGGAACGCGCACACCTCGCTGATTGTGAGAACCACTCGCTAATCCCTACATGGGATGTAACGGGAAACCATTTACTTATTTATTCTATGGTTTTTATTTTGACAAACAATCATTAATTTCGATAGCATTTACGAACTTTATCGTTGCTCTTTCCATCACTATCTTGCTGACAATATTTTTTGGTAAACTGATATCGGTTTTACAAGCTAGAGAACACATTGTCAACTATGAGCATGCTCATGCTTAAAACTGACTAATGTGTGGTTCACGTTAGTTGCGTAGTTAAACCAATAAGGAGGTGATTTGTAAAAAAAATCAAATCATCTGGTAATCATAACAACTATTGTTTTAGTTGAAATTAACTTTTTGTTAATTGAACTTCGAAATTATATTAAATTAAATTTAAGTAAAAAAAAAATATTGTTATCCTCTAATATCAACCGCACTAACTTGTGTTAATGGTAAAAAAAAAACATTATGTGGTTCAATTCAAAGTTTTAAATACCATATTTTTATATCCCGATACCGCGTGAATTCAAATACAAGATGACCCTATATGTACCAACCTATCGGAAAATGCTATAACCTTTGAAATGGTGACAACTGTCAGTTTTGTTCTCCTATTTTTGATATATAGATTCAGACTACACTGACCCTGTCACGCTACACTTCTCAAGAACACAGAATACTCGTGATTATTTGCACAGAATAATTCGTTAAAAGTTTTGGCACAAAGGGAATTTCGGTACAGATTTCCCCGGCTGTCCTACGCAAACTGGGCAGTCAGCCGATCGTCTAGAAGAGACTGGAACAACATGTGACATAAAATGGGCCGGAAGGCCTCGTATTGCACACGCTTTAAAATTTTATATTCCAATATAGATTCTTTAAATCTTTTATAATTGTTCGGTTCAAGAACCGCACCAAACCGTAATTTTTTCGGGATGAAATGATGACTCATGGATTACGTGTGGATTGATGTCTGACAAATAACGCATATTTTGCTTATTGACGAAGCCATTCAGCCAGAAATGAGGCTCATTGCTGATTGTTGAGGCCTCTTAAAATTGAGGCCACTGACTCCAAATTTCGGTAGTAAATTTTAATAATTTCGACTCGCTGTTGGCTCGTATATGGCTCGGTGACCTTACTGAAGAAAAACCTTACTGAAGAGAAATGTCAAAAGAGCGGGAAAAAATATGGCGTCGTTTGTTGTCCCTATCGATTTACTTTTGTAGCGTCTCTTTTGAAAAATCTTTACAAGGGCGGATCAATAAGTCTGTGACTTTTTGAATGAACCACAGTATTTTTTGGAAAAAAAAAAATATTTTTCAACATAATCGCTTTTTAGCTCAGTACACTTCGTCCAACGTTTCCCCAATTTTGTATCCCTTCCAAAAAATAGGATTTTTCGAGGTTCATCAAATAGGTATTTGTTTGATCAATAATTTCATCGTTGGAGCTAAATCTCTTTCCACCGAGCCATTTATTTTGGTTTGGAAGTAGTACCCAATTCATGGAATTTTGCCATTGAGACTACACACGTGTACACACGTGAATTATCTTGATGAAAAATACATTTTTTCTTCGCCATATGGGGTTGTTTTTATAAATCCTCGTTAATCGGTCCAATAAGTTGGCACAATATTCGTCGTTTATTGTTTTTCCCTTTTGAAGGTAATCGATGTGGATTATCCCGCGTGCATCCCAAAAAACTGTTACCATCACCTCATTGACCGACAAACTTATCTTGGCCTTCTTCGGAGCCGATTCACCCGGAGAAACCCATTGTTTAGACTGCTGCTTGGCCTCCGGAGTGTTGTAATAGATCCATGTTTCGTCCACAGTTACAAAACGCCGCAAAAACTCCTTAACAACCCCTAACAATCCCTTGAAGTTGTCACACGATTACGTTTATGGTCAATTGAGAGCAAACGTGGCACCCATCTTGCAGACAGCTTTCTTAAACCCAACTGATCATTTAAAATCGAAACCACACTGTCATATGAAATGTCTATGGCATCAACAATCTCAGGCACTTTTAGTCTTCGATCGGCCAACACCATGTCGTGGATTTTTTCGACATTTTCGGGTGTATTGACCTCAATTGGCCGTCCAGAACTTTCAGCGTCATTTGTACTTGTGCGACCACAACGAAAGTCAGTAAACCACTTTTCTACCATAGTATTTATCAAACTTTTCCATGGTATGATTGACGGTTTTTTTTTCACTTTTTCACTTTTCACTTTTTTCCATTTTTTAAAAAATTTAGTGAATGTAAAGTAAATGACGGAACTTGCTAAAAATTTGACAGTAGTCTATTAACATGTGGTACTTGGTGGGAGCAGTGTTGCATTTCAAATAACTACGAGGGAAGTTCGAAAAGTCACGGACTTATTGCTCCGCCCTCGTATTTGCCTGTTTTTGGATTTCTTGTGTGCCGTTTAGCTTCAAGGGTTTCAACATATAGGACAAATTATTAGTGTCATTGAGAAATTGTATGATTTCAATAAAACCGTTGAAAAATTATTGTCAATCTATTTTGATCAATTGTTACTTGCAGTTTTTAATAACTAAGCTCTTTGAATTTGTACATACGAACAAGTATGAAATAGTTATTTGTTGCCAACATTATTAATGTCATAAATTTTTCCTTAATACCGACTACGTATCTCTGACAAGAACAATGGATTGAGTTAAAACGTTTATGTTTCCATAAACATAGTTAATATCAACCAAATAATTTCAACTACGCCATAGTCGGGGGAATTTGACCCATGTTCATTATCAAGCACGGATTTGTTTGGGTGTAAGCAAAACGTCTATTTTTACATACACATAGTTATCTTTAACCTTCTCATTTCAACTTCTTCAAAGTCAGGGGTATTTGAACAACAGCATGGTTGAAATATTGGGTATTATCAACCAGGGATCCTTTTGGATGTGGGTATACTTCTTATTAAAATCTCTACACATCTGACTACACATTTAGCTACATCTATGATTTAGCTACATCTATGATTGTGCTATTTTAATGTGTGACAAGTGTTTCTTTTTCATTTGAAACGTTTCGTTGAACGTTGCATAATTGTTAATATACAAAGACTTCATGTCACCGCGCTCATACCTACATATATTTTGTCGCAATCTTTTAGGATTCGGCCACAAAAGGTCTCAAATATATGACAGGTAATTATGGGTGTATTTAGTGAAACAAAGTACCATTAATTATTCAAATATTTCTGAAACTGGACTACAGCGACTACTACTGGACAACGAATTCGCCAATCATACTGTCACATGTGGATGAATGCCACAATATGGCGTCTAAATGTTTTCATTATTTGCATTTTTCATATCGCTCAATATGAATTTATGGTTCGATGAGTTATTTTAGCTTCATTTAAGCGTTTAATTGAACATTGGCTGGTAAAGAGCTATTTCAATGAACTAGTAACTTTTGAAGGTGGAGGTACATAAATGCAATACCCAATATGAAATGTCTTAAGGTACAACTAAAATTCAATTTCATTGGCAAACATAATAATTTAATAGAAATTTCATACGTTTACCCTTTCGTAGTAAAAGTGGGGTGCAAAGGTTGGCAGCCAATGACATAATTATTACTTTGTCAAAATTATAACAAAAAAATTTCCATTATTCTGTGCAATAAATTGTGATAGACGTTTTCGTTTTTGTCACACAACTCGATAGCAACGAACATCAACATTTTCTTTCATTCATAATTCATTCATTCATAATTGAATTATCACTTTCATTTGGAATTCAAATAAATTCAGAGTGCGAGCACTGCACGGAGTTGAAGAGGTTACGGGGGGGGGGGGGGGAGTCGTTTAAGTTTCAGTCTTGGTAGAAGTGGAAAAGTTTTGCAAACTATCACAAGTCAAAATGACATTTAGTTCAGCCGCGACGAACCTTAAATATCCTCCACCAATGGATTCAATTAAAATCAGTTCTAAATTACATATATCGAGAGTGTCCACAACCGAAAACTCTTTAACTGGGTGTTTTGATAACTGGGTGGGTGATAAAAATATAATTTTCAAACCTATCGAATGTAATTGAAATATGTTAATTTACAAATTTTAAGGAAATCTCAGAGAATTGAAGGAAAACACGATTAATATTTTTAATTCAAAATATAATTCTAGAATTTGAATAATTTATCACACTTAATAAAGATTTCCAAAACATTTTATTTATTATTAAAAATAAAAAAAATTTAGATTTAATTTTAATGAAATCCTCGAGAAATAAATGGAAACTCGATTTCCATCTAAGGGACATTATCACAATGTCGGTTTAGAACTAACAGTTATAATTTGTACTTAGTTTGAAAAGAGGGATATGATAGAGAAATTACTCTCTCTATCTCTGGGACGGATCCTTGTCCATAGACATACACTTAAGTCGCTGGTTCGACCTATTGTGCGATCTACATTTGCCTTACTAAGCCATTATACCCTCATAGGAATTAGGGGCTACGCATGAAGTTCCTCAGAAAATTCGATTCGTTGTGCCCGGTAGTTGTACTGGTCGAGAGATAACTGTGTCTGGCTTGTGTGAAAGCCGGGCAATGACACAGGATACGCTCCATCACCTCATCGTCCTTCCTGCACACCCTACATTTTCTAATACTGTATAGGTGGGCTCGTAAGACCAAGTGTCCGGTTAAGACTCCCAACATCTTGCTCATTTCAGATTTTCCAAGTTTTAGCAAGCCGATAGTTTTCACCCCATTGGTGTCTCCCCATAGGATCCTTGTCACCCTGCCCAGAGTTTCCTGATTCCACAGGGTTCTGTGGGCCGATTCCGCCCATTGGCTTAACTCAGCCCTCGTCGCCCCGAAAGGTTTTGCACTCTCCAGGCTCACGGTATGAAGTTTCCTGGCTTTTATTTCCAGAATAATCGCATGCTTACTACCGATAACTCCACTGTGTCCCGGCACCCAGATGATGTTAAGCCTGCCTTGCATGCAATAATCATTGATCGTCTTTTAACAGTCAAGAACCGTTCTAGATTTGCAGTTTCCGATGATATTACGTTAATTGCCATTTGGTTATCCGTGGAGATATTCACATCCGTTGGGCTCGTAGTGTTTTCGAGCCATTTAATTGATTCCGTATTCGCCCGAACTTCCGCTTGAATGTTCATATTGTGATCCGGGAGATGTAGGTAGGATTTGGTCGCAGGATTTTCAATGAAAAAACCTAGATCTGTCCATCGCCTAGCTTTGAGCCATCCAATTGGCGTTTGTGCCAGGGTTCCATCCTGCCAGCCCATCCACGCAGTTCGTCTTAATCCTTCCTATGGATATTCGGTCGGTTTGACTCGCATCTTGCGTGAAACCGGCCAAAGCCTCCATTATTCGTTGGTGTTTCAACTTGTGATCCCTGTTGATCCATTCACCTTTGGCTTGTAGGCTGCTCTCCGTCATGTCCCTGAGCTGAATTGGCAGGATAAATTCCCCATAGCCTTTGTCGGGGTTGTGCTCATTGCACCGCTAATTCCAATGCAGCACATACATTGCAATTTTTGCAGTGTTGCAGTATTGCATTTCCTCTCAACTGCCCACCACTATATTATGAAAGCGTATCTTAGTACTGGTCTAATT
The DNA here is from genome assembly GCA_963931995.1 of Phaonia tiefii. Taxonomy (NCBI): domain Eukaryota; kingdom Metazoa; phylum Arthropoda; class Insecta; order Diptera; family Muscidae; genus Phaonia; species Phaonia tiefii. The sequence continues at coordinate 161,344,794 of OZ008367.1, forward strand.
ACGCTTCTGTGGAGCTAATGTATCATTTCCGAGCTGAGGCTCCATTTGCGGCCTATAGCCCTTCTGCATACACGCTGAAAAATAACAGCCCCAGCAACATATTGCAGGAACCATGTCCATGTTTGCAAGCATAATTGTCGTGAATTGAAGATCTGCTGCTTTTTGTTGCTTTATTTTCTTTTACGTTTTTGTTTTCAGCAATTTTCAACAAACAAAGCCACATTTGGGTCACCAATACACATATTATAACCTTAAATCCTTGTGTCCCAAACAAGTTATATTGAACTGCAAACACAATCTGTTTGGACACAAGTATACTATGTTTGTGATATGCTACAAACACGTTATATTTGCATCCAAACAACAAAAAAATATAATAGAATAGAATAGAATAGGAAAATAGAATAATATAATAGTCAGTGTGGAGCGACAAACATCTATTTGCCCTTTCCTTTACGTGGTTATTCCTATTTAATTTCGGGTCAGAGATTACCCCTAAATATTTAACCTTATCGAATATTTTAGTCCTCTTTTGTAGGAGCGGCTTTTGTTTTGATCTGGACATTGTTGAACGCATCCTCAATATCTAGTTATGTATATTAAAACTGTATACAATTTACTGTTGAGAGATTCCTCTGTGTAGTGGGTTACCTCATGAAGTGCGGTTTCTACTAATCGACCTTTGACATATATGTCAGCTGAGTATTATAAAATAATCCATACGCCATCAACTTAGTTTCGAGAAAAACATCATTTTAGTTTAAAGGTTAGGGGTGAAAGTGGATTATACACGCTGAAAAATATCGGCCCCAGCAACATAATGCAGGAAACATGTACATGATCGCGAGCACTTTTTTCATGAATTGAAGCTAGCAGATCTTTTTGTTTTTGTTTCTTTGTTGTCAACAAAAAAAAACACACATTTGGGTCTCTAAAACATATGTTATAACCTATTGATCATTGTGTCCTAAACATGTTTTATTGAATAGCAAACACAATGTGTTTGGGAACAAGTATAGTATATTTGCGAGAAGCTACAAACACGTTATATTTGCATCCAAACAACAACAAAAGACAGCCTTTTCAGCGTTTACTCTTTTATGCAAAATTTCTTCGAACATAGTTCAATTTCCGAATTGTAAGTACAAATGGACTATGATTGAGTAAATATTTTAAACTACATTTAGGGTAGTTTTAATCTCAAATTTAGAAAATAGTTTATTCTCACCCACGGGACCGTCGTCGCCGCCGCCTGATTACGAAGAAATCGGCATTTAATACAATCGGCATTGCCCTGATTTGCAACATACTTTGCAACAACAACAATCAAAACACAACACAAAACCACAATCAGAATATTGCCTAATAAGAGTCACCTTAATTTCACCTTGGCCGTCGGTGGTGCAATGGGTAGTGTGTGTGCCTCTTGTACTTGAGATCCTGGGTTCGATCCCTTCTCTGACTACCTTAAAATTTCTTTCAACGGCGGTCACCTCGCATAGTGACGGCGACACTATCGAGTATTTAGCCATGAAAATGCTTCTCAAAAATACCGTTCGGAACCGATGTAAAACTGTAGGTCCCAATCAGTGAGTATAAAACTAAATAGCGCACAGCTCACTGGTTGTGCGAAGCTCGCCCGATTCCTTCATGGGATGTAATGGGAAACCATTTATTTATTTAATTTCCCAACTTATGGAGTTAAACTACACTTTGAATTTTGCATAACAAGAGCCAGGCGAAATTCCACACGCCACAACATCAACATCCAGTCCCATTCCCTAACAGTTTACAGCACAAATTGCAACTAGAACAGCAGCAGGTCAAATTTCCTAAGAATTGAACTCTGCACAGCAGCAACCAATTTCCTAATAATTAGGAATAGCCGCCGCCGCCACCAGGCTAGACGATCAAGCTGCCGCCGCCGGTTTTCCTAGGTCCCTACGCCGCCGCCGAAGCAAAAACAAACGGCGTAAATATCCCGATATTAACAGCCTTATTCATAAAAAGTTATGAGGGGTTTGAGAGACGATTTGTCATACAAAAAACGTGTCTCAAATCTACTACAACTTTTTATGAATGGGGCCATAAATGTATCAATTTTAAAATGGCAACTCCTGAGATTTCGGTTTGGACTTTTTAATCTTCTCCTCTGAGATAAGCTGAACACTGACTTCGCTGATTTCTAGATTTTTATTTATAAAAGCTTTCAGCCTGGATGGGCTTAGGCATTTTCTCATATAGGTTGGGTCAAATATCGGGTTTTTTGATTCTTTATATCTCCGGTGTTTCTAAATTTCAACCACCGATATCTCGATAATAATTGTATTTAAATATTTCATTTGAGTTTGGGGTGTGCTACCGAAAAACATTATCATATAGGTGATCACTCTTGATCACTCGGTGATCACTCTTTCCATTTTACGACTCAGTAAATACATGTCATGTTACAAACTGGATATAAACACCTATTATGCATATTGTAGAGCGATGTTGCATCATTTGAAATTCATTCATTCTTCTTCATTTATTATGACACGCGATTATGTCAACTTCTCTTCTCCATTGGCATCGTTGTAAATGTTTTAAGTTGAAAAAATTAACGAAAACGGAAGAAAACGAAAAAACGTAGTTAATCGTAGTCAAACTGACCCGGTTAAAAGCATTGAGAGTACATTCTGCTATTTTGACGTGTTTCTTCTTCCACACTTGTTCGCCGCTCTCTTCCGCAACGAATACATTTGAATTGGTAACAAAAGGTTAATTGAGCAGTTTGAATGCGTTGAAAAGGCAGGAAGGGCAACATTCCTCTATGAATATGCATTTTTGACACCGTGAGAATAGTTGGTTGCTGCAGACATTTGTCTTAATTTGACAGACATTTGGCTGTGGTGGCTAGTTAAAGTTTCCCTAGGGGTAAATAACTGTCACACTGACATGGCTGCTGATGTGGTGGTATATTGACTTAATCACAAGTGCTGGGTGGGTGTTGGTCGTATACAAGTATCTTTGTAATCACGTATTAATGACATCATTTGTTTTACATGTTGACTTCATCTTCATCTTCTTTATCAACTTCATCTTCGTGCATTTTGTCAGCTTTCTCTTGGGCGGGCAGTGAGTGGTAGGTTGATGGTGGTGTGGTGTCTTAATTGTTTATACATATGTTTTGTTTATTATTGTTAATGTCATTTTCGGTTATGGCTTTTGCATTTTAAGTTAACAATTTTTTTAAGCGCTCATATGAAGCTGTGTATGATTTTAATGAATTGCTAATTTGTTATTGTGTTTTCACTTTATTTCTAACAAATACAACAAAACTCTTGTACTATGATGTGTCTCGGGTAGAGGGATACACTACTTATGTGTACAATTAATTTTTAAATTCAAATTGATTTTGAGTACAAAATGCATTAACGTCATGTACAAATATGTACATGTTCTTCGAAATGGTGGGGCAACATTTGTGAGCCGGGGAGGCTGTTTTGAATGCGGCAATAAAAATAGCATCAAAAATCAAGCAATTAACCTGAGTGTAGTACACTGTAAGAAAAGCATTTCATCGCAGCACTACAACAGGTACGTTAGTGTGTTTACATTGCTGCAATCAAAACATTCGTCCATCCGATGATTTTGCTCATACAGTATGATATAAAGAGTGTGCATGTTTGTTTCAGTTTCAGCAAGTTCTCGCCGAAAGTCACTTGGCTACCGACAGTTTTTGTCTGCCAGAATTTGGACGTAATACAAATATAAATTCCTACTGTAATTTAAAACACATCAATTGAGATCTAAGACACATCAATTCAATTTTAATTTAAGTTTTATTTTTAACTGAAATTCAAAACGCATCCATTGTATTTCAAAATACCTCCATTAAAATATAACGGATATCAATTGATATTTACCTAATATGTATACAATAATATATATAATATATAATATATAATATTATATAATATTATATATTATATAATATTATATAATATATAAATCAGCACCAGAATTCTCTAAATTGTTAACAACAAAAATCGGTAGTTAAATTTAGAGAAATCGGCAATTTTGTATTGAAATTTTATGCATTTTGACAATTGAACTACCGATTTTTGTCGTTAAAAACTACAGATTTCCGGTGAAGTTAATAATTTTTGTATTTGAACAAAGATGAATTTTAAATTTCAGTTGTTTTTCAATTGTGGTGTTTTCAATTCGATATGAGTGTTTTAAATTTCAATTGATGTCTGTTACATATCAAATGTTGTCTTATACATGTCAACTGATGTCTTTTACTCGCTGAAAAATCTGTATTTTTGTGTTGTGTGGATGCAAATAAAAATTGTCTTTGTAGATTGTCTCAAATAAAGGGTTTTTCAACAGAGACGCTACAAAAGTAAATCGATAGGGACAGCAAACGACGCCATATTTTTTCCTGCTCTTTTGACAGCAAAATATGCGTTAGACAGCAATCCACACGTAATCCATGAGTCATCATTGCATCCCGAAAAATTACGGTTTGGTGCGGTTTATGGGCCGGCGGCGTCATTGCGCCGTACTTCTTCCGTTCAACGATAACCGAATATTTTTGGCCCCAATTGGATAATATGGACTTGGAGGACATGTGGTTCCAACAGGACGGCGCCACAAGCCACACAGCGAATGCCACAATCAATTTATTGGAAACCAAGTATGGTGAACGTGTTATCTCACGAAATGGCCCAGTCGATTGGCCGCCTCGCTCGTGCAATTTGACGCCGTTAGATTATTTCCTGTGGGGCTACGTCAAGTCTGTGGTCTATGCCAACAAGCCAGCGACGATTGATAAACTTCGTACGAATATCGAACGTGAAATTGCAGTAGTATCGATTTATGCTTGAAAACCGTCGAAAATTGGGTTCAGCGTCTGGACTTCTGCAAGAGTGCCCGTGGTGACCATGCAAAAGAAAGCGAGTTCCATACATAATGGCATCGAACATACTTTCACAGGAATAAAGAATTTCATTGGTATCTAAAACCGGTTTTGTTTTATATAAAAAAACTTTTGTAGCGCTCTTATTGAAAACCCCGCTATAATATACTTGTGTCCAAATATATTGTTATTCAATATTACATGTTTGAGACACAATGATTAATATGTTAGAATAAATGTGTTGCAGATGAAGTCAGTGTGTCTTGTTTTGGCTGATGTATTGGGTTTTAGTTTCATGTATTCAGTCGTCAATACTTGATCGGACAGAGGATATCAGAAGTGCTTGATCAGTGAAAAAAGAATAAATGAAGGCTCGGAGGCATAAATGGTTTGTGATGTTACTTTGGTTTTTGTGTATGTGTTTCGTATATATGCATGTGTGCTACCAAAGTGAGAAACGATTTTAAGGAAAGAAACTGCAAAGGTCAACAACGTGAAGCCCTTTGTCTGTCCGAGCCTTTACTGAGATAATCGGAACGGCGGACCATTTGTGAAATACACGCTTGGTTTGCATGGACTCGATTTGTATATAAATAAGTAGTAGGGGTCCCCTACTACTTAAATATATTCTTTGTATACCCACGCATACCCGAAACCTTCCGAAAACAAAAACATGAGGGACAACAAAGAAAGGAGGAGCACAAGAGCAGCAGGTTCTCATTTCATAAAAAAAACAAATGTAAAAAAGGCCGTATTAAATTTTGTAATTTTTTGTCTTAGTTATTTACAAATGTGGATTCATATTGATAAAATTAATTATAATAAATAATACATACAAAAATAGTTATGGAAATAAAAGAATAAATCGTTCTTAAATATTATTATGTTTGGGGGGAAATACGCATATGTTTCCCCGTAAAAGCATATATGTTTGCCAGTAAACATGATACTGTTTACATTTAAACACAAGTGAGATTGAAACTTGGAAACATATTCATGTGTTCCAAACATATACATGGTTCCTGCAGAATATGTTTGGGAGAATATGTTAGAGAGGCCGTTATTTTTCAGCGTGTATATATTGATTGATGTCGTATATGTTCCAAATGTGTTATGCATTGCAATTGATGTGTTTTAAAATTAAACTATACATCCTCATAATTCCTGGAAAACCGTCATTATCCAAACCGTCATTCAAATCGTTATCCTCGCTTCATAGGCATACAGATTTCTGTAGAAATTGAAAAATAACGGCCCCAGCAACTTATTGCAGGAACCATGTATATTTTTCCACGCATTGTTTTGATGAATTGAAGATCTGCTGCGTGTTTGTATCATGGTTGTCTGTGATATCAAACACAATGTGTTTGGACGCAAATATTCTATATTTGCGACTAGCTACAAGTACGTTATAATAGTATTCAAACAACAAAAAAGACAGATTTGCCAGCGTGTTTACGAGTACCTGAGAAATTTTCAATTTGACTTCAAATGGAAAATGGATTTTAAATAAAATTTAAATAAAGAACGAAACAAATTCATAGCACCAATTAAACCTAATCATCGCAATAATGAAACATATTCATAACATCAATAAGTCCGTTGACAAAACTTTATAAGTCAATGAACCGATTTTCTTTGCTGCGACGAATCTGCTCGTTAGCTTTTTATCGATGAACATATCTGTGGAGGCGACGAATAAATTCATTTGTGTTATAATGCTTTTTCTTTCAATGTAGATAATATGTTTTTTTACCAGCTACCTAATATGTAACCACCACCTCCATGGTAGTGCTCGAATCCCGAGAATTGTATCATCCTGATATACTAGATATATAGCCATGTTACGATAATATATGGCGATCTTTCTTACAAGGTCTGCTGTACCCATTAAGATTGTAATCAAAGAACATGTCGCAATTATGATCCGATCGGGAAAATAATTTACTGTTTTGTGTTGGTTTATGTCAAGGACGAATACTTTGAAATAGATAGAAATAGGTTAATGTTTTGGTGTAGCACATGCTTAGTTATTTAGTAGTGTGTTCCGTAAAATGCGAGTTTTGTGTTTTTTTAATGGGTACAATGTTGCGAGCAATTTTAAGAAACATATTCTGACCCAACTGACGTTTAAAATCGGTAACCAGAGTGCATTTTTAAAATATTCCCATACCAAATATAGTATTGGGTTGGCATGAAACTAACTTCGGTTGTGTGATGTAGATGGTGCTTGTGTTATTTTTGAAATGTTTTGGTTCTTCTGACTAAATTCTTTGCTACACAACTGACACTTTATGCTTAAATTTGTGATTTGTCGCATTATTTCAAGTGATCAGTTTTCATTTAAATCGTGTTGTGAATATGGATGATCAAAATGAGCATTGTTGTCATATTTTACTCTTTTATTTCCCAAAAGGCAAAAAAGACGCGAAAGCACATCGGAATATTTGTGACGTGTATGGTTTGTATGCGTTAAGAGAATGCACTTGCCAAACCTGGTTCAAAAAATTTCGTTCTGGAAATTTCACGATCAAAAATGGCCACAGGTCCGGTTGGCCAAATGAGGATGAAAACAAAGCCGTTATCGAATCTGACCAACACTTTTCTATTCTAGATCTTGCAGATTAGCTGAAGGTGTACCACACGATCATTAAAAACCATTTTAAACGTCTTGGACTTATCAAAAATCTTGGTATTTGTGTGCCGCATGTACTTAAGGAAATCCACTTATTAAAGTGGATAAGCACTTACGATTTATTGCTCAAACGCAACAAAAATTATACATTTTTAAAACGCATTGACACTGGAGATGAAACTTGGATTCTTTACAAAAAGAACATGAGGTGTCAGGGGATAACCGGTTGGAACGAAGTTCCTTTCGCTATATATTATGAACTAGTTAGTTCCAACACACCTAACGTGCCAGTTGAAAAATACGGTAATTTAATGGATCTGAAAGAAAAGGAACTTTTTGAAAAACGATAAACTTTTTTAAAGAACATTTTTTTATAGAATGTATTTTTTTAACAAAAAGAATATATATATAGGTCCTTTTTATAAGAATATAGATTATATTTTCCAGAAAATGTAATTTTTTAAAGAGACCTAATATTTTTTAAGAAAATGCACTATTTTTAAGAAGAATTAGAGTATTACAGCTATTAGAGTATGAATTTTGTTTACAAACAAATACTTTTTTTAAGAACAGGTACTTTTCAACGAATTTGTGCCCTTTTAAGGAAAAGACAATTTTTTTTACGAAAATTCACTTATTTTCAGAAAGGCTACGTAGGTATCTCAAGAAAAGAAAGGGTATTATTTTATTTTTAAGAAAAAGAATTTTTGTAAGAAAAGGAAGGTATATTTTTAAGAGAAGGTAGTTTTTGAAGAAAAGATTTTTTTAAGAAATGGGGATTATTTTAGAATTGGTCCTTTTTTCAAGAATATGTACATTTTTAAAAGGTGCTCTTTAAAGAAAAGGTAGTTTTTTAAGAAAATGCAATTTATTGTAAGAAACGGCAATTTGTTGTAAGAAAATGTACTTTTAGGAAAAGGTATTTATTTAAAAAAATTACTTTTTTTTAAGAAATTATACTTTTTGTAAGAAACTTTATTTTTTGTAAGCAAATGCACTTCCTTAAGATAAAGTATTTTTTTTAAGAATAGGTACGTTGTCTAAGAATATGAATATGTTTTTTTGTGAGAAAAGTAGTTTTTTTTTAGAAAAGGATTTATTTAAGAAAATTATCTCTTTTTTTAAAATTTTTTCACTTCGAATTTTCTAAATTTTCTTTTCATTGAGTGCAATAGTACTATATATACTACATATTGGTTACAGGCTCCACGTAGAAAACTTCCTATTAAACAATAAATTTTCCAACATATGTTAGTATAGACACAAACCAAAACAAAAGTACCCAATATAGTTGATATTACTGGGTGGCAGTATAAAAGTGTTAAAAAACCAATGAGTTTTCGAACTCACGGGCGATGTGTTAACACCTTTTTGTTACACGGTACCTGTTCGATTTCTATGAACACATTAGTAAATGTCACATTGGAAAATAAAAAAACAGCATTCGATCATATGATGACGTTTCATTTAAATAATATTAATACTTAAAGTTATTTAAAGACAAGTGCAAGCACATGGGTCATTATTTTCTTCCTTAGTACTTTTTATTTTATTGCCACAAAAAAAAAGAGAATGAATTGCAACTGACACATTGTGTTATGTTCGTAAGCTTTCGAGTAGCAAGACCGTCTTTTAAGACTACTATTGGCTGCCGCTATATCAATACCATCATACTTATTTGTACAACAACCACATATTAGATAGTAGACGTAGATAATGGTGTGTGCTAACGCTGTGTGTTGTTAGCATGTGTTGACTTTGTTAGATTATATCCTACCCGTGCCTATAGATGTTATGACATCAAAAGTTGTTTAATTTTGTTTCAATTACCCCCCATCCCACATCGTGCGATAAGGAACTTCGTTCCAACAATGTATATAATATGTCCAATATAACGTATATAACATATCCAAGCACGACGAACATGCTCCAGTTTCATTAATGGCTGAAAGGCAAAAATGCAATGGTGGGACGTCTATTGACAGTAATTGACCAACCTTGATGGCCACTGAAAGAAACACGATCTGAACTGGTAAATCGCAAGTGCGCGGTTTTCAATCACGACAAAGCTATGCCTCTTTGCAGACTAGGCAAAAAAGTGATGCCACACCCACCTTATAGTCCTGATCTGGCACCTTGCAATTTTCATTTATTCCGGAGTCTGCAAAACTTTTTGAATAGGAAATCCTGCAATTCAGAAGAGGACCTACATCGATTATATTTGTGGGACGGACCAGTCAATCTATGAATCGGGGATCAAAAAGTGGTCCGAAGATGACTGAACAAAATGGCACCTACATACATTAAGTTTCAAATTCATTATTTGTATAAAATAATTGAAAATTAACTTGAAGATAAAAACAAAAAATACTTTCTTGTCAATCCAAAATATAAATATAGTAGAAAAATTCTGAAATATTGTAAAAAAAAGTTATTGAAGTATTTAAAAAAATCAACATAAACTTATCGCTATTACCAAGGAACAAATTTTGCATGCCAAAAAGCAGTAATGGAAGCAGGAATATCACCGGAAGCACCTGCCAATGCGCTTATAGAAGCACAGTTTTCGAACAAAGTTCCCAAAAAGCTCTTTATAGATTGCAGAAAAAATGATGTGGAACCATGTGCTTATTTTACAGCTAATAAATCCGTCTATTTTTTTTATCAAAAGTCGAATGAAGTCGAATTCCATTACAACTCTCGATTGCGATCGCCGAGTCATTTGATTTTCCATCGCGATTGTGAACCAGCTGCTACCGTTCGTTTACTTCAACTAGAGAATTCAAAATATCCGTCAATTACAGAAACCGGGGGTTCGGTTGTTACGAAAAATGGGAGTTTTGCACCTTTATATGCCTCTTTTTTACACAAACAACATTTGGCGCAGTCGGTAGGATTCCCCGGTATCTCACAGAGGAATACCACAACATTTGGGGCAGCCGGTGGGATACACAATTTTATTGTGGTAGGTAAGTTGCCCCTCTCGCCCGTTTTCCAGCCGAAACTAAGTGCCGTCTGATCGCTGTTATTAAAAGGTGCGAGTCTGCACTAAAATGGATTGAGAAAACTCTCGCCACCATTCCGAGAGTTTGAAATGATGTGACCAGCTCTGAACACGAACGAAGTCTGATCTACTTTCGTTGGCCTCTGTAATATAGTCTCGCAAAAACTTTCAGTAGGAACCATGTACATGTTTGGGGGACACTCCAAATATGCGTATATTTGCAAATTCTAAACTTTACTAGCAAAGATCAATACTTTTCCGTGTAGCCGTATGCGTGTTTCGTTCCAAACATCCGTACAGTTACGTCGAAATATTCGTGCGTTTCCTCCCAAACGAGTGAGTGCCGACTGAATACATGCAACTATAACGCGATAGATAAGCAATTCATTTCCACATGCATTCACGAATATTTATGAATCACTAACTGAAAGAATAATCCAAAAATACAGTTACAAACTTTCTATAGCATTAAATTAGGCTGTGAACAATCTGTCTGCCTCTCTTTTATTATTTTGTTCTCGACAGAGCAAAGCTACAAGGAAACTGAAGTAAACAGTGCGCCAAACTCAGCTGTAGTTGTATCAGAAACAAAGCTGTATTTGGATCGCAAACACATATATTATAATATATTAATCATTGTGTGTCAAATATGTAATATTGAATAGCAAACACAATGTGTGTCCACAAAAGTATACTATATCTGGGACAAGCTCCAAACACACGTTATTTTTGCATCCAAACAGGAAAAAAAGACAGCTTTTTCAGCGTGCAGCTGCCGTTTTCCAGTCGGATATGCTAACGTTTATGCATAAACGTCGCGTTAAGGAATATCATTATTTCACGTAAAAGTACAACATTGGAAGTAGTGCCATCCTACGCCAACACATTAGAAAAAAAGCGATGATGTAGCAAACCAACTTGCACTAACTCTTAACGCATAGTTCCTGATGGAAATTCTTGTGATTGGTATACAATGTGTTTGCTGGGAAGTCTAAATATTCCGCACAATTTCAAAAATAATGTAAACATTAAACTTCATCTGCATGTATTGAACAGTTGTTTATAGTCTTAACATCAGCATTTTGGAAATGTTGTTATTTTGAAATTGTTGCATAACATTGAAGCAAATCAAATTTCAACCTAGTGATGAGTTAATTTATTAACCAAGATAAATGCTTGAATGAAACCGAATAAAATTGATTTACTGACTATGTCAAAACATAAAACCCACGGCAAAATTTTTCATATTCATACATAGTATCTCATTCATACTTATACTATTTACCAGTGCTCATATTTAGTATTTATTCAGAGATTTATAATGAAAGAAGAGGTTTCATGATGATATTCATTCATTAAAATTTTAATCCAACGTTAAAAACTTAATTATTTTATAGACCAAATATAATACTGACTTTGAATGGTATGTCGGGGTATTATTTGCCACTTGTGACCATCAAAAAGTAATGAATTTCTCTATATTTTGATACGTGAGCCAAATTTACTTTTTAAGAGCGAATATCAAAAATTTTCGTCTGGTAATCCGAGGTATATTTTTTTGGTTGTTTGGACATGTTATGCTATTTTTGCTGATAGAAATTTAAATATTAAAGCGGAGTTGGCGAGCATGGCATATCTATCAACGAGTGTTAGTAATACATACTCTAGGCGACAGGGGGCAGGGTACAAAGCCGACCCCAATTTGTCGGCGGCGGTGGCTGCACTATATTTGAACAGTGTTCAATTTCACTCGTTTGCCCGTACTCTTCCTCTTCTAAAATGAAGAGGAGGAGAACACGAATGATCAATGCTCGCGGACATAGTAGCACAACAGCTCCGGCAGTCGGAGGCGCTCGTTAAGAATTCTATAGTAGAGTCGCAACTGTTTGTTTTTGGGACATTTATCATGACTACCATTTCTGACTTATTGCCTAAAGAGCAAATGATTACGATTGGATGCAGTTGTGCTAGATTTAAGTTATTTTAATACCAAACGAAAGAGAGAAAAAAATTGAGTTAAACCCAATCAAAAACTCAAAATGCATTTTTTTGTCTTAAGGCCTTATTCCCAAACGTCAAAGATTAATAATTAATTGCACAGTAGTTTTTGAAACATATTGCCTAGTACCAAATTTCATTATGATCGATTGTGGTTTACGAAAGACATCGGTCGGAAAGCCGCCCATATTTTATATGGGAGGTACATAAATTATAGTGGCAAAATCACCATTGTTTTAGAGGGTGACTGGTGTTGGACGGAATGAAGCCTGATACTAATTTTCCTAAGATTGGAAGTATTTTACATGAGTTATCGTATCGTTTAGCCGGACGTCCGCCCAGCTTTTGTATGGGAGGTACCAGAATGGGCATAGTGATCTCGACAATGTGCGCCAAAGTGCAAATTTATAGATTATTAAGCAATATCTAAGTTGAAGCTAATCACATCTACCAGAAAAAGATTTTGGAATATGATTTCGTAATAAATGTGTCGATTTGTATGGGGGAGGTACTAGGAGAAGTGTAGTCATACCACCCATTTACAATCTTAAACTAATTCCGGTGAATTTGATCCAAAGATACCATAGGTCTAATATGACTCCTTCTATGCGTTACATATTTTGCTCACCCAACGGGTGAGGGTAAACAAATATGAACTTGTTTTTTATTGAATACTAGCTGGACCCGGCAAATTACTTTTTGCCTTCAACGTTTTTGTAATGCCAAAGGGTAAACAAAATTTGTTGTTCCATTATGTTTCAAACAATAGTTATGGCTGTTATATCGGTTTCTTTCAAAGGAGGCGTGGCACCGCCCTATTCCACCCTGGCTGTAATTCATACTGTTTCAACAACATATATACCAAAGCTCATCTTCATATCTCTGACAGTTCATGAGATATAGCCATTTTAAATTTTAAGCTGTATGGGCGGTGCCACGCCCCTTCATCCAATCACAACCAAGTATAGCCAAGGAGTATCAGCAGGTCGTCAGTAAAACATTGTGAAATTTTCATAGCGATCGGTCTATTGGTCTATTAGAAAAGCCGTCAGTTCGATTTTTGAAAACGGAGCGTGGCACCGCCCACTTTCACCCTGTATAGCCTGTATCACCCGCAGGATGATTCTGAATATTGTCTGAAAATTTCTTCAAAATCGGTCCAGCCGTTTTCGAGTCCATTCGTAACATACACACATACATACATACATACATACATACATCCATTTTTATATATATAAATAGATAGATAGAAAATAAAGCGTACAGTACCCCAGTACTGCAATTTTTGAATGGCCGTTTTAGCACTTTTTGTTTTGCAAATTTCAGCTTTTTCACATGTTTCTTTTGATAGCTTCTGGCAACACTGATTGAAAGGGCAATTTAAAAGAATTGGTATACTTTCTCTGTCGCCGCGAGGAGAGCCTGTATGAAATGCTCCTCATCTGACAAAGAGCGGAGCAATTGTTTTGCTAGGGCTCTCCAAATATTGATAGCCGGGCGCCCGCGCGTGCTCGAACAATAGCAATTTCTTTTATTTTAATTTATGTTGAGAATAAATTTTTTATTGTTTCTTGGAAGTCGATTGGCCTACAATCGGTTTTTTATAGAACTACTCGATCAAACAAACATTTCAAATCTTTTATTTTTGAATTTTTTTTTTAAATTTTAATATATGTTTCATGTTTTTTATTCTTTATTGATTTTAAACGTCATAATATATTATTTTAAATTTTTGTTTGATTATGACATCCCTGATAGGTTCAAAATAAAACAAATTAATAAACGTATATTGGACTTGGTCCAATAGAAATCGGTTCTGAACCACTGTGCGACGGTCACCTACATAGTACTTAATTACCGATGAAAAACCATTCGAAACCGGGGTAAATCTGGTATGATATAATGGGAATGTAATGGGATATAATGGGAAAATATTTTTTCATTATTTTTGTTGTTTTTACTAGTTTTAGCGACATTTGGAAATTGTCGGATATGAACAAATTTTAAAATGGACAAATATTTCGGAAACGGTGCATCTGAGTGGCCTAATTTTCTCAGGTTTCTAACACGGATTGGTTAACCATTTGAGCGCCATACATTTTCGGCTAAAGCCATTTTATTTACCTATGTATTTTTATGATCTACGCTTGATTTCATGATCTATTTGCCCCGGTTGCGAGAAGCTCCCTTCTTGGGATGCAATGGGAAAAAATTTTTTCTATTCCCCAAATATTTGGTAACGAATAAACGCTAAACTATCTGGAGTTTCATCCATGTGGCGTTTTTTACTCGTTTCATTGTCTTATAGTGGCAACACTTTTCGGACAAATTTAGAGAGCTCCTCCTCGACAGATATCGAATTACCGTTTTGTACATTATTGTTAGCTCAACCCCTTTCTAGACATCACCTATGGACAAATTGGCTGTGTCTACTTCCTGAATAATTCTAGTTCCTTAGGGAGTTATACTTCCCGTGGTCGTAAAGTTTTAAAGTGGTGCTTCTAACAGGGTTGCAATATAAAGAGTTTTCAATAAGAGCGCTACAAAACTTTTTTTTTAAATAAAACAAAACCGGTTTTAGATACCAATGAAATTCTTTATTCCTTTGAAAGTACGCTCGATGCCATTATGTATGAAACTCGATTTCTTTTGCATGGCCACCACGGGCACGCTTGCAGATGTCCAGACGCTGAACCCAATTTTCGACGGTTTTCAAACAGAAATGGGCCGATACTGCTGCAATTTCACGTTCGATATTCGTACGAAGTTCATCAATCGTCGCTGGCTTGTTGGCATAGACCATAGACTTGACGTAGCCCCACAGGAAATAATCTAACGGCGTCAAATCGCACGACCGAGGCGGCCAATCGACTGGGCCATTTCGTAAGATAACACGTTCACCAAACTTGGTTCCCAATAAATTATTGTGGCATTTGAAAGACCTAAGTTTCTTCTTTTTAAATTCGGTGAGAAAGTGAAAATCGGTTCATAATCAACTTACTTACAGGCTTATAAGTGTGCAAACGTAAGCAAAACCGGTATTTAGACCGGTTTTCAAGATTTTGGGGGCGTTGGGGAAATTTCAGAACCAGATTCTTGTTTCACTCGAAATACCTACAAAATAAATACTATGACGTTCCAGGTATTTCTACTTTAGTATTTTTTGTAACTGTGTTATACGTAGTAACTACTTGAAAAATGGAAATTAAAACAGCAAAACTTGAACAGTCTTTACCAAACCTTATGTGTCTATTGATCCCATGGAGATGCCATTTGGAAATTTGGCTATATTGTAGAGAAAAAGATGAACTTTCTTTTTGGGGGAGGAATCAAAAATTAAAGGTACGATATGCCAGGATATTTAAGGATAAAAGCTACTTTGTAGTTTTCAATATGATTGAACCGCAATGACATGACTGTTGTATGGGCTATTGTTAAAATGATATCCAACATTTTAAAATCCATTAACACATGCCAAAGTTATGACATTTTTAAATCAGGTAATTTTTTCAGAAAGTGACAAAGAATACCTACTTCCACGAATCATAAATAAAAAACTACTTTGAAGTTTGACTCAATTCCGGTCTCATAAAATTCGTGTGGACGAGGGGAAACTTCTGTCCAAATTTTATACCAATCAAAAGTGCTCGGGTTCGAAAATTCTGATTTTTATGTCGATTTTTTTGGAATTACGATATTATTGTTAGAGGGAAACCCCCAATTTGTAGAAAAATCAAAGTTTTTAGCTATGGGGTTTTTGAATGTTATTGAATTGTTTTTCGTGAAGTATGGCTGTGGCACCAATAAGTATGGCTGTGGATGTGGCACATATAATTCAATTTAGGAACAATAAAAGTAGATTATAATACCACGACAGTGGTACTGTTATAGCGTGGCCAGCAACATTTTTGAAAAAATGTTTCGAATATGGTCCCAGCTCAAAATCTACACCGAACAGTGACACAGTATTAGTGCATTTGTTTATAATACCACGACAGTGGTACTGTTATAGCGTGGCCAGCAACATTTTTGAAAAAATGTTTCGAATATGGTCCCAGCTCAAAATCTACACCGAACAGTGACACAGTATTAGTGCATTTGTTCCTCAACAGTCACTCATGTATTTTCGTATTCCCAATCGCGACAATTTTGATGATTATCCAAGCTATAAAGATGCAAATGAAGCTCATGATTTTGATTGCGGGAATACTTCTTATTATGGGTTTTCATCCAAACTCTTAAATACTTAGAATACTTCGCATTTCTAATAAATTTGGCATAAAGTTTGGCATTTCGTAAATGTAAAAATTTTACCAAGTATACGAGAGATTTACGAGTTGGAAGTAGTGATTGGTAAATCGATTTCGATTTTAGTTGGAAATCGAGTTTGAGCCTTTAAAATCGATTTTTTCCAGTTGATTTAACATTTCGGTCCCGATATTCGATTACTTTAACAATCAAGTTTTAAAATTCGAAGGAAATCAAATTTCAGTGCAAGTGTTCAACATTTTTCTTAAACCTGCAGAACATTGAAAGTGGATATATTGAAATAGTTACAGTTCGTAGGCCGGCTCCAAGATATGCAGCTCCAAATATCAAGTATATAATCGCCGATTTATTTGTCATTCATTATACTTTTGGAATAAAATACATAACGTTTTGGTGGGGAACAATTGGAGTCTCGTTAGGACATCTGATTTCAAGTTTATTCTCGTTTGTGGTATTATTTTATAAAAAATTTACTTGTATTTTGAACTTTTTTATCACTTTTGAAAATAATGATGAAAATAATCAAAAAACGTATCTGTCTTCATAGAGTAAACATACACCTAGAGAGAACATCTCTCTCAGCAAACTTATGTCATTAGGGGTGATATGAATGTTGGATGTTGACTACATAGATCAAACATATCTAGAGAGAAAATTTCTGTCATCTGACGTTACATTCCACACTCTTCGTGGTGAGATCGGTGTGATAGAGAGATATTCGACTTACACGAACCAGTTGACTCAAATTTTTCATGTCGTGTTGGTGGAGAACTGTGTAGATTAAATATATTTTTAACTATTTTTGTTATCCTTTACAAATGTTTGTTACATTTGTGTTGCATTTAAGACAACTATTTGAATACACAAACATAATGTTGGTGTTGATTTCTTGTTGAATTTTTTATTCTAATACCTTTATCTGATATTTTTAAAGCAATTCTTTTCAACATCCTATGAATGACACCAAACATAATCACATCAATTTGCTGAGAGAGATGTATCACTATGATTGTTTTATTTGTTGTTGCCGTAGTGTGTTTCCTCCGTACACGCTGGAAAATCGGAATTTTTTTGTTGTTTGGATGCAAATATAAAATGTTTGTAGCTTGTCGCTAATATATTATACTTGTGCTCAAACACATTATGTTTGCTATTCAATATAACATGTTTGAGACACAACGATTAATAGGCTATAATTTATGTTTTTGAGATCCAAAGGTGGGTTTTATTGGCAACACCGCTAAAAACAAAAACGAGGCAGATAACAAAGAGACAAAAAGTCAG
This sequence comes from Phaonia tiefii, assembly GCA_963931995.1. NCBI lineage: Eukaryota > Metazoa > Arthropoda > Insecta > Diptera > Muscidae > Phaonia > Phaonia tiefii. The sequence goes on from OZ008367.1 coordinate 161,362,890, forward strand.
CAGATCTTCAATTCATGAAAACAATGCTTGCGAACATGTACATGTTTCCTGCAATATATTGTTGGGGCCATTATTTTTCAGCGTGAATATCCTATTTGTACAATCATTTGACAGCTCTATAAAAATTTCTTTAAACAATAACAATTATATAATCTTATTGCCCGATAATCTATACTCTTCTGTTTTCGAAGCGGATTTTTTTTTAATAGAATATCAAAATATGATCTGATTGTTAAAAAGAGCACCTGATTATTAATTTCGTATTCAAGCTACAATATGACCCAATATCCTTTTAATGACAGGATATATTATATTTCAAATATTTTTATAGGTATTTTAGTTATAGTATATGCATATTAGGCTGTACTGAAAACTGTTTTTTTTATGAAATTCGACGGTTGGGGGGGGGGGGGGGGGTTGTGGTTTCACACGATGCGTATTAAAAAGGTAATTACGGGAGCGTAACATTTTCTTATACAAGGGTACTTATAGTCCCCTACCGGCCGTTGAAATTTCGATTGTTGGTACATTTTCGAAAAACCAAATTATTAGTTTTGAACAATATGGGGCTCAAACGACGTGTCATGATGAACATATCGCTCATTTGCTGCAAGACCAGCATAAGTCAAAAAACGTGATTTTTGAGTTAATGATGCAGAATTGTTCGTTATATCATACTTCATGTTATTGTTATTGTTTTTTTTTCTCAACAATAACGACACATTATAACTTATGACACTGTATTGAATATATTTTTGCAACAATAACGTCATAATGCAAATGAGAGTTAGTTCTTATTCAGGAAAAAACCATAAATGGCTACTTGGTGTTGATTTTCCTTTATGGATATGTTAAATATATTATAGTGAATGGGTTTATTTTGAAATTATAGGATTTCCTCTTTACTGTGTAAGGTGGGACTCAATTGAAAACTTTAAACGCGTTTTCTGCAAATTCGATTTTTTTGACTTATGCCGGTCTTGCAGCAAATGAGCGATACATAGAACCAAATATTTTCAAAATTTTGACAGAGCATTTTTTTTTCACGACGCCATTTTGAAATCTCTATCATGCATATTTTGTCTTCCTCACTTTGCTCTATTTTACATAAATATTCATTCCATCAACTATATAAAATACATATATTTTTGCAGGTGATTTTTCGAAACAGAAATAATCAAATGGATTTTTTTGAAAAATTTGCTTGTTGATGGAATATTTATGAAAAATACAGCAAATTGGGGAAGACAAAATGTGTATGATAAAGGTTTAAAATGACGTCGTGAAAAAACGACCGGTAGGGGATTAAAAGTACCCTCGTATAAGAAAAAGGTTTAACGTTTCCGTAATCACCTCTTCATTAAGCGTTGTTTGAGACCCCCCCTCAAAAAAAAAGAGTTTTCAGTACACCCTATTGCGTATGTCTATATTGTGTATAAAAATGTGATACACTCAGTATTGTGATAGGATTGCGTAGATATTCTTTACATTGTGCCCCGTCTTAGAAAGGCAAAATCCCACTATTTTTTCAGGATAATTTTTCTTTTCTTTTCCAAACATCTTTGGTTATAATCGTTATGAATTCATACTGCAATATCGGCCATATTCTGAAATATTGAAATTCAGATTCGAAAACAAAACTTTCCAACGATTTATATTCTATTCAAATTGAATGCTTATTGGCAGGTTTAGCCATGAGGCAATATTGCTACACTTTGAAAAATCTGTTTTTTTTTTTGTTGATTGGATGCATGCATGACGTGTTTGTAGCTTGTCGCAAATATACTATACTTGGCCCAAACACATTGTGTTTGCTATTCAATATAATATGCTTGTGACACAATGATTAATACGTTATAATAATACACATTTTTGAGATCCAAATTTGGATTTTTTGTTGAAAACCGCTAAAAACATATATGAGACAGACAACAAAGAAACAAAAACGTACCAGGTCTTCAATTCATGAAAAAAGTGCTTGCACACATGTACATGTTTCCTGCAATATGTTGCTGGGGCCGATATTTTTCAGCGTGTATACATCGATCGGGAATAAGTGAAAATGTGGAATACCCCATCAGCCTTATCCCTCCTAGAATATAACTCTTATCTGTCCACTATGTATAAGCAGTTTTCTGGGACATTATCTGTGATATAAATGATTATTGCAAAAATAATCGGTAATCGAAAAAAATCGATTTTCATTTCCGATTAATCGATTTTAAAAATCGAAATGAAAATAGTTGATCGTTTAATCGAGAATCGATTTTCGGATTTGGTTACCAATCACTAGTTGGAAGTATTATTATATTATCCTTTTTTTATATTATTATCCTCCTTATTATTTTTAAAATATTTCTCAACAATAATAACACGTTGTTATTCGTTGTTGGTTTTATTTTTAATAGACCTGAAGAGTTAGATGTCTTTAACAGCAACACTACCGCATACATGACACGAAATTCAAATCGTGCGCGAATTTTCGGACACCCCTTTGTATTACATGTAGCAGAAAACCTTATTATTTTTGGAACAACAATCAAGAGTTTTTGAAAGTTCGTACTAGACACTTGAATATACTATGCCATCGATTCGATAAAAAATTCCAAAAATACTGAATATCTTTATAAACATCGGATAAGCACATTAATACAAATTTGAATTTACATGAATCCACTTGGGTGTGATAATAAAAACGGTTTTAATTTTTTTTTGCCGTTTATTATGATTTAATTCTTAAAACTATATCAAAGAGAAATTTTCGATCAACTTATCCAATCATTTGTGTGATCGGCGATAAACATCTAAAATATTTACGGCTTGAAAACTTATCGATTCATTGATTCGCAAAATTTCGCAACATGGCATGACATTTGGCGGTTTATTACAAAAATATTAAAATTTTATTCGTTATTTGATATTTTCATTTTATTAGCATTAGGGTATTAAAACGTTTCCCTAAATGTTGTTTTGTCTTGAAAATGTTTCCGAACTTTTTGCATAAATTTATTAGTTTTGGTTATTGGGTTTTGATTTTATGTGGTGTGACGGGGTCTCTCGCAAAGCCCAACTGACTAAATTACATAACTCCTAAGCAGATAGACAACACACGTATCTCTCTTTCGCGCTGTCACACAAATACAACCACTCAGTCCCAGTCCCAGTCCACTTCAACTCCATTCGATTAAGAAAGTAACAATGAAGAAGGAGAGTGAAAGAAATATATCCATATAATTGGAGTTGCATTATGACCAACTATTATCGAATCCATGTAATACAAGTTTGATTGGTTTGGAGCGCAGAGCAGGAGGGAAAATCCATTGGAAAATGTGCACTTGAACTTGTTTCAGCCATCAAAATCGTAAAAAGCTATGACTTTTTATTAGAGTCTAGGTAATATTTTTCGTAATTTTTCCGATTTTCACTTAAATAACCACGAGAAACAAATAGATTGTGTTTTCGATTTTAGTTCGATTTTAGTTTTATTGTCGCTTAAAAGGCCTTTGTTTGTTTTTACTGTTGCCCGTAAAATATTTGGCCATTGTCACTTGTATCATACACTTTCACTTCAGTTTAGCCACAATCGAGACCGATGAACAGAGCTGCGTTCGAACACTTTGGTATTTTGTCCGTTTAAATTGCCAAAATTTGGCTGTTTAAATCTTTAGTCCCTTTTGTTGGTTGCTCTGCTTTACTTACCTTCATCTTGGATTGTTTTGGTTTGGTTAAATATTTTTCTTTAAACAGAATTCGTTGCCGTTATTTAGCGCGCTTTGAACACGTCCGTTGCGTTCAATATCGTTGCGACTTTTACTGGCTTAAACCGGCATAAGGCGAGCGGATGGTTCAATATTTGTATATTTCACTTTGCTTAACCTTTCTTAAGCTTTTGTGATGAGTATTTCTTAGTTTTTTTTGTTTGTTTTTATTGTCGTATTTCTTTTTCTTTCACTTTCTTTACAACGCTCTTTAGGTTTGTTAACACTGGCTGTGTAATTCCGACTCAAAACGTTTTGAGTTTGAGTAATTTCTCTGTTTTTGCTGTATTTTTGATTTTGATTTTATTTTTTTTTTCTTTTTTAGTCGTATTTCTTTTCGTGTCTTTGTAATGTTGAGGAGTTTAGTTGTTACCCGTTTAGAGTCTGAAAAACATTTGAAAGATTTTCCACCAAGTTGGCGTCTTTTAAAGAAAATTTTTTTATCACCAAGTACTTTATGCAGGCATTTGAAAATCTTGACATATTCATTCGTTTACTCACTTATTTGCAAACGCTATGTACGAGGGTTGTTAGTCAAGTAGTTGGACAAATACGTTCACAGAAAACGTAGTAATATGTTCCTTACTATGTTTATTTTGCTGCAATAGAAAGCTTCGTACAAACGAAGGTTCAATTGTTACTGCAACGAAACATGTTACATCCCAGCGAGCAATTCCTTCGGACTTCTGTCCGAATTATGATAGAACGTCTGCACAAGTTGCCGAGTCTGATGCCGAGTTCGGTCAGAATTTTTACAGAAAGTTGTATTTTACAGAACGGTTGACAAGAATTCGGACCGATATTTTAGTTAAAATTCTGATACTTGTGCAGACTTTTCTTACAGAATTCTATCCGAATTCTGATGGGAAATCTTCTCCAAGAATGTGCATACAATTCTGAGCTCGTAGTATTAATAATTGCTCATACATTAACCAAAAACTAACAAAATCGGTCATTAAAATTCAAATTCAAATTAATCGTAACTGACACTAGACCGGTCATCAACAAGCTATACATACAGCTATACATAAGCTATACATAGCTATACAACTCTGTGATATACATTAAAACTCACCTCAAAGCACTGCAACAATGCGAGATCGCATGAGGAAAATAAGAACCTGGTGTAAAAAAGATGTCTGTTCTTGTTGTTGGAAATATACTGTATTTGGAAATTCATTGTATTTTGATACTTAGGGATCTTCTATCGATACTAATTTGCACATGCAAATTGCAGAATTGAGTTTGTATATATACCATTGATGATCAACCGATGGTATCAATTCAGGCACAGTAGTTAGGCATCTGATGATGAACTTGTCAGGGAGTTCGAAACTAGTCATGCCAGTGAGTGTGTGTTGAACTGAATTGTCTATTATTTCCAACAAAAACCAACCATTTTTCAATTAGAAAAATGTTCCTGATTTGATTCTCGCTCAGAGAGTAAACACATTTCTCGCGCAAATCTCTCTTGCTAAATGTGTCGATTTGTCGGATAGTTGTTGGACAAAATAACAGAGACTTAAAAGACTTTCCGGACATCAGACATGTCGGAAAGAATTGCTCGCTTGGTTTATTTAGCCAGTCGTGTCGTGTCGTGTTTGTATTGCTGCAACTATTGAGTTTTCGTTGCAGCAACGAATAAATGTATTGTGAATTTTGGACAGAAAAAATTGTTTAATCATAAATAAGGAAATGTTAAAAAGTCTAAATATTTGTATTTGATTTAGCTTCTTCTCGTAGTTTTGAGAATTTTTTGTTTATTTTTAATAGGATTTTATATAAACTTAAAGATTGACAAACTAATTGGTTAATTTAACAATACTTTAATTTTTATAAAATTGCCATATAGAACTCTGATTTTATACCTCTAAATTTCAAATTTGAGACCAATAGCGATGCAATGGCTCATGGAGCAAACCAAGCATGTAAGTAAGGAAGAGTGTGCAATTTTCGCTCCTACCACTTTTTATTTCTTCCGTGCCGTTCGAAATAGATGTAACACAAACAAATCAATGTCATTTATATTACACGAGCGATTTTGTTCGCCGCCTCAGAATATATTTTCATAAAAAGTTTGTTTATCATCGGCAGAACGACAGAAGTTGGGCATCTGAGAATGAACTTGTCATGGAGTTCGAAACTACACGCTGAAAAATAACGGCCCCGGCAACATATTGCAAGAACCATGTACATATTTGTAAGCATTGTTTTCGTAAATTGAATATCCGCTGTATTTTGTTTCTTTATTGTGACAGACAGCAGTGTCTTCAGTAGGTTTCAATAAACACAGCCACAGTTGGGCCACAAATACATTTATTATAACCTATTAATCCTTGCGTTCCAAACATCTTATATTGAATAGCAAACACATATGTTTGGACACAAGTATAATATTTTTGATACAACCTACAAACACGTTATATATGCCTTCAAAAAGAGAAATTTTTCAGCGTGTAGTTATAGACGTTTATTCAAGAAAGTGAATAATCGTATTTGTTAGCACGTCCCATATCTACCGCCCACAATACCACAATGAACCGTTAATCATTGTAAAAGCAATCGTTTGAATCTGATTTCTCTGATTTAATGTCACGTCCATTTCATCCGCCCCCCATTTGAAATTCAAAAAATCCTTTCTCTGCTGGTGTCTACTCTATCAGGCGAACAACCTCACCAAATTTCATAATCTCAACTTCACCTCTTTAATTAGGACGCTGATTACTCAATTTAATGCCACGACCCTATTTCCACCGGCCTAATTGGAAATCCTCTAACTAGTTATAAATAAAGGCCATAATAAAGGTTTCTAATTACAAGCCATGAAGGGATTGTGGAGAGCTTTTCCCAACCAGTGAGCTGTGCGCGTTCTAGTTTTATACTCACTTACTGCGACCTACAGTTTTTCACCGGATCCGACTGGTATTTTGAGAAGCTTTTTCTTGACTAAATACTTAATAGTGTCTCCGCCACTAAGCGAGGTGACCGCCGTTGAAATAAATTTAAGGTGGTCACAACATGAATCGAACCCACGTTCTCATGACCAAGAGAACGTGCACACTACTCCATACTCCCTAAAATTCATTTTGGTCAAACACTGATTCCACTGCCATGCCCATTTCTACCGCCCCTAATCAAAACATCGAAAAACTGGAATAAAATATCTCAATTGCATAATTCGAATTTCCTGAAACCACTTACTTCTGAACGTCTACTCCATAAAGGTAGCACCCACTTCAAATGTCATTATCGTCTGGATGGTGATCAGTCAGTTAGTCAGTTTATTCCCTTGATACGGAAAAATTGTAACGCTTACAAGGCGTATATTTCGCCCAAAGTATCTTTGGACAACATTTGGCATTTTTGGATCAAATTTAAAATATAAACCCTTTGAGCCATGTCCGTCTGTCTGTATGGCGGGTCAACACGATAACCGCTGTAAATCTCTACCGATTATTATGAAATTTTATTTGTAACTATTATTTGCCCAAACTTAGTTTGGGATAGAAAATGGGCGTTTTGACCACATCCGGCATATTTATTACAAAATAGTACATATTTTGAAACTCTATTCTGATGTATGTGATTAGCTTCAACCGGAGAAAATTGAAATAATTTTCACGCCCATTCTGGTACATCTCGATCGTCCGATCGACAAGATGAATCGCGTAAAACACTTCCAAGCTTATTGAAATTTATTACAAGACTTCATGTTATCAGACGCCAGTTACCCACTGAGACGGAGGTGAGTTTGACTCACCTATTTTGGCACCCCCATACAAAAATTGTGTGGATCAATATTTGTGAATTTTGGTATTAGACAATATTTATTGAAACATCACTCTGCAATGGGAAATCGGTGATTTTGCCACTCCCATCCTCGTACCTCCCATACAAAAAGTGGGCGACTGTGAGTTTGATTAATGAAATGTCTCCCGTAAACCACAACCGATCACTAATGCAATTTGCTAGTGAGTAATATTTCCTCGAAGCAACTTGGTAATCAAAAATTATCAACTTCGCCATGCCCGTGTTTGTACTTTTCATACAAAAGTTGGGCGGGAAGCTGTCCGGTTGATCGACATATCTACCGTAAACCACAACCGATGTTAATGAAATTAAGTACCGGGAAATGTTTTGTCAAAAGTTTTGTCAAAACCTACTTTGTAATGAAAACTAATTTAAAACATTGCCTCGCCCATTTTTGTAACTCGCTAACAAGTGCTAAGCGAACAAGAAGCTCTTCGTTACGATAGATTTCAAAAAACATAACATATCCTACTTAAATTGCAAATGACATAATATTTTACGCAATGTCATTTTGCGATTTTGCACATTCGAATACCTGGGGTTTGGGAAGGTGCAAAATATATTAACCTTTTTTATTGTACCTCGATCGATTTGTTGCATGCGCGGTGTGGCAGGTGGCGCCTTCTTGCTGAAACCACAAGTCATCCATATTCATGCCGTCCAGTTGAGGCCACAAGAAGTCGGTTATCATGTTCCTGTAATGAATGCCGTTCACAGTTACTGCAATTTCGGACTCATCTTCAAAAAAGGAAGGCCCAATCACGCCGCCTGACAAAAATCCGCACCAGACAGTTGGTCGTTGTGGGTGCATTTGTTTCTCATGGATTGCATGAGTATATTCTGAGCCCCAAATTCGAAAATTTTGTGTATTCACGAATTCAGATGGAAATGGGCTTCATCGGAGAAGATGGTGTTTTTTTTTCAAAAATTCGCATTGACTTCACTTTGCTTCATTACCCATTGAACGAAATACCGGCGCTTTCCATGGTCTGCTGGTTTGAGCGCTGAGTCAGCTGAATTTTGAACGCATGAAGGTAGAGGTCTCTTGTCAAAATTCGCTGTGTAGTGCTTCTTGAAATTTGACGTTGTTGAGAACGATGCCGAATTGATGTTTTCGGGGTTTCGGCAACACTCTCGTTTACACCAGCAATGTTTTCAAGGGATCGAGCGGTGTGTTAATGCCCAGGAGTCTTACTGTCCATAACCGACCCAGTTTCTGAAAAATATGTGACAGCAGCCAAATTTCAGAGTTGCCACTTGCACCAAAAATTAAACCAAATTCAAAAAGTGCAATCTTACTGAAACAGCCTTTACATATCCCCACAAACATCATATATCAATACGCCCAAAAATTTAAGATTTATTAACAAAGTTAGAAAATAATAAGAAGTCATGAAAATGTGGGTGACTTGCCACAATCCTCATGTTCATTGTGGGAATAATGAACAGGTTGGTTGCGGTTATAAAACCGATAATACAGGGTGGAGCGCGGTAATTTACTTATTTGGAAATGAAATAAAAAAATTATGAACCTTAGAACAATTTATTTTATATTTGAATTTTATTGAACTGTAAGCGAATTTGTAAATTACATGGTCTTAAATAGTGTATCTGGCAAATGTCGACCTTCGATATCCTTACACTGCTGCATACGTTTTCTGAAGTTTTCATGAACTCTAAGGGCCAATGATGCCTACTCGTAATATGGCGCACCACACAGTGCGTACACATGACACATTCCCTGCTGTTCTCAATGAAGTTACCCAATTTACAATTAACTGCCGTCCAGGAGCGCTTCCGCGTGGGGGAACAGGGAATCGTAAACGAAAAGCACACTGCACTGCAATGATCGATCGAGTGGGCATTTGAAAAATACGCTTCAACACAAAATGACCTCTCCTGACATGTCCAATGCATGATGGCAACAAATGACGAATACCAATCTCCCGTCAGCCACTATAAGCCACGCACACTCTCCACTATCTTCGACCAACAGTATCGCCACAGCCTGCAGTGCAAAAAAGCAAATTACCGCACTCCACCCTGTATAATGGGAATTATGACCGAAATCTATCGGCCAAAATCCCCATAACAAACTCACAAAACAGATTCCTGTCACAATCCCATTGCTAACGGTCATACACTGCGAATCACTTAAATAAGGAATAATATTTTTAACACTTTGAACGTAAATAATTCGTGCACTTCGAACCGAATAATTCGTGCAAATTTGGCAAATTTTTACTGATGTTTGATGTTTTTGAGATGATGTTTTTTCTTTTTGATGTTAGAGATCTTGCAAATTTTGTTTGGAGAAATTTTAGCCAACCAAAAGTTGCAAGATAGAACAGCTGTTTGAAATCAGCTGTTTTATGTAAACAAATAAAAGAGCAAAATAAATTAACAATGGCAGAATTAAGCTCGAATGAGGTTTTGAATATTTTATTTCATATATCACCGATGTTTATAATGAAAATGGAAACCAATAAGATGCAGAGGCGTTCAGAAAATTCTGGTGAACCGACGACATCATAAGTGGACAACTGTGGCAGTATATATGTAATATAACTGGAAGCCAAAAAGTATGTTGCAAAGGGTAAAACTACATCAGCTGTTTTCTAAAAAATTTTCAAGTACTTTTTTCGTTCGCGTACTTTTTGTGCAACTTTTTACTGGGAAAGTAAACGAACAAAGCTAATATCATTTAATGTGATATACGAGAATTACGAAATTCATTACGAATAAACTGTAAAATCTAACAATTTACGTAGTAAAAGAAGAAAAATAATTTCTTTATTATTTATAATAAAATAGATTCTTTTCTTTTAATTCTTTGTATTAACTTTGTATTAACCTGTCTGTAAGCGTGCATGCCGAAAAAATGTTGGATTGATTTTTAACTCATTTCCCGTGATCCAATCGAGCTGAAACTTCGCAGGCAAACTAATGGCAATGGCAAAAATTAACTATCAAAATATGGGCGGGGTTGGACAAAGGCGCGTTGTCATTTATAAAGAATTTATAGTCAAAAACTATGATTTTTACGGGTTGGTTTTTTTAATACATGCAATAAGTTAATGGTTTTTGAATGCATCACTTGAATAAGGAATTATTTTATATTGATCAAGTAGGCCATGATTCGTGATTGTAATGTATGAAAACGAACCAAACAATGAAAATTTAAAATTTTTGTTTGGAGACGCAAAAGCTCTTAACACCTCCAAATATTAAATATCAGAAAATAGTAAGAAATGACAAAGAGTTGAATCGAACTATTTGAATAACATCGAGAGATATGAAAAAATACATGACTAGTAGCACTAAAATGGCAACAACGGTTCGGGAAAGGCAAAAAATTGGCAGACTTGCCACCCGTTCTTCCATGTCGGCCTCAAAAATTCCAACGAAAGTGGAGTTAAAGCGAATAATTGTACTCGTCACTTTATGCGAAACGTAAAGCTTAAGGCGTCCAATTTGCAAATAATACAATGACTTGGTCAGAAAACTGTTCGGAATTGGTGTTATCCGACGAGAAAAAATTTAATATCGATGGACCAGATGAATACAACTACTATTTCCACGATTTAAGACAAGAACAGCAACTTTTGCATTGAAGACACAACTGGGAAGGAGGAGTTATGGTATGGCAACACCGATTTGGACGTTGAAACCGAAAAAATAAGTAGAGCATCGTACAAGAGAATGTTAGAAGCCGCCTTTTCCCAATTTAACAATTTGTTTGGACCCATAGAATGGACTTACGTACAAGATAATGATACAATTGATACTGATCGAGCTTTAAAATATTGTATTCATGAACAAAATTTTGAACTATTACATTGGCCCCCATATTCACTTGATCTCAATACTATAATGGAAAATGGGGTGGCTTGTAGGAAAACTATAAGAAGACGGGAGGCAATATGATAAAAAAGAGTCCTTGAAAGACGCGATAAAAGATGCTTGGGATTCAGCTTCTTTATATAATATAGGGCCTCTTTATCAATCAATGCCTATTAGTATTTTTGAAGTCATATCCATGCGCCTTCTATTTGTTTTATTATTACTAGTCGTTGCGTCGGTGGTGCAACGGTTAGCGCGCGCGGCTGTTGTGCGAGAGAACGTGGGTTCGAGGCCTGTTCTAACCACCTTACACTTCTCTCGTCGACACCCACGTCACCTAGTGACGCCGACACTATCGGTTATTTAGCCATGAAATAGCTCCTCAAAAAAATCCGATCGGAACAGGTGTAAAGGTTTAGGTTCCAATTAGTGAGTGAAAACTGGAGAGCGCACAGCTCAGTCAGAGCTCTCCCCTCCCTATCCCTGTTCATGGGATGTAATGTGAAAAGATTTATTTTTTAAATTTGACAAAAGAAATTAATTAATCTATTATTTTATTTAGTTTTGGAACGATGTTCCTTATCGCGCGTTGCGGGATGGGAGCTAAATGAAAAAATTGTACACAACTTTTTTTAACCGTATTATGCTTTAACCCAGTATAGAACACAATATTATTCTGCATACTTTTAGGATTTCGTGGTTTAGTGTTGGAAAGTTGTACCAATTCGTTTGGTTATTTTATTTTATTGGATACCTTTAGACATAGACTAATACATACATAGATACTTTTAATCTCTAATCTGACATTTCATTTCACTCTCTTCGTCGTAGGTTTGTGGAAAAGAGAGAAATTAAATTGAAAATTAATGTACACCAGGTGGAGTTACAAAATATGTTCACTTAGCTTTTTCATGTCGTTTTGGAGTAGAACTGAACAATTTAAATGTATTTAACACTTTCTTGTTGACTTTTATCGTTGGTATACATTTGTATTGTATTTAACACAACTACTTTGCCACAAAAACACGAAATTCGGTTGTTGTTCCTTTGTTGAACGTTTTCTACTATTGCCTCTATCTGGTTTTATTGAACCCATGTTTTCCACCATCCAATGTTAACTTTCAACCATTCCTATGACGTTTAATTTATTGAGAGAATAAAAGTGGCTCTATATGTATTAGTCTATGCCTTTAGACATAATTGGTAATTATTACTAGATTTAAACAGTCAGGGACGTATATGAGGGTTGTTTTCTTTCATGGTGGCTTTGTGATAGTCATGACCATGTGAAGTGTGCTGCCTTCAATGAAAGGCATTATGACATAATTGCGGCTAAGGAAAGCGGGCTTCGCTGAACATGTTGGAAGTGTAGGGAATTCTATGTTGGCTTTTATAAGCTACTTAAAGAGGCCAAGAAAGGATTTCAAAATTTAAATTTTGATTTTGTCTTTATTAGTTCGAAACTTAAATCGTTGGAGGATATGTTTGATACCTTTAAATAGCCTATGGACGAGACGTCCGCCCCAATATAGAATAAAAGCTTCTAGTGATCGGAATTGAATTGTACCAGTAACTCCTCATTTGGACAGTCTTTTCTTATCTCCGAAATAGCAGTCGTCTCTCTGTCGTCTAATGATTATATTATTAGTTTTAAGGATTTTTTTCATGGTAATGAAAAACGAATATAATTGAAGATTCAGTTGTCACAACCGAATCAATTATTACACGAGGTAGCTTCAACCGAATTTCAGTAGTGACGACTTAAGTCGGTGGTGACAACGTCAATTTGGCTGTGTCGACTGCAATTTGGTGGCAACATCCGAACTTACGGTTGCTACAATCCATTTTCAATCAATTAGTTCTCTAGGTGTTCTTAGGTATAACATCACACATTATAGGGATAAACAAAACTCAACTAGGCGATAATTGTCTCAACTCCTACTTGTTCGAAAACATCCACAACTATACTTTGCCATAACCATCAATATGCACAACATTTCTTTCCTATGCAGGCTTTCATTAAAAGCCGTTGCATAGATGTTGTTGTTTCAAAAAAAGAGACAACGATTGCCATGAGATTGGCGTTACAGGGTACCGTCTGCGCATTTGCTCAGTTCAACTTTTAATTAACCGATCTTTAAGTTATTATGTTATTTAATGGAAATAAAGAAAACATTATACGATAGTAAAGAAGGAAATATGTGAAATTGATTGATTGAAGACCTTTTTAATAGTTATTGATCTCGAACTGGAAAATTATTAAATAACATAATAACTTCAAGATCGAAATAAAGCTTATAATCTTTATTATAATATTTTCGTTATTTCCATTCATCACTTGAATGAAGACAAAAAAGAATGAAAACTAAGTAAAATAATAGATTAATTAATTTATATTTTGTCAAATTTAAAAAATAAATATTTTCACATTACATCCCATGAACAGGGATAGGGGAGAGCTTCTCACAATCACTGAGCTGTGCGCTTTCCAGTTTTCACTCACTAATTAGGACCTAAAGTTTTACACCTGTTCCGATCGGCTTTTTTGAGAAGCTATTTCATGGCTAAATAACCGATAGTGTCGGCGTCACTAGGCGAGGTGGGTGTCGACGAAAGAAGTGTAAGGTTAGAACAGGCATCGAACCCACGTTCTCTCGCACAACAGCCGTGCGCGGTAACCATTGCACCACCGACGCCACGACTAGTAATAATAAAACAAATAGAAGGCGCATGGAAATAACTTCAAAAATACTATTAGGCATTGATTGATAAAGAGGCCGTATATTATATAAAGAAGCTGAATCCCATGCGTCTTTTATCGCTTCTTTCAAGGACTCTTTTGTATCATATTGCCTCCCGTCTTCGTATAGTTTTCCTACAAGCCACCCCATTTTCCATTATAGTATTGAGATCAAGTGAATATGGGGGCCAATGTAATAGTTAAAAATTTTGTTCATGAATCCAATATTTTAAAGCTCGGGCAGTATCAATTGTAGCATTATCTTGTACGTAAATCCATTCTATGGGTCCAAACAAGTTGTTAAATTGGGAAAAGGCGGCTTCTAACATTCTCTTGTACGATGCTCCACTTATTTTTTCGGTTTCAACGTCCAAATCGGTGGTGCCAAACCATAACTCCTCCTTCACTGTTGTGTGTTCAATGCAAAAGTTACTGTTCTTGTCTTAAACCGTGGAAATCGTAGTTGTATCCATCTGGTCCATCGATATTAATTTTTTTCTCGTCGGATAGCACCAATTCCGAACAGTTTTCTGACCAGCCATTGTATCATCAGGAAAATGGGATGCATTGATCTTCGCGTTCCACATTATGGGACGAGTACAAGTATTCGCTTTAACTCCACTTTCGTTGGAATTTCGACATGGAAGAATGGGAGGAAAGTCTGCCAATTTGTTGCCTTTCTCGAACAGTTGCTGCCATTTCAGTGCGCCGTTTCATATATTTTTTCATACTTCAAATCAAATAGTTGTATTCAATTCTTTGTCTTTCTTAATATTTTCTCATATTTTAGAAGCACATTTAGTCCCTTGCATTTCAATACCAAAAATTTGTACCTTTTCGGAGGTGTTAAGAACTTTAGAGCGTCCCATGTTTGTTGAAATGTTGGAACAAAACTGTTCAGTCTTCATTGTTTGGTTCATTTTCATATAACTATTATAATCACGAATCATGGCCTACTTGATCAATATAAAATAATTCCTTATTCAAGTGATGCATTCAAAAATCATTATTTATTGCATGTATTAAAAAACCAACCCGTAAAAATCATAGTTTTTTTGACTATAAATTCTTTATATATGACCACGCGCATTTGTCCAACCCCGCCCATATTTTGACAGTTAATTTTTGTCATCGCCATTAGTTTGCCTGCGAAGTTTCAGCTCGATTGAATCACGGGAAAAGGGTTAAAAATCAATCCAAAGTTTTTTCGGCATGCATGCATACAGAGAGGTTAATACAAAGTTAATACAAAGAATTAAAAAAAATGAATCTATTTTATTATAAATAATTAAGAAATTATTTTTCTTCTTTTGCTACGTAAATTGTTAGATTTTGCAGTTTATTCGTAATGAATTTCGTAATTCTCGTATATCAGTTTAAATGATATTAGCTTTGTTCGTTTACTTTCCCAGTAAAAATTTGCACAAAAAGTACGCGAACGAAAAAAGTACTTGAAAATTTTCTTGAAAACAGCTGATGTAGTTTTACCTTTAGCTGCATACTTTTGTCTCCAAACCAAAATTTGCAAGATCTCTAACATCAAAAAAAATTTCAACATTTTATCTCTCTGACTCTCAATTAGTGGACTTTCGGAGCAAACGAACATGGTTCATTAAAAATTTGCGCCAAATTTTCACGAATTATTCGTTTCGAAGTGCACGAATTATTTACGTTCAAAGTGTGAAAAATATTATTCCTTATGTAAGTGATTCGCAGTGTATGACCGTTTGCAATGGGATTGTGACAGAAATAAGTTTCGTGGGTATTATGCCAAGTTTGTTATGGGGATTTCGGTCATAATCCCCATTATATAGGGTTGTCCAATTTCAGTGATATGAGTTCTAAGTGACGTTTCGGCCATTTGTAGTATGTCATGATTTGTAATTTTTTCTTCATTGTATTCAGTAATGTTTACAGTTTCATCGTGGAGAAATATACGCAAGAACAAAATAATCGTTCTCCAATTGCAACTTTTCGTGCGCTTTTGGCATTTTATGTTTGTAATAATCGACGACCTGTGCTCGCTATTCGTCGAACTCTTGCACATTACGAGCGTATATTTTCTGTACATAATGTTCAAGTGCCAATAAGATAAAGAAACGCTCGAAGTAACGAAATTATTGCTACCGTTCAGGCAAGTGCTGCTGAAGACCGCAATTTATCGATTCCAAGACTTTGTCAACAATTGGGACTGTCTCAAACCACAACCTGGCGGATTTTGAGAAAGAATTTGGGCTTGCATTCGTACAAAATTGTTAGCACTCAAGAACTGAAGCTATTGGACTACCGTAAATGTCACGAGTTTGCAGATTTTATCTTGGAACAACTTGAAAACGAAAACGATTTTTTTAAGAAAAGCATCTTCTCCGATGAGGCTCACTTTTATCTGAGTGGTGCGGTAAATAAACAAAACAGTCGATTCTGGTGCGAAGAAAATCCACAAATTTTTCATGACAAAGCATTACATTCACCTAAATTGACAGTTTGGTGTGGTTTTTGGTATGGTGGAATCATCGGTCTGTACTTCTTTCGTTACTGTCAATGCAGAGTTATACAGATCGAAGATAACCAACTTTTTCTGGCTGAAATTGGAAGAAGTTGATCTTGACAACATTTGATTCCAACAAGACGGTGATACGTGCCCCACTGCAAGTGCAACAATCGAATTATTGCGAGAAAAGTTTGGAGATTCGATTATTTCACGAAATTGTGACATTGAATGGCCTCCAAAAAGTTGTGATTTAACACCATTAGACTATTTCTTGTGGGGTTATTTGAAGTCATTGGTTTTTAGTAATAAACCAGACTCTCTTCAAGCTTTACAAGTCAATATGGAACGTGCTATTCCTGACATACGACTTGATTTAGTGGAAAAAGTGATCGAAAATTGGGTTCATAGAATCCAATTTTGCAAAAGAAAACGTGGAGGCCATTTGAAAGACGATTTTTTCAGAATTTAATTGTATCGATTTTACTTCACATTAAATAAAAAATATTTGAATTTCCTCACCATTAGTGTGTTTTTTTTTTAAAGAAATGATATCTCTCAAATTGGAAAACCCTTTATTATACTTTAACTTAGTACTTTTAAACGCGCCAGGTCTTCAATTCATGAAAGCAATGACTGCAAACGTGACTGGACAGTCACGACTGGACCAATTTCACCAGCGTATTCGTTGTCTCATTTCATGAAAATATGTCCATCTACGACCATCCCCGAAAATGCAAGGGGGCGAAGTGGCAGCGATTTGAAAATTTTCGGATTGGTAGTCGGAGGGTACGAGGGTAAAATTGCTAACCTCTGAACCAGTGGTCAATTTTTTTTGTGTTTGGGCTTTTTTTTTTGGTTTAAATTATTTATTGCCCAAAGTCATTATTAGTTCTTATCCTACGGTTTATCTTCTATCTAGCATCCAAAGACAATTCTAGAGATACAATTTTTCTTTCTTGACAATTTAAATGTTTCATTTTCATTTTATTTCATTTATTTCATTACAAATTACTTTGCACCTTATTTTTTAATTTTCGTCGGAAATAATTCTTTGTCGATACCTAGAGCATGTAGATTTTTTTTATTAGTGCAATGTTTAAAGCAAATCCGAAGGAAAAATGACAACCTGTCATATAATGGGTATAATATATATAAAATGCTATAACTCTGGAACCGTAGCTGCAAATTGGAATTTTTTTTAAAAAAAAATACTTGGAATTTATCCGTCTTTCAAAGTGCATCATTAGATGTGTACATTTTCAT
Source organism: Phaonia tiefii (assembly GCA_963931995.1). Classification (NCBI taxonomy): domain Eukaryota; kingdom Metazoa; phylum Arthropoda; class Insecta; order Diptera; family Muscidae; genus Phaonia; species Phaonia tiefii. The sequence continues at coordinate 161,380,795 of OZ008367.1, forward strand.
AGAAATTTTAAAAGTTATAAAGCGTTATTTACAAAATTTACGAAAAAATTTAGTACATGGTACCTTATTGAGCAAAATCATTGCCAAAACTGGACTGTTGGACTGTTTGCTTTACAAAATGGTGACTTGGATACTAACAAAATTCTGGTTATTGACCGAGTTTTAAGGAAAATTCAAAAAACGTCCCGGAATACCCGATTTTTGATGTCCGTGAAGATAAATTCCGAATTTAACTAGCAAAGACACAACCCACATTCATTTATAGAACTCTGTTAACAGGTTAACAGACATCTCTTAATGCGATCAAAAAGATATATATATCAATAGAAGAGATTTTTAAACGATCAGAGCATTATATATACACGAAAATTAAATACTAAACTAATAACATTATATCATTAAAAAAAATTTCGCGCCCAAACAAAAACAGCTTTGTAAAAGGGCTATTGTCCTCACATAAAAATGTATGCATTTTGGAAACATTTAGAACGATTATTACAAAACCAGGAATTCTCCCATACTCTCATATACCTCGTTGGAAAGGTCGAGGTATATGAGAGTATGGGAGAATCTGTAATCAAAATGTGCAAAAAGTCCTTTGGCGGATCCAAGTATTTCAAATTCGGTTCAGACACCCAAATTTTTTTCGCTTATTGTGCGAAAACAAGTAATTCTCCCTTGCTCTCACATACCTTGTTGGAAAGGCCTTTAAAAACATCTTCAGAATCTGTAATCAGAAAGGGCAAAAAGTTCATCGAAGGATCCAAGTATTTCAAATTCGCTTCAAAGCTTTGGAGAGTTCATTGTTTTCGCACAATGGGCGAATATATTTGTTGGGTGTCTGAAACCAATTTGAAATACTTGGATCCTTCGAAAGACTAAGACTAATTTTTTCGGGATGCAATGATGACTCATGGATTACGTGTGGATTGCTGTCTGCCCAATAATGCATATTTTGCTTATTGACGACCATAAATTGGACGTAGCGCTCTTAAAGTTGAGGCCACTGACTCCAAATTTCGGTAGTAAATTTTAATAATTTCGACTCGTTGTTGGCTCGTATATCTTTCCATGTTTAAATGGCAAACATTACTGTAGAGAGATATCAAAAGAGCGGAAAAACATATGGCGTCGTTTGGTGTCCCTATCGATTTACTTTTGTAGCGTCTCTGTTGAAAAACCCTTTATGTATTTCTAATAATTGACAAAATCATCTTTTCATACACATACTTTAAAGTGAACCACAGACTTGTCATTCATGAGCATCAGCTTCGTCGATAACTTTTTATCTGATTGATGAATTTGAAAAAATATTATCAAAATATTTTGTGAACATGATAGTGATGTGAACAACTTCGATTTCATTCTAATTTGTTATCAAGAAGGGCGGTAAACTGACAATAAACATCAACGATAGCTGATGTTCATGCTCATGAATGACAAGTCTGTGGTTCGCTTAAAGAATCGAAAACTATAGTTGAAAAGTCGACTTTTCTTATATTTGAAATATTCGACTTTTCATATACTTATACCTATGTATTCGAAATAATCAAACAGTCAATTAAAAGCCGACTTTTCATATTTGTGGAATAATCGAAAAGTCGATTAAAAGTCGAAAATCGACTTTTCATATTTTTGAAATAATCGAAAAGTCAAAAGTCTCTTTGTATCGGCTATAGGACTCCTACAAAGTACTGGTCGGTCTCTTGAACACATTGCCGCTGTAAACGAGAGTGTCGCCGAAAACTCGAAAATATCAATTCGTCATCGTTCTCAACAACTTCATAGTTCACGAATCTCTACGCAGCGAATTTTGACAAAAGACCTCCACTTTTATGCGTACAAAATTCAGCTTACTCAGCGCTCAAACCAGCAGACCATGGAAAGGGTCGGCAATTCGTTCAATGGATAACGGCTGACCCCGAAATTGCAGTCACTGTGAACGGCATTCATTACAGGAACATGATACTGGAGTTCTTGTGGCCTTAACTGAAGGGCATGGTTTTGGCGGCATGTGGTTTCAGCAACACTGCGCCACCTGCCATACCGCACATAACACACTCGATTTATTGCAGCAACGATTTCCAGAACAAATTATGTCAAGAAATTCTGATATCAAGATCATGGGAACTAACACCGTGCGATTTCTTTCCATGCGAATTTCTTTTCTGAAATCTCGGGTTTATGTGAAAAAACTAAAAACAATTCCTGAGCTCAAAACCGAGATCCAACGCGTCATGGGTGAGATAGAGCCATATCTCTGTGAAAAAATCATGGAAAGAGAAATGGTCTGTCATCAGAGCTGTGGGTGCATTTGACGGATATTTTATTTCAGACTTAATAGAAACATGTCTTCTTTACAATTAATCGGAACTATCTAAAAAAAATACGTGTATATATTGTTATATACGTGTTTGTGGCTCAACAATAGCTTTATTAGTTATACAACAATTGCTGTGTTTGGGGCAGTGTTCTGCATCTGTCGTGAGCGAGAGAATTAAAGAGGGACAAAGAGATATTATTCAAAATCTAAGTTGCAAGTGTATGACTGTATTTTAGTATTATTCATTCAGTCAGTGATTCAGATGAGCAGAGTGTTTCTTATGTTGACTGACAATCTATCGTTCACCGGACAGAGGAAAGAAAAGTATGCTGTGGAGAAAATATATATTATTAGCAAATATATGCGATAAGTGAAAAAAGAAAGAAGGCTCGGGCGGGTAAAATGGATTATGTTGGTACTACGTTTTTGCGTAAGTCATTCGTATATGTGTGTGATATCAAAGTGAGGAACGATTTTAGGGAAGGAAATTATGTATGTGGATTTTTGGGGAGAAACACGCAAATGGTTCCACATAAAAGCATGCATGTTTGCAGTTAAACAATCTAATGTTTGCAGTTAAATATAAGTAAGTTTGGAGACTGACAAATATATATCAAAATTGGGCTGTGTTACAAACATGTGCATCGTTACTGCAAAATGTGTTTAGGAGAATATGTTACAGATGCCGCTTTTTCCAGCTTGTAAATATTACTCAACTAAAATAATAATTACAAATGACTACCAAGTTGATGTGATTTAAAAAAAAGCAACTACGTATTTATTTATGTAAGCAAATAAGGTTTTTTTATTTCGTGATAGGCTTCAAAAACTCATATTTATTATTCAACTTTAAAATTATGTTTAGATCTAGATTTGCTTTTAACGAAAAAATTTCAAAGAATACGGTAAAATTAAAAAAAATCAATGAGTGTTCTAACTAACGGGCGATGTGTGAACACCTTATTGTTACACGGTACCTGTTGAACACATTAGTAAATGTTATTTTGGCCGTCGGTGGTGCAATGGTTAGTGTGCGCGGCTCTTGTAGATGAGATCCGGGGTTCGAACCCGGCTCTGACCACCTTCAAAAAAAAAAAAATAATTTCTTTCGGCGGCGGTAACCTCGCATAGTGACGGCGACATTATCGAGTATCTAGCCATGAACAAGCTTCTCAAATTACCGTTCGGAATCGGTGTAAAACTGTAGGTCCCAATCAGTGAGTGAAAACTGGAAAGCGCACAGCTCAGTGATTGTGAGAAGTTCTCCCCAGTCCCTTCATGGGATGTAATGGGAAACCATTTATTTTTTTTTTTTAATAGTTTTTGTGCTGAAGGCTCTTTTGCTATTGCACTTTCTTTTTTCTTCTGCTTTAACATTTGAAGTAATATTGTTAAAATAAATAAAGCAATATTTAGCTCACTGAAATAATTGTTTCTGTTCTGTCATAAACAGAGCGCCGACAGAAAGTATTGAATAGTATAGAGAACTTGTTGCACTCTTTTCCGCTCTCATGTAGAGAGTCTGAGTAAAAGAGCATAAAAAGTCTTATTCTCTTTATAGAAAATTTCAATATAAATGCCATTTCTACACTGTTATTACATAAATCAATACAAAAACCATAAATGTTTCACAATGCACTGCATTTATAGGGGGCATCCCCTGATTGTTGGTTTGATAAAAAAATGCATCAATGTTTCACATCAAAATTATGAATGGACCAAGTTATGAAAAAAAAGAGTAGTACGTTTTGAATCATTCGCCAGATGTCGCCAGTGCTTTTGAGTCATACAATTCGTTCCATGAGTTCTCTGTACTATTCAATACTCTTTGGCGACGACAACCTGGTTGTTTGTTCGCTGCTGCTACATTAATACCATCCTCCTTATTTGCAGGCAATGACTATTCTTATACAACAACCACGTATGTGATGTTAACGCTGTGTGTTGTTTGCATATGTTCACTTTGATAGATTGCCCTACCCGTGCCATGAATGTTAACACACCAAAAACAAATAGAGAAAGGACATCGATTAAGGGCGTCTATATATACTTTAAAAGCTCCGTGAATATTTTTCTAAAACCATTTACAATGGCGCGTCCTTAAGTACTCGAAATAAACTCAAAACGGATTCAGTTCATATGAACCCTAATTATTAAGGGTGTTGCAAATCTTTTTAAGACTATTTCGTGATGTCCTCAATGACACTAGGCCATCATGCAAGCATAAACACATTTTATTTTGTAAGAATATCAAGCAAACTTTCGGAATTAGAGGAAAAATGTAGGTTCCAATCAAGGTTCATATATCGTACCACCTAAGGGTAATGAAAAATATTTTCTAAAAAATAATAATAAAATTTCTACCTACTTTATAGCCTTGTCGCACAATATCCCAAACAGCCCTCGTACTCTAGATTATGCCATCCAATAAATGGTGCTCTTTGTGACTTTTAGGTTTCTTATTTATGCTCTTAATAGTATGACTGATATTTTTTATATATGTAGACATTTCAAATTTGTATTTAGTTTTTCAAAAATGTGTATTAGTAGTTGTATAGTCTGCCTGTATGTGTGTGTGTGTGTTAGGTACTCAGACAATTTCCTTGAATGCGCTGCACTATGACAGAGTGCGTGAAATGTTTGCTCGTTTGCGTGTATGTGTTGATGTTTAGCCATGTTAAGAGGTTCACAAGTGTTGTAATACCAACACAGTTCATTGTTGTTTCATTCAAGTGTACGACTGAACAACGAACGTACAAACAATAGTTGTTAAGTGTTTTTATTTGGTTGCAAATTTGTCAGAAAATATATAGAAAATTTATTATATTTTGTTTTTTTTTTTTTGGGTTTTCATTGCATATTTCATTTGACTGGGTAACGAAGAAAACGAAAGACTTAAGACACAAACAAGCATGATTGGGGTTTCTTTGCATACAATCCCAATGATTACATGAAAGACAGCAACAGTTCCAAATTCCAGAGTTGTTGCCTCATTATGCGTCTCTTGAAAAAGAATTAAATGATTGAAATGTGGCCAGGATTATTATAATAATCTATATTGTAAGTCGCGTACTTAAGTAATAACACTGTTCAACATAGAAACTGTATATTTACCAAAATGTTTTAGATTTAACAAATTTTATAAATTCAACCAAAAAAGTAATATAACAAAAATATTAAGACTGAAGAAATACAAATTTGTTGTTAGATTGGAATCTTGGCAGTTGCTAACTACTTTCCGTTTTGACATTTCACCAAACTACAAAAGAGTAACTAAGACCCATTTCTAAGCTTTGGCAAAATCTGTCATTTTCTCTTGCCTTTCGTAAAAAAAATTCCGTATGCATATGACAATTATTGTGATTTTTCAAACATTTATTGATATAGCAAAGCCTCTTTTTTAACTCTTTTGAAAATGTGGGTATATTTTGAGTTATGACTCCATTGTAGCTATGTAGTTATGTGCAATTGCTTCCGCATTGATCCCTTTAAAATGGCATTGCCAGTAATAGTATCCTCTGATTTGCCATCTTAATCATATGCAAATTATTCGATAGCTTGTAAAGGCAAATTGCCATTAAACACTAACCTACATGTTTTACGGAATTTCGGTCAAGGGCTTAAAACTGGGTCGACATTATTTTGAATGACCGTAAAAAACAAGCAACTTGTAGTTTTTCTTATTATAAAACGATATTGATTGATTACATTTAATTTGCAAAGACCTCGTTGAAGTCGGTTTTGTTGTTTGGATTTGGATTTAAAACTTTGAAAAGAATAAGAATTTATGTCACTGGATTTTCCAATAATTACGAAATCTTTATACAGGGTGGTTCAGTCACGACTGGATAAATTTTACCAGCGTATTCCTTTCTACGACAATCCCCGAAAATGGAAGGCGACGAAGTGGCAGCAGTTTGGAAATGTTCGGATTGGTGGTCCGAGGATACTAGGGTAAAATTACTAAGTTCTGAACCAGTGGATTTTGGGATTGTTGGAAAGGCCTTTAAGAGACTTTTCAGAAAAAGTGAAATCGATACGGTGCTTTCAAAAAAAAATTTGGAAAAAAAGACATAAGAACGTGCACATAACCTCAATTTTCTCATAAAGATGGCAAAAAACTTATGTTTTTTTCTTTTAAAAAATAGCCCTACCTCTTACCTTTCCAAAATTACCTAAACGAAGCCCAGATGTCTTACCGCACGTGTCCGATGTGGTTCGCAAACGGCTGCAATTGTGTTTAGTAGAAAACGGGAACCACATTGAAAACTTCCTTTAACATCAAATGTTTTTTTTCCTTTGTGTTTGATTCTTCAGCTAAAAATTTCAATAAAATAAAATTGTAAACGTGTTAATTTACAAAAACAAATAAATGTGTGCTGTTATTTCGCTTCCAAAAAAAAAAATTGCATTTCAGTCAAATTGTCATAACTTTGGAACGGTAAACCTTAATTTTCTCATCCAGATGGCAGCTAACTTAAAAAATAGCCCTACCTCTTACCTTTCCAAAATTAACCAAACGAAGCCCAGAGGTAGGGCTATTTTTTAAGTTAGCTGTCATCTGGATGAGAAAATTAAGGTTATGTGAAAATTTTATTTATTTAGTTTTTCATTTTCAATTTTTTTTTTTGAAAACTCCGTATCTCGGCGATTTCACTTTTTAAAATTTTTTTAAAGATTCTGAAAGGTCTCTTAAAGACCTTTCCAGCAAGCCCAAAAAATCCGACCGCTGGTTCAAGGTTCATATCCGACCAGTTAGCAAATTTTACCCCCGTAACCTCCGACCACCAGTCCGAAAATTTTCAATTCAATTTTCAAAATTTCGCTGCCATTTCGCCCCCTTGCATTTTCGGGGATGGTCGTAGATGGACATATTTTCATGAAATGAGCCAAGGAATACGCTGGTGAAATTTGTCCAGTCGTGACTGAACCACCCTGTATTATATAAAGTTTACGAGTAATTTAAATTCTAAACGACATTGACTGATCTATCTAAAGAGATGGCTATACTCCCAAACTACTCGGTTGGGGCAAGCAAATTGGACGTCACTGAATTTAGAGTCTGCCACAACTGAATTTAGGTGTTATCACCAACGTAACTTGATCAAAAACTTTATCCGCTAACGAAATTAGTGGTTGGCACAACCTTCCAATTCGGTTGTCGCAATGGAAATATTTTTCAAATCAAGTTGCCTCAACTGAATTTTGGGGTTGTTAGTACTGAAACTTGAAGTCACCATAACCGAATCAAACAGATTAGAAGGTTGGTACAACCCCATCAAATTAACGAGTTGGGGTTGACACAAACTTCTTAGGGATTGTTACAAAATATTTGATTTGGTTGTGTTGACTTCAATATATTTTTTGTATGGGGGTGTCCCAACTAAGTTTTCCTATCAGCTAAATATAAATCTTATCAATTTCAAATACAGCTAAAACATTTATTATATTTTTGATGTGTTAACATCTATAGGCACCGGTATGGCAATCTATCAAAGTGAACACATGTAAACCATTCGCAGCGTTAGCATAACATACGTGGTTGTTGCACAACAATCGTCTCTGCCTGAAAATAAGTATGATGGTATTGATGTAGGGGCAGCGAACAAACAAGCAGGTCGTCGTCGCCAAATAGTATTGAATAGTATAGTATAGAATAGAAACAATGATGCCATGGTATAGTTATCTATAAGGTAGTTGCATTAGCACTTCCGTGGTTAAGCTTTCAAAATTGGCTGAATAAAGAAAAACACTATTTACACAAAATTAGAGAAATTTAATAAGATTACACTGTGACACAAATGAAAAGAATTTGTTTCGGGCCTCAACCAAACCAAAAATTTGTGAAAGTACTTGGACGGGGATACGTAACAATTTTTTTTAGCAGGCCGAAGAAAATTTTGGAGATGGGTCAGGGGCCTATTTCACATTTTACTTCAATAAATCCTAAACAGTTTGAAATATTGCATTACAACCTTTGACAATATTGTAGCTATTTTCCAATTTCCCAATTCCCTCTAACATATTTCTAAGGAAAATTACACTGTTAATCGATTATTTCACGAAACGTCATGATACATTTCAAATATTTTATACGTTTTGACATTTCTTGCCTAACGGTAAATAAATTGCGGTAGCTGTCTTCAGATGGATTGTGGCTTATAAATTTCTTGATAATTTTTATAAATACCCTAATCAACAAAAATTATATTTAGAGCTACATAATTGGTGTAGAAATGCTGCGATTAAACATATTCTTTAAATATTCACCTATATGTATTCAATATTAAATAAATTATAAATTGATATCTTCTACAAAGTTGTAGTGCTTAATATACTTAACAATATTGTCAAATACACTATGGAACGAAAATGACATTTGGGTAAGTTTAACTAAGTTTAAGTTGTACTTAAAATAAAGAGAGAATTGACATATATAAGTATGCATATGTACATCCCATCTAGGCGAATATTTAAAAAATATGGTCAAACGCAACAATTCTACACAAATTACGGAGCTCTAAATATAGTTTTTGTTGATTAGTGTATTTAGCAAAGATATCAAGAATTTTATTAACCACAATTGTTTTGAAGACGACTACCGCAAGTTATTTTCCATTAGGCGAAAAATGTCAAGACATATAAAATATGTGAAATTTTTCATGACGTTTCGTGAAATAATCAATTAACACTGTACTTGTCCTTGGAAATATATTACAGGTAATTGTGAAATGGGAAAATAGCTACAATATTGTCAAAGGTTGTAATGCAGTATTTCAAGCTGTTTAGGATTTATTGAAGAAAATCTGAAATAGGACCCTGACCAACCTCCAACATTGTCTTTGGCCTGTAAAAAAAATTGTTACGTATAGGAGCAAAACCGAGCGGGGTTTTGTGATACCACGTCCAAGTACTATCACAATTTTGGGTTTCCAGTGTTATCTTATTTGACACAAAGTCTATGCTATAAATTGCATTTTGATCGAAATTCTTTGTATTTGATTAAGAAACAAAACGAAACAAAGCCAAATTTGACAGCTTACCCACGGAAAAGATGAAAAAAAATCACAAATGAGCTGGGCGGACGCGTTTAACCGATATAAAATTTTACCATGATTGATGGCTTTTGAGACATTTATGGTTTTTGTATTGTTTTATGTAATAACATTGTCGAAATGGTGCATTTATATTATTTGCATTTACATTGCTATTGTGAATGTGCAAACTATGAATATTTATAACATTGTGAATGCAAATCGGCTGCCCTCCTGCAAGGACGAGAATGGGAATCTGATGACTGATAAGCAGTGTGTGCCACTTTCCACTTTTCAGCACTACTCCACTCAGATTCTTCCAGGTAATGATAATGGAAGATAGTGTAGATGCTACCACCCCCCAACCACGGCGATCTCCCGGTTTAAGAATAATAAAGCCGCCGGTTCGGATGGGCTACCCGCTGAACTTTTTAAGGCAGGTGGCGAAGGACTGCTAACCCACATGCATCGACTTATATGCGGTATATGGCTGGGGGAATCTATGCCTGAGTCTCGGTGTATAGGGTCTCGCGTATAGGGTCTTGTCTACCGTATTATGTGAAAGACTAAAGCCAATTGTTGAAATTCAGATTGGAACTTATCAGTGTGGTTTTAGACCAGCCAAGTCCACGACTGACCAAATGTTCACGCTACGCTAAATCCTGGAAAAAACCCACGAAAAGCAAATCGATACATAGTAGGCAACAAATTATTATTTTTTCCATAAATTTATTTATAACTGCAAAACTGTTGATTGTGTGGCGAAACAGTATATCAATAGATTAAAGGAATTGTAATTCTTAATTTTTCAAAGTTTTTTGCAGCAAAATCGGACTAGTCGTTCTCGAGTAATGTCAAACAAGAAAGCCCCAAACGAGACAAATTACCCTATATGATACGTACTAACAACAAATCGATATATCTCGATACCTAGTCGTGACCGATCGAAACGCCGGGACAAGTATAACCTTTTTTTGACCGATATAACTTTTCCCTGTAGTCAGAAGCCATGCCGATTGTGGCTGTCGCACAGTGTAATGAAAGAGACGAAGCCAAAGTAAAATTCAAAAACATTTAAAAGCGCTGCTAAATAGTAAAGTTTAAAACTTCCATTATGGGAAACCTGTTACTATTTTGCTCGTCACTGTATAAATTCAGACTTATATTGGGCGCACCTAAAGGGTTTTTCAACAGAGACGCTACAAAAGTAAATCGATAGGGACAGCAAACGACGCCATATTTTTTCCCGCTCTTTTGACATTTCTCTTCAGTAAGGTTTGCCATTTCATCATGGAAAGATATACGAGCCAACAACGAGTCGAAATTATTAAAATTTACTACCGAAATTTGGAGTCAGTTGCCTCAACTTTAAGAGGCCAACTGTAAGAGGCCTCAACAATCAGCGATGAGGCTCATTTCTGGCTGAATGGCTTCGTCAATAAGCAAAATATGCGTTATTGGTCAGACAAAAATCCACACGTAATCCATGAGTCATCATTGCATCCCGAAAAAATTACGGTTTGGTGCGGTTTATGGGCCGGCGGCGTCATTAGGCCGTACTTCTTCCATGATGATCAAGACTTAAGAGGCCTCAACAATCAGCGATGAGGCTCATTTCTGGCTGAATGGCTTCGTCAATAAGCAAAATATGCGTTATTGGTCAGACAAAAATCCACACGTAATCCATGAGTCATCATTGCATCCCGAAAAAATTACGGTTTGGTGCGGTTTATGGGCCGGCGGCGTCATTAGGCCGTACTTCTTCCATGATGATCAAGACCGGCACATTACTGTGAATGCGAATCGCTACCGTTCAATGATAACCGAATATTTTTGGCCCCAATTGGATAATATGGACTTGGAGGACATGTGGTTCCAACAGGACTGCGCCACAAGCCACACAGCGAATGCCATAGACCATAGACGATTGATGAACTTCGTACGAATATCGAACGTGAAATTGCAGCAGTATCGGCCGATTTATGCTTGAAAACCGTCGAAAATTGGGTTCAGCGTCTGGACTTCTGAAAGCGTGCCCGTGGTGGCCATGCAAAAGAAATCGAGTTCCATATATAATGGCATCGAACGTACTTTCAGAGGAATAAAGAATTTCATTGGTATCTAAAAACGGGTTTGTTTTATTTAAAAAAAACTTTTGTAGCGCTCTTATTGAAAAACCCTTTACAATGTAAAGAAGTGCAACATAAGCTATGGATATTAGCTATATTAACTTTACTTGTAGCTATTGCAAAACGGTCAATTCTCCCAACTACATATCGAAAGCTGGAATGCGAAACAACGTGGGTACTATTTTAATTTTTTATACAGAAGAGGAACAGAACCTTATAAAATGATTCAGAATACAGTTTTGGCAGTCATATATTCGACTCTTAATCGAGGTATGACGTAATATACAAATGAAAGTTGTAACTAGTTTGTTTTGTAATTCTGCAAACTCTAGTTTGCATTGCATTGTTCACCAATCGTGGCCGTCTGTCACACTATTATTGGGACAGTGACACCTGCAGCATTAGTGGCACATTTCGCCTTAAGTGGGAGTCATAAAACCCACACAATTATATATACTAAAGGTGCAGTCAGGCGGCATGTGGGGAATTTTATTGCCGTTAAAACTTAACAAGAAATATCATTTTATTCGTACAAATATTATATAATATCCTTGGAATCATTATGGGGCTGTATAACCATTATCTAGACAAATAAGCTGACAACAATATAATGTTACTATGTACATAGTTTTATGAGTAATGGAAAAAGCCAAAACTATATAATAACATATTTTTGGCGAGTCCAAATCTTCATATGTATGCATGTTTAGGTCGATGACAAATTAGTTTGTTGTTTGCTGAATACTCAGCCCTCGTTGATATTGTGATAATGAACTTTCTTACCTTGGGGTCAATGCTGGGTTTTAATATTTTCTAATAGTTTATTAAAGATCATCATAAGGGTCATTATGATATTGTTAAACCAAAGTGTGTATTTCTTCATAAAGTATCATAGTCACTACCGCCTCTAAGCAGAGATTGAAAACTTGAATGTAGATGTCAAAGTTATTTAGTTTAGATCTTTAATGGAGTCATAAACATGTCATTTGACGGAAGATAACATGATGAGATATTGAAACTTGTGTCGTATTTATAAAGGTGTTTTACCACATATTAGCGGTGATAATAGTAATAGTAATAACACTACGAACCCATTTCATATATTCTCTCTGCCTGAAAGTGAGTGTCTCCTGATTGACATCACCAATTCTGATAATCCTAAGAGCTTGACGACGATCGTTAAATTTCCTTTTGGAGCATTGCAGATGTTACTTTCTACCTGAGGCTGGTCCACCGATCTGTTTAACTTGACCTGCCTCCTATCATCTTCAAACAACTGGCTACGCCGCACCGGACATCAGGCTGCGATTTAATAGCGCCATATTGGTATCGAAAGGTTTTCCGCCAACTTTAGGCCTAGTGGTCTGCCCTTCTTCTGTTTGTGTTTTCGTATTGTTTCGTTATTTTCCGTTTCATTTACTCACGAGTAGTGGGATTTGAAGTCACCCACGCCACACGTTGAAAAATAACAGCCTCTCTAACATATTCTCCCAAACATATTCTGCAGGCACCATGTATATATTTGGAACACACTTCAAACATTAATATGTTTGCAAGTTCCAAACTCACTTGTGTTTACATATTAACACCATCATGTTTACTGGCAAACATACCCTTTCCAGTTTCTTTCATTCACTCATAAAGGGTTTTTCAACAGAGACGCTACAAAAGTAAATCGATAGGGACCACAAACGACGCCATATTTTTTCCCGCTCTTTTGACATTTCTCTTTACTAAGGTTTGCCATTTCATCACGGAAAGATATACGAGCCAACAACGAGTCAAAATTATTAAAATTTACTACCGAAATTTGGAATCAGTGGCCTCAACTTTAAGAGGCCTCAACAATCAGCGATGAGGCTCATTTCTGGCTGAATGGCTTCGTCAATAAGCAAAATATGTGTTATTGGTCGGACAGCTATCCACACGTAATCCATGAGTCATCATTGCATCCCGAAACAATTACGGTTTGGTGCGGTTTATGGGCCGGCGGCGTCATTGGGCCGTACTTCTTCCGTGATGATCAAGACCGGCACATTACTGTGAATGCGAATCGGTTCAGCGTTCAATGATAACCGAATATTTTTGGCCCCAATTGGACAATCTGGACTTGGAGGACATGTGGTTCCAACAGGACGGCGCCACAAGCCACACAGCGAATGCCATAGACCATAGACGATTGATGAACTTCGTACGAATATCGAACGTGAAATTGAAGCAGTATCGGCCGATTTATGCTTGAAAACCGTCGAAAATTGGGTTCAGTGTCTGGACTTCTGCAAGCGTGCCCGTGGTGGCCATGCAAAAGAAATCGAAATCCATACATAATGGCATCGAACGTACTTTCACAGGAATAAAGAATTTCATTGGTATCTAAAACAGGTTTTGTTTTATTTAAAAAAAACTTTTGTAGCGCTCTTATTGAAAAATCCGTTATGTACGAAACACACATACAAACCAAAGTAACATCACAAATCATTTAAGCGTCCGAGCCTTCGTCCATTCCTTTTTTACTGATCAAGTGCTTTTGATATCCTCTGTCCGGTGAAGCATTGACGACTGAATACATGAAACTAAAAAGCAATACATCGGCCAAAATACGAAACACTGCCTTCATCTGCAATTTGCACGCACATTTAGGAATATTTATGACTCACTGACTGAGAGAATAATGCAAAAACACAGATACACACTTACAAAGATAGACTCTCTCGTGTTATTCTCTTGCTCTTGCGAGAGCATAGACAGTGCAACAAACACAGCTGTAGTTGTATCACAAACATAAATATATGTGGGTCGCAAACACATATATTCTAACATATTAACCATTGTGTGTCAAACATGTAATATTCAGTAGCAAACACAATATGTTTAGACACTAGTGTATTATATTTGCGACAAGTTCCAAGTAACTAATAGGCGTCAAATCGGATCAGGTTGAGAATCGACCTCTACTACATTATTATTGTCCCTACCGTCTTCTATAAATCACCAATCATATAAAATTGCTGTAGCTCATACATGTATAATTATATATGCCAAAAACCCTAGGGCAAATATACTTGCCTGTGGTCGTCAAAGGGTTAAGGCAGTTATTTTATATGAGAGGTACCAGAATGGGCCTGGCAAATTCGTCAATATTCTCTAGTTAAGTAAACATTTACCACCATCTGAGTTTCAGATAATTGCGTCAAGAGTATTAGGTTTTTAGGTTTGTTTGGAGAAACCACAAGGGCGTGGCCAAATCATCCACTACAAATAGCATACCAAGTATTGACAAGTAATAATTTCTGCCAAAATTTCAGAGGATCCATAAAGAGAGACGGCAGATCTGCCCTGCTTACTAAGAATCAACTCCAAAATATTAAAAAAAATATATTTTTTTTAATGCTCAAGTTAGCAACATTTTGCACCTTCCGTTATGGTTGGAAATTGCGGCAAAACTACATAAATGTTATTAGTTTCATTACATAAAATCAACGTGTTTCTTCAGAAATCTGCTTCTACTGAAAAATTTAAGAAAGTGGACTTGAGTCCTTCTTGATGAGCACGGCAGAGATATCTTATTGACAAGACAGAATGTTAGTGGGACATGGTTCAATCGTCTTTAAGTCGACCTAAACCGAATTTGATTTAAATATACCTGGGCCTTATGTTGCCGTCGGTGATGCAAGGGTTAGTGTACGCGGGTCGTGTACATGAGAACGTGGGTTCGATCCCTGCTCAGACCACCTTACATTTCTTTCGACGACGGTCACCTCGCTTAGTGTTGGCGACACTATTGTGTACTTAGCCATGAAAAGCTTATCAAAATACCATTCGGAACCGGTGTAGAACTGTAGGTCCCAATCAGTGGGTGTAAAACTAACAAGCGCACATCTCACTGATTGTGCGAAGCTCTCCCCAATCCCTTCATGGGATGTTATGGAACATCGTTGTTGGGTCTTATGTGAATATTTCTAAGCGTTACATATTGTTCTGTATTATATTGAATACACCCCATCCTAATGGGCGAGGGTATACAAATATTTTTCAAAAAGTTTAACCCTCCTAGGAGTCGATCTCTGGATACCTAGACCTTGACCCCTTTTGCGGTTAAACCTGTTAGCATGGTACAAAATATCCCTTACCTCTCTCTAGCAAGTCGTCGAAAAATAAATGTAGCTGGGGATAAAAAACAGATCAAATATCTTTGAAAATTTTCAACCAAGTTGGTCGTAATATTGAAAGGTAATAATAAACTTGTGAAATAATGAAAATCACTCTGCGTTTTCTATTCTTTAACTCTCATGATCTCAAACCAATTCGAATATAAACTCGTACTTGAACTATTTAAACGAAAGTCCAGCACTGTGGAGATTTTTTAGCTTCAACCTCTTAAAAAACAAAACAAATTTCATTAATTCGATGACGATCTGATTATGAGGTAAATGTAGTTAATTACATATGTTTAATGAATTTCATTTACTTCAATGGCACACATTCGATGAGAAAACACATGAAGTTGTATTTGTTTTTATTTGCATGATGGAGTATTTAGAGTGTGACTTGCTACAAAAGCTATCAAAGCTACTTAACTCGTTGTTACATTTAGCAATGACATAAGTTGTAAGTAATTCACAATGAAAACCCCAAATATAAATAATAAAAACAAAAAACTACAATTTAAAATAAATCTATACGGAAAGGCTTCCTTATAGATAATAAAACCAGGTAACACTCTAAGCAACCAGAGGAGAAAAGTGGCAACACAATGTCGACGCCTTTACGCCGTTGCTGGAATTGTGGTCATTCCCGCAGACCCACCAACCAGGTTTATTATGCAACATCTCTGACTGGCTTGATTACTGGTGTATCAGTGTACCAGTTGAACTTAAACTTCAATAGACTTTAAATTATCTTTCGCAAATGTTGCTGCTGCTGCTGCACTTTCAACCGTCTCCAGAGTTGGAGGAGATCCGATACATATATTCGAAAGTGTTTTAAGAAAAGCAACAAAAATGCTAAGTAAACATGCAACCAACAAATTTGTTACATTTTCCTCAGGCCGCGTACGTCTTGTTAAGGCTGTTCGTTTGTTTAGCTAATGAATACAGCGCAGCCAAACAACAGCCCAGAGTTGCCATGTTGGCATAATTTGTGCCGTATTTGCAAAAACTGTTTTCTGGTCTTGGTACATATTGTTTGAAAATTTATGTCAAGTGGCGTTTAGTAAAATTTCGCCAAAATTTACATAAAACTTGAGAGATTTTAATTTGAATTCTTCTCCTGGGCGGATAGGGAAACCGCTTTCAAGTATACCGGGAAGAGTGAGTCGATCCACATACAAAAACAAAAGATTTCTCCAGGATTTTTCGTAATGTGAATATCTCGTCGAAAGTTGACGTTCGAAGCCTAAAGACACACTGATAAGGTACGATCAGGTCTGCAACAAACGACTTTTGACATTCGCACATTACGCTCGAGAGGACCTTGTATGCGATGCATTAAACACTTATTTCACGATAATTCGTACATGCACTCTGGTCGCATTTTGAAAACGGGGCACAGTGTGCTAAAACTCCAATCGTCGGGCGTGTATTCGTCTCTCCACATTTGCATATGAACCAATACATGCACCATTCCAACTCATAGAAACCAGCCTTAAACATCTCAGCCAGTAGTCAACACCAACGGCTTTGTTGATCTTAAGCCGGGAATTCTAACTTCACTTTGGCTAGGTAGTTACTCAGTCTCGCTCTTCCTCCACAATAGTGGTTTCTTCTTAATCAAACGGGTTTCCTCTCTCCTCTTCACCTTATACCGCTCTATGGTGGCTTGGGTTGTAACTGACAGAAGCGTCGCCATACTTACTTACTTATTCGGTCTCGAACAACCCCGGGGGGGACAGGCACCTTACAAAACGAAGATAACATATTTCGCCAACCAGTTCGATATTTTGCCTTATCTCTACAGTTAGCAATACCAAGTGTACGCAGGGATTCGCCAACTTGATCCTTCCAGCGTAATCTTGGTCTTCCTATTTTTCGTCTTTCTTCAAGTTTGGTTTCGAAAACCATTCGTGCTGGTTCGTCCTCATCCATTCTACTGACATGGCCTAGCCACCGTAATCGCGTTATTTTGATCCGCTTAACTATGTCAATGCCGGGATAAAGCTCATACAGCTCATGGTTCATGCGTCGCCGATACTCGCCGTTGCGCACTATAAGGCAATACATTTTCCGGAGTATTTTTTTCTTGAAGACTCCCACCATACCATACGTTTAGAGTTATTTTCATCACTTGCCCTTCAACACTTTTCATTATACCATGCTTTGTCTTTCAGCGGTATTTCATAACCAAGTTCTATCTCTGCAGCAGTTTTCATAGAGTGGAAAATGTACTTCCACTGCGCTTCCGGATCATGAGGCGGCGGGGTGGGTTCTGCGCCAGTATCTGAGTGAGCGTCTTTGAATAGGTCGCGACTATCTCTGGTAATTGGAGCTTTCCGATGTCCAGATTTCTAGAAGTATATGATTGGTTTCGTACGACTTTCGCTCTGCTTATCCTTGTGTGAACTTTTGCTGCAAACAGATAGCCATCCGAATCGATATTAGCTTCTAGATTTACATGTACGTCCATTATACTAGTAGAGCGCCTTTCATCAATTACCAGGTGATCAGTCTGGTTCTTCGTCTGTTGAACAGGTGATATCCAAGCAGCGTTATGGACGTCTTCATATTGGAATCTCCTACTACTGACAACCGTGGTTTTCGCCGCGGCAAAATACAACACTCTCATTCCGTTATCGGAAGTTACTGCGTGTATACTTAATTTTCCGATGGTAGGTTCAAGAACATATTCTCTGCCGATTTTTGCCTTAAATTCAGCCAAGAACAATCTTAATGTCAGCGTAAACGCGCTATTTTGATAGGCATAACTACGTCGATGGCCGGATACAGATTATACGGCTCATTCACCCGTCAGCGATATTCGCCATTTTCCATTTTACGATCATATGTTCTACGGAGCATTTTTCTCTCGAAGAAGGCCAGGGCAGCGATCGTACACGCTGAAAAATCTTTCTTTTCTGTTGTTTGGATGCAAATATAAAGTGTGTTTGGAGCTTGTCGCAAATATAATATACTTGCGTCCAAATATATTGTGTTTGCTATTCAATATTACATGTTTGAGACACAATGATTAATATGTTAGAATATATATGTTTGCGACCCAAATATATTCATGTTTGTGATACAAATATAGCTGTGTTTGTTGCCCTGTCTATGCTCTCTCGAGAGCAAGAGATTAAGCGAGGGACAACGATAGAGTCTATCTTGTAAGTGTGAATCTGTATTTTTGCATTATTCTCTCAGTCAGTGAGTCTTGAATGGGCGTGTAAATGGCAGATGAAGTGTTTCTTATTTTGCCTGATGTATTGATCGTCAATGGTTAATCGGCCACAGGATATCAAAAGCTCTTGATCAGTGAAAAAATAATATACGAAGGCTCGGCAGCTTAAATGGTTTGTGATGTTACTTTGGTTTTTGTGTATGTGTTTCGTATATATGTATGTCTGCTACCAAAGTGAGAAACGATTTTGAGGAAAGCAACTGGAAAGGGCAATAAAGTGAAGCCGTTTGTCTGTCCAAGCCTTTACTGAGAAAATCGGAACGGAGGACCATTTGTGAAATAAAAGCTTGGCTTGCATGAACTAGATTTATATAGAAATACATTCTTTGTGTACCAACACATAGCTGAAACCTTCCGAAAACAAAAAGGTGAGAGACAACAAAGAAAGGAGAAGCAAAAGAGCAGCTGGTTGTAAAAAAGCCTAAATGTAAAAAAGGTCGTTTTAAATTAAATTTAAATTTGTTGTATTAATTATTTATAAATGTGGATTTATATTGATAAAATTAATTATTATAAATAATACATGCATATATATTGAAATCAAGGAATAATTCGTTTTTAAATATTATTATGTTTGGGGACAAATACGAATGTTTCGACGTAAAAGCATACATGTTTGCCAGTAAACATTTAAACACAAGTGAGTTTGAGACTTGCAAACATATTAATGTTTGAAGTGTGTTCCAAATATATAGAATATGTTTGGGAGAATATGTTATGGCCAGTTTTTCAGTCAGTGGTAACCTTCGTTTCTTAGTTAAATTGTGGTTAAACATCGAATTGTGTTTTTTAGTCATTGTTTAACTATGATTTAACCACCCAATGTTGGTTGGTTAACTTATAGTCAGAACTATATTACTTTGACAATCAAATTACTGGCTGTCATAGTGAGAAATGAAGATTGTATAAAATACACTTTCAGATTTGTGTATTTGTACACATACGTTGAGTCTAGATCGTTAAATTATTGCGCCTATATAGTTTTTAACACATTTTTGTTAAAATGACTTCGATTTTATGCATCTATATCTTATTTTACATAATTCCATTTTGTTTGTTCCTCTTTGTTGTGTTGGTATTTATCCCAAAACACACATTTCCAATTAAAGGGTTGCCATAATAACTAGTTGACCATATGACGACTTACATTAACTCACCACTGAAAAATAAAATGCAAAGTTAACCTCTAATTAACTTAGAATTAAGATTAAGTAATCCGATAGTTAACCACCCTCTTAAAAACTGGCCATTAGAGAGGACGTTATTTTTCACCGTGCATGTGCCCTCACCTCATTTTTCTTCCGTCAGGGGTTGGTAGAGGTTAGAGGTATGGTAAAGTAGTTAGTTTTTATGCGAATGGTGGCTATAAGTTCACTCACGGGTTTGAAACTTGAGACCAAATGTCGGAGTCTTTTACCAACCAAAGTCATGCCTTTTCTCATGGCAGCTGTAGTACATGTCACAGTTCTTCTTCGTTGTACAGTCATGACCTGGCCATCGCATCTCCTAGATGACAGAAATGTCAGCCTTATAATTCTGAAGGACAGATGGATACTGACACCGGTTCTGCATAGTGTTATAACATTCCAAGTGCGTATCCGTAAATCGTGGTCCTTATAAGGTTTTCTGGAGTCACCAACAAATAGGGGGTTTTCTGTTTCTCATTCTCCTATCGTATTTTTTTTACCAATATAACTGTGGCGAAAGGCAAGTCCAACCCACCGTGTTTTTGCATTTTACCTACTGCCACGATGATTATGTTTCAGCGGCCCATTATGGACAAGACGCTGACCAGAATGCAGTGTGACGAGACTGGATATTTGTTTCTTACTTTCTATCCGCCGTTGGTCATTAGTGTTTGAAGAGACTCCGTGACAGGGTCACCTATTTAACTTGCGACGCATCAGTGATCGCCTAACAAATCAGGCTGCTCATTCGTTTAGCATTCTCTCACTGGCTAGTTAACGGAGGCTTCCGACAAAGCCATTTTGCGGTACATACTACGACGACGTAGTGAGCGGCTTGGACTGCCTTAAGAGGGAAACATTTCTGGCAACTCCTAAATCAGTGGCAATTAGAAACGTTCCATTTCCACGGTCGGTACCATGTCACATGTCTTATATTGGCTCCAGTTAAACACATTAGTTTCTTGTTATTAGTTGCTTCTGGCTCTCTTGCAAGGTATATAATACTAAATAAACCCTAGTATTACAGTTCAAAACTTTGAAAAATAAAAATTTTCAATTCTTGAATTTTTAAAAGATCAGCTAGATATGTAGATTATGGCTCAGAGATAACTTTCACCACACGTCGCTATTTTTCCATCAGTCGCCGCCGCGGCCATTGTTTTGGTCGGCGCAGGTCTCTGGTGATGAGCTACAATAAAAAAATAAATAAAACCAGACGAACTCATGTGTTTATGTCTAAACATAGTCAAACACGCCACAGACGACAACGTTTTTCCTACATAGTTTTCATAGTTTTGGTTTACATATGTGACCTGCTCCACGAAAAGGGACCTCTGCGCCGAAAATTTTTTTTTTTTACTTTTTGAGTGATTCTTCGCATTTGCATTCCCTTTGATTTCTGTCCGTTTTGTGTTCAACGAAAGCGTAAAATTGGTAAACTACCTCGTCGTCATGAAGAGGCATCGAAGAGAGTAATGGAAACTCTTAAGTATTACTCTATGAACCAACACATAAATACGGTGATACATGCGGTTGCAAAGGAAAATTAATGAAAGGGTTTCAAAATGATTTAATTTTAAACACAATACAATAAAAGCGAATACAACATTTTAAATATTTTCCATTTAAATTTAATTCCTTTACAACTATAATATTATTTTTTCAAACTTCCAAACAAATTTCAGAAGAGACGCAAACATATCGTATACGACGCAGAGAGAAAAATCAACCCAAGTCGCTAGGCGCCCTCTCTCATTTCCTTTAGACGCTAGAGATTTTTACATTGTTGTCTGAAGCGTGTTTGGTTCTGTTTGGACTCTTAAACTGTTTGAAAAGTTTGGAATGGAATATATTAACACTTTAAGCCCATTATTCAGTTTTTATGCAATTTTCAATGCCATAAGAAGTACGTGGATAAAAAGTAATCAAAATTTTGTGAACCGAAAATTTCGCTCACTTGTCAGTTGCTTGTTACTCAGGTCTTTGCGAAATCTCGTAGGCCAAATCAATTGCAGAGTTGTTACGCCAAAGTTATTTCGTACGAAAACAATTGTTTGTTTGGGGTCGGGATTTTGAAATTTCGATAATTATAACAATCAGAAGTAATAAAACGTGTGCTAAAAATAAAATGGAGTGCGTAGAGGATTTATAAATGATATATTTGCTTGGTAAATCAGAAATAGGCGGTAACTCTCTACAACACACATTTGCGAATTGACATAAATTAAAAAATTGGTTACGAAAATTTCGCAAGAACTGAATATTAACATTTGAAAGAATTGAATTATTTTAAAACGCTGTTCATATTTACTGTTGTGTTTTGGACTCAGAACTATAAACTTAGCCTAACACTCAGTTTGTAAAAATAAATATATACAAACACTTATTTGTAATCGCTAGAATTTTTGAGGAAATTTGGCATAATTGTTTAGCCGTTGTCTGGCAACACTGAAACGGTTGCATGTGCGAATGTGTGTTGCACTGTGACTCTAATTAAAATATGCAATTTTTTCTGACTCTCTTTCTCACTCTCCCGACTGGTTTTTATTTTGGATACATTTCGGTTTTCCCCTTTCGTTTGCCGCATCCTATTGTTGCGACATCACACACAACTTATTCCAGTGTTACACCAAAATGTCTTGTAACGGAAACCTCTTGACTTGCTCCTCAAAGCTATATGGCCGCGGCGACGTACGTAGTTGATGATGTCGCCCGAAATCGGAAGCAAATAATAAATAAATTTTTTGACGGAAGTATTTTTTCCCCCCCTGGAACCAGTTTACCACTTTGTTATGAAGTTTTAAGCGTTTTTTAACTAGCGCTCAGAGAGTTGGGAACATCAAAGCGCAACTAGGAAAGCAATTTTAAGTTTTTCAACTTTATACATGTTAGCAAAGATCATGGACCGTATGAGAGTTTTTGTTGGAATCCTTGGTATCATTTATTATGTCAACGTGCAATAACTATTTATTTAGTAATTCACGCTCATTTGGCCAACATGAATTTCCTATTTATCAAGTTTTGTTTCTTAATATTATTATACTTTCATTGAATGCCTGATAATGCCTGAGAAAATTTATTAAATTTTTTTAATAAATGCTTTTGTTTCATGATTGGACAAACAGTTTCCAAAAGCGAAACCATAAACTTGAAACTAGTTCTAAAGAAAGTCAGTCGAATATTGGTTTATGGTGCAGTAAACGCCCTTAGAGCAAGGTCCAGCAATTAACTGCAGTACACAATTAAGTGCAGTAGCGGTCTTATTCCATGAGTGATCAGCTGGACTATTTTATATAGTTCGCTTTCTATATAGTTCGCCAAGTTCACTACTAGTTCGCTGCCAGACATCTACCCCCGTATTCGTAACGTGAAGATAGTCACTCGTTGTACGCACCGTACAACCAGTGTCTACGTACAATGTTTTAGGCTTAGTCACTTGCAAGTCAGTAGTTTCCTATCTACTGTCTAACACGTATAAGAACATGTCTGTTCCAGTCATGAGCTATCCTGATAGTCATGTCTTGAGTTACTATACCGACAGCTTTTCGTAAAATGTTAGCATGTATTCGCTCGCATCTTGGCCACAATTTAGTTGAATTAGAATGAATTACAAATCTCTAGCCAAAAAATAGACAGTAGCTATATTTTGGTTATGAAAACAAGGGTTAGAGCTTAGACTAACAACAACAACATTTAATAGAAAGCAGATAATTCTAATTTTCTGTGTATGACCTTTTACTTAAAACTACACGCAAAGAAAAAACTCGTTCCTCCCAAACGAAATCTCAGATAACTAAAATTCGTTTGGTGACTGTAGTTGGGAGAAACGAACTTCTGTTAATCCAAGCATGTCATTTTGTGTGAGAGAACCGAAGAATGTTTGCAGCAAACGAGTTATGAAAAATATAAGCTGAAAAAACGTATGCGAGAAACGAATAACGGTTCCGCCAACTGTCCCTTCGGTTACAGCAACCGAGTTGTAGTTGCTTCAAACTAAAAAAATGTTTGCGAGAACTTAAAAACGTTTGCGGTAAACGAGTTATGAATAATTAGAGTTGAAAAAACGTTTGCGAGAAACATTACTTGTACATTATCTTGCACATTATCGCCTTGCATGCAACTAACAACTAAAAGCGCAGCAAACTACAACGCGTCAAATGTCCATCCAAGATATATTGACAAGGTAGAAGCATTAGAGTGTGTGATGACTTTTATGTTTATGCGTGAGTGTGTATGCGCAACGAGTGGATAAAACTGTGTATACAGTCGAGAGAATGAGAGAAGTGTACGTTCTTCGTAATCTGTTTTCTTTTCGTGTAAGTATTGAATCATACTGAAGGAAGAATGAGAAAGAAACCCAAACTAATGTCAATGAATCAGGGACCCTCTTTTGTGGAGATATGCATGAGAATCTTGTCATAGATGTGCCGAGTATGTTGGGAATATTGAGAGATCACCTCTCTGCTTTACTTGTTCCAGGATACTTCAATGAGGGTGTTGAGCGCATACAGGAAGATGGCGTCGACTATCCTCCTCCTAGCCAAAACGAAGTTAGAACTGAAATTACCCGGTTTAAGAACAACAAAGCAGCTAGTGCTTATGGACTACCGGCTGAGCTGTTTAAGGAGTTGGAAGGTGTTCGTGGCCGTCGGTGATGCAATGGTTAGTGTGCGCGGCTCTTGTATCTACATGAGGTCCTGGGTTCGAACCCAGCTCTGACCACCTTAAAATTTCTTTCGGCGGCGGTCACCTCGCATAGTGACGGCGACACTATCGAGTATATAGCCATGAAAAAGCTTCTCAAAATACCGGTCGGAATCGGAGTAAAACTGTAGGTCCCTTCATGGGATGTAATGGGAAACCATTTATTTATTTAAGGTGCTGCATCAGCTCAAAATCTGTCTGTCTACAAAAATGCATGCCCGACGATTGGAGTCTTAGCATACTTTGCCTTGTTTTCAAAATAGGCTATCTAAGTATATTCATAAAATGTTGTGGAATAAGCCTTTTATCCATCGCATACAAGGTAATGTATGAGCGTAATGTATGAAAGACTGCAGCCGTTTATTGAAGACGAGATCGGTCATAATCGGTGTGGCTTTAGACCTGGAAAATCAACTATCGACCAGATATTCACATTCCGACAATCCTGGAGAAAACCCACGAACAACAAATCGATACCGATCACCCCTTTGAAGATTATAAGTTTGATGTCGTTAGCCCGATACGGGGAGACATGAAATCCTCTGTTAAAATAGGTAAACATCTCACCGAACCACTTAGTACGATGCATGACCTCCAGCAGGGTGACACCCTCTCATGCGATCTCTTTAATATATTAATTGAGATCATAGTGATAAAAGCTACAGTCAACACAAATAAAATTGTCAGCAGCAAAATTCGCCTGGTGCTCGCGTATGCTGATGATTTAGACATCATTGTGCGAAATCTGCGAGAATCTACTTGATAGGAAGGAATTGATAGGAATCAGCAAAAGGATGTTTGTCAGTAAACGAGGACAAGTATAAATTAATGGGTTCAAAAGGCAGAACATCCATCCGATTGGATGAAATGGGTTAACATTGATAGCCGTTGTAAATTTGAAGTGGTAGACGAATCTATTTACCTTGGACCTGTCGTGAACATAAACTATATAGACAGCCAGAAATAAAACGGAGAATTGTGTCTGCAAAAAGGCATGCACTTCAGATATAAGACACTCTCTCGAGAAGCCAATATCTAACTCTTTCAGACTCCCATACACACTGTCTTAACTTATGGCATGTCGCCATATCGCTTGCTGATGAAACATCACTGGGAGTCATCGAGAGCAAAATACTAAGAAGAACATATGATCGTAAAGTTCAAAACAGCAAGTACCGCGAACGGATGAACGAGCTGTATAATCTGTATCCCGACATCGACATAGCTATGGGTATCAAAATACGTCAGTAGAATGTATCAGAATGAACCAGTGCAGAAAGTATTCGAAGACGTACTCGACGACATCGAAAAATAGGACGACAAAACTTCGCTGGAAAGACCTGGTGGGATATTGGCTGCGAGAGGTTGGAGCGAGCCGATTGAAGAAACTTGTTATCCTCATTTTGTAAGGACCTTGACTCCTCTGGGTTGTCGGAGGCCACGTAAGTTAGTATGTAAGTTAGGTTGAAGTCGCTGTCAATAGAACTGTTGTGATACCACATGATTCCAATTTCGGTCCCCATTGCTGAACCAGTAAATTGACCTGGTGTGGTTAAGGGGCGTTCAAGCCATATTATATTAAGAGATGAGAGGTATATTAGTGCCCGACAAACCAATCTGTGAACCGCAAATATAATTTAAGGTCATTCGGCTTAACTCCCTGAATATATGAAAAAGAAATAAGACCGTAAATATTGTCTGCTACTCAAGCAGAAAGCGAGCCAGTATCATAACATATGTTCGATATTTTCGTCCTCCTCTTCAGACCCACAGTTTCTGCAGTAATTATGAGCTGAGATTCTAAGACTAGACGGGTGTCTGCATATTAAACAGTGGCCAGCGATCATAGCGTAGAGATATTTTGTTTTTTGGAGTTAAAATCAAGTATTTCGAAAGCTTCAGGCTATAACTTGGCCGTACCTGTCTGGTGATGTTGCTTTTTGTGTCTACCGGTTTTAGGCATGAGCTTGTAACTATGTAGAACACGGCATAGCCACGTGCTTCATATCCAGTGGAACAAGTAAGGTACTAGCGCATAAAAATTCGGTTGAGACAGCATAATTAGCCGTAACCGAATTTATAGGTTGTCACAACTACGCTAGACGTCATCGCTATGGAATTAGAGGTTGTCACAATCGCTTAATAGGCTGCCACAACCGCATTTGAAGGTGTCACAACCACTTTAGTGGTTGTCACAACCGCATTAGTAGTTGGCACAACCGCATTAGTGGTTACCAATACCGCATTAGTGGTTACCACAAACGCATTAGTGGTTGCCACAACCGCATTAGTGGTTACCACAACAGCATTAGTACTTTCCATACAAATAACAAATTTAAAATCCATTATTTCTGCTCCTGTTAAAGGTATTTGATCAAAATTGGGTATGTTGGTTAGGTGTACATATTCTAAGATCTATATGGGCGGGATTGGACAAAGGGGCGTGGTCACATATAAAAAATTTATAGTAAAAAAAATGTTTTTTACGGTTTGGTTTTTTCATATTTTAGTATAATAGTTGCCTTTAGAATTTTTAACGTCAGGCTTCAAATGTATATTGTGTGGAAACCGATTTGAGAAAGAATTCTGTTGTACCAACAGAATTCATGATAAATTTGGTTGTAGCAGCCCCATTTTTAATGAATACCGTTGTTGCAACCGCACTACCGGCGAATGCAGTTGTTGCAACTAATTCGGTATCAAATTCGATTGTAGAAACCGAATTGATTCTGAATTCGGTTGTTGCAACTGAAGTTATAGCCAATTTAGTTGACAGGAAATATATTCTTAAATATTCAGTCGCCACAATCGAATCAATTGTGAATTGATACTGATTCAATCGAACTTCAGTTATGGGGACTAAATTCAGTCGTAACAACCTCAATTCCGTTATGTCTTTAGAATTTTTTAGAATTTTTAACGTCTGGTTTGAAATATATATTGTGTGGGAACACTTGAAAATGAATTCAGTTGTACCAACAGAATTCATGAGAAATTCAATTTTAATAAATTTTTAATAAATACAACCGAAATACAAATGTTTCAACCGAATTACCGGCAAATTCAGTTGTTGTACTGAATTTAGTTGTTATTATAATTATAATGTAATTATAACCAATTTAGCTGACAGGAAATATATGCTTAAATTTTCTTTTGTCACAACCGAATCAATTGTGAATCGAGATTGTTTCAACCGAGTTTCAGTTGTGGGGACTATATTAAGTCGTTCAATTCGGTTATGACAACCACAATTCGGTGACAACAGCCCAATTTACTGTTGCCTCAAACATTTTAAATAAATAAAGGACACATATATACATCCTCTATTTAAA
The DNA here is from genome assembly GCA_963931995.1 of Phaonia tiefii. Taxonomy (NCBI): domain Eukaryota; kingdom Metazoa; phylum Arthropoda; class Insecta; order Diptera; family Muscidae; genus Phaonia; species Phaonia tiefii. Next base: position 161,408,896 of record OZ008367.1, read on the forward strand.
AAAATAGGTTACATGAATATAGTTCCTAATCCAGCCAGCTCATCTGCTGCATGGTTCCGTGGAATGTTATTGCGCCGCGGTATACATATAAGATGGATGTCAAACTGATTAGCCATCTCAATTACAGCAGCAGTTGTGGGCAGTTCTTGCAATCAGGAATACATATTGCAGCGATTTTATAGCAGCGTGACTGTCGCAGTAGATTAGGCAGCGATCACGCTTAATCTCAACCAAATGGCAACTTATCCGATTGCCATGACTTCAGCACGAAAGACACTACAATGGTATGATAAAAGGTCTATACTCACCTCATTAGAATAGACTCCAAACCCTAACTTGACATCTAGTCTCAATCCAGCAGTGATGAAACCTAGATGCTTTATAATACCTAGTATAAGTCCCTTACGGTCCTGACTGCTCCAGATATGAGTGGCAAAGTTTATCTAATTTTTTTTTCAATTTTAAGTTATTTTAACTCAATTGAATTTTATACCGTACACTGAAAAATTACAATTTATAAAAGTTCATATTATCTTTGCAGAAACTTTTTTCTCATAAATTTTTTGAACAAATTCCATAAACTTGTGAATAGTTCTGTAATATTAGCCCAAGTGCTAGATAAAAGATGAAATATGACAAAATTCATTATATTATGTGGACTATTTTTAATGGAAACAGAAAAATAACAAAATTCATTAGTAACCCTTAGAAGGCAGTCAGTTTTTGCTTATTATCTATCACTTGGGCTAAGAGTTGTGTTTTGGAGTGTTCGGACAGGTATAGTGAAATTTTATGGCGATCATTTTTGTAGAACATCTTGACCACGCCCCCTCAATTTCGAGCAGTTTTTTGCGAGTTTTAAATTCAATAAAAATTATGGTTACACGTGACAGTTAGAGGGTTAATTTGTTCCACATAAATGTTTATCTGAATCTTTTCTATAAATCATCTGAACATAGTTTGTATCTCAGAAGTAAGGAACACATAATTTTGCATACCGATATGTTGCAGGAAAGTTCTGAGGGGCGGAAACTTTGACCCGCCCTAAAAAAAATTGTGATCAGATCTGACAAAACGCCGATACACGTATATATTTTTTAGACCATTCTACCAGAATCCATTGACAGAACCCCATAATTTTTTTGGCGTCGCACAGTGTAATTATGGATACACTTCGTTCTCTGAACACGTGGTTACTAAAATGACAACAAAAACTAAAACAATTGTATGCCGCCTCATTCATAAAATTGAAAATTTACGTTTCCATCGACATGGATTAGTGAGAAGAAACTATAAACTTCAGCGCTTCATGTTAAAGTTCATTCACCATTCATTTATTTCATTGTTTTCTTTTATTTCCAAACAGAATATTGTTTATTGTGTCCAGGCCCGGAAATTTTACTTATGGTAATGTTTGTAACCAAACAGTTGTCATTTTGCAACGATTTCAATTTCGTTCGACAATTTCAATCCGAAGTTGTCATTTTCGTGGCAGCGTGAACAAGGCATAATGTTTGTTTGAATAGCGTCATTCCGAACAACTACTGATGAGTATTTGCACCTAGACTTTTCTGAAAATAGCAAGTTACGATAAACTTCGTTCTGTTAGTAACAACTTAATAGTTTCTAAACATTTTCAGAAAAAGAAAAACAGTGAAAAAATTACTTACAATTACGGACAGTTTCGTTACCGTTTAGGTACCATTTCATGCACGCTGAAAAAACTGATTTTTTTCTTGTTTCGATGCAAATATTACGTGTGTTTTTAGCTTGCTATATGTTACAATATCTATGTTTGTGCTAGAAATACAGCTTTGTTTGGTGCACTGTGTACTTCAAAGAGATATTGTTGTTTGCCTAAAATAATGTTGTTGCAAGTGTATAACTGTATTGTTTCATAATTCTTGCAGTCAGCGTTTTATAAATACTCCGGAATGAGTGTGTAAACGAATTAGGTGTTTCTCCTCTTTTTTGTTTCATGCATACACTCATCAATCGTTCGTTTGGGAGGAAACATACGAATGCTTCAACATGAGTAAGTGGAGGTTTGGGATGGAACACGCATATGGCTAAAGTATGAATCTTTGCAATAAAACATGCTAACGATTGCATTGCAATATAAGAAAGTTAAGAACTTGCAAATATGTATATGAATATTTGGAGTGTATTCCAAACATATACATGGTTCCTGCAGAATGTGATTGAGAGAATATGTTACAGAGGCCGTTATTTTTCAGCGTGTTAAAAGGCAACCAAAGAAAAGTTTCATTAATTATATAAATATAACCATTAAGATTTATGATATATTCATATATTTTTTTTTTGTTTCCTAATGAATAATTTTCATAAAAGTGATGTTTTATGAAACTCGATTCATAATTTTAATGAATTCATACTTTGTTGGCTTTTCATGAAAAAGTTGATTAGAAAGATGTAATTTTTCATTAATAAGATGTACCTTTTATTTTGAGTGTATTCCAGGAAACATCCTGCACCATATTTGCATATCAAATTTTATTAAATTTCCAATCAACATGATGTCTTCACTATCAATTTGTATTAACTTGTATATCTACTTAATGCGATCATTGTTAATGTCATCGATGTGAATTTGTAAAAAATTCATACAACAAATTTGTTACTTCTTACCCATTTATACATCTTTGATTTGCATTTATATTCGTATTTAAACGGAAATGCAACATAAAACACACGTCTCACAAAAATTCAAAGCACAAAACAATCGTAAAAATGGACTAGAGAAAGAAAAACTAAATACAACTTTAGAAATTCACAGGATATAAATTTATGTCATTTTGTTTACAATTGAACTACTTCCGGAATAGTTGTACTGACAATGAGATTCGGAGCCACTTGACGAGTAATAATAAACAGATTGCAATTGACAATATTGTTTGCCATGATGGCCCAAGGAGGAATCCATCGAAGATATCTTAACCCAAAGAAGCATAGAAAAGTAAAGTGGAAATCCAATACGGTACGGTGAGTATGCTCATTAGGGTGCACTGTAATCCTTGCTTTTGGAGGGCTGAATTTCAAATGAAGGATATGATAATTTTTTTATTTTGCGAGGCCAACTGTATACCGTTGCATCGTCTTTCAACCCCCATATCGACCACAAAAAAATACAACTTTTTTCCCATTATATCCTAAGAGCACAATCTAGAGCCAGCGGAAGGGGGAAAAATACCAGACTCCTACCGATGGCTCAAGTTTGTACTTTATTCCTTGGATACATTGGTAAAAAAATATTTTTTTGTGATCAATATGCATTCAAAAATACGACGCAGTAAAACGTTACCATTAACAGTTCTTTCATTAGCCAATAGAATCTCCAAACTCATAAAAGCTTTTTTGACAAACGTAAAAATTTTACGACAAAAGTCTTTCTCGTGTAGCGCAAACGAATAATATTTCGTTCATTTTGAATGTATTTTAAATACAAATTTATTTCAGTACTTACGGTTATGCTGGAATGGAACCCAGTCACCGTCGCTGCCAGTCCGCACGTCTATCCACTAAAGGCCATGCCTCACTATCAGATTTAGTCTTTGGATCTTTAAAGACTATAGCTTTCCTTATATACATACTGAATTTGAAAGATACAACGCATATCATTGGATTTGATCGGACAGTCTGGCAGAAGACAAACTTACCTTTATTATTTGCTAGTTTTTTAGTTCTAAGAAGAGAGAATCAATTCAACCGACAGCACAGAGTAAATATGGACTAAAGACAACAATTCTCTAATTAAATTTACGACAGCTGGTGTGGTTGCATATGGACGTTGCATGTTGCAAAGTCTTGCTTTAATAATAGCAGATAGAGGCATAAGAATAAAACATCCAACAAGGCGACTACAAAGGCATTTCGTGTTTGTGTGTTAAACTAGTTGTGATAAATACAACTTAAGTGTATAGTACCAACAATAAAATATGGCAAAATGTTAACTTTTGTTTGCCGAGAGCATAGACGAATTTAGTATAGACACATTAATTCTCTCAATAAATTAAACACGTCATAGGTATGGTTGCATATGAACATGGAATAGGGGAAAGCGTGAGTTCAACAATACCAGATAGAGGCAATAGTAGACAACGTCCAACAAGGCGACAACAACGGCATTTATTGTTTATGTGTAAAAATAGTTGTGTTAAATACAATACAAATGTATACCAAAGATAAAAGTCAACCAAAAAAGTCCAAAATACGTTTAAATTTCACAGTTCTATACGAAAACGAAATGAACAAATTAAGTCAACAGTTCTTGTAACTGTACCTGCTGTAAGTTCAGTTTTGTCGAATTTCTCTCATTTACACAAACCTACGACAAAGAGGTACCTACGACGACAATGAGACGTCAGATGAGAAAATTAATTCGTCTATACTAAATTCGTCTATGGCCGAGAGACGGTTTTGTTTTTAGGCTGCTTGCTGAGCCTAAAATATCATATATTTGGAAGCACAATTCTCCTTTTTATCTTCAGGCTGACGTTGTTGTTGTGAGTCACGGCGGATCCAAGGTAGATAAATTTATCTACCACTTCAAAATTACAGCGGTTGTCGACGTTCAAGTGTCGACCCAGTCCAGAGGTTTGTGTTGTCGACGATACCATAAATTTTGCCTTGGCCTCAGTAACAGCAAGATCCACCTCCTTCTTGAAATTCATCTTATTCTTTTTACGTTATTGAAATTACTGCAGGAACTTCTGAAATAGCCACAGAAAAATTCGGTTGAGACGAATTAAACGTAAACGAATTAGAGTTTGTCACAACCTCATTAGAGGTTGACACAACCTCATTAGAGGTTGTCACAATCGAATTAGAGGTTGACACAACCTCATTGGAGGTTATCACAATCGAATTAAAGGTTGAAGCAACCTCTTTAGATGTTGCCACAACCGAATTAGTTGTTGTTACAACCGAAATAGTTGTTGATACAACCGAGTTACAGGTTGTTACAACCGAATTTACATAGCGTCACAAATTAAATTTGAAAGTTGTTTTTTATTATTAAGGGATGATTTATTTTTCTCTATTCTTTTAAAAAAATACAAAGCAGGGAAATAAAGTCATTTAATCTTTCAGGTAAAAAATTTGTTTTACGTGCCACTTCCGACTTTTTTTTTAAATCACGGTCATATGAGTCACTGCACCAATTCTGTTGATTTTTGTCCTAAACTGTTTCATATGCAGACGATTGCTGCATATCTGAAACAACCGACTTTAAAAAACTTCAAATTGTTTATATCTGCTTGGACATGTTCTGCAAAATAAATCGTTTTAATACAAAAACCATAATTACTATATTTGAACTAACCTTTCTTAATCCCCAAAAAAAAACTCCACAAATTAACTTTTTTAATTTAATATTTGTTTCTATAATTTTAAACGTCAAGTTTGAAAGGCATAGTATTTTGTTGTGGTAATGGAATTGAAAATGAATGCGGTTGGACGTACAGAATTCATGACAAATACGGTTACAGCAACCCAATTGACGCCGAATTCGGTTATTGCAACCGACTTATGGGTAAATTCGGTTATTGCGACCGAATTGCTACGACATTGGGTAGTTACAACTGAATTGATGCCAATTTCGGTTGTTGCACCAGAATTGATGCCACACTCGGTTAGTCCAACCGAATTTGGTACCAATTTCGGTTGTTGCATCCGAATTAATTCCAAATTCAATTGTCTTCCAACCGATCGATTTCAACCGAAAACAGACCGAACATTATTGAAGATTTAGTTGCCACAACCGAATCAATTATAAAACAATCTTGCTTTAGCCGAATTTCAGTTATGAGGCCTAAATTCGTTCGTGACAACCTCAAATCGATTGTGGCAACCCCAATTCGGTGGTAACAAATAAATTTACGATCGCTACAACATTTTCTAAAACAATTACTGCTCTGGGTGCAGATTTCGCCTAATGATGTCAATGTGTTTTATATTGATGGTGTTGTTCATATTTACTGCAGCTTTCCCATTATTATCCCCCGTAAGATGTTGAAGTGATCGCACGAGATTGTATCATCATTTAAAAGGCATCGGCTGGTACAGAATGCTTTGGTGAGGTCTTTCCCTACCATCACTACTGATTTGGTATTGGTCAGAGTCATACTACAGAGTCGAAGTCGAATCGAAGTTCAGACATAGCATTTCAGACATTTTCCCTAAATGGGGCTATCGAAAGCAGCTTTGTAATCGAAGAAAATATGGTATGTGTCGATTTGCTTTTCGTGGATCTTTTCCAGAATTTGGCGTAGCGTGAATATTTTCTCTGTCGTGGTGTACCGTGCTCCGAAAGCACATTGATAAATTCCAATGAGATGTTCAACAATTGGCTTTAGTTTTACACATAAAACGCTCGATAAGACCTTGTAGCCGATGGATAAAAGACTGATACCGCAATAGTTGAAACCTACACACGCACCCTTCTCTTTGAACACAGAACATAGTACACTGAGACACCAATCGTCAGGCACGTATTCCGCCAACCATATACTGCATATAAGTTGATGAATGTGGGCAAACTGTCCCTCACCACTGGCATTAACAAGCTAACCGAGTAACCAATCCACATCCGCCTTTTTATTATTCTAAAGCCGGAATATTTGCATTCTAATCTCGTCTTGGCTGGGTGGAGGACAATATACACCGTCCTCAATCCTGATCTGCACTGGAAGATTCTGAGTGGAGTAGTGCTGAGAAATTTTCTCTACACATTTTAAGAGCACAACACACTTCAGCAGGGCAGCCCATTATTGGGTCGGTTGTTTGATCTACTTAGCCGCTGGGCAAATTTCAGAGCAGATTCAATCGAGTGAAGTTATCACCGACACCAAAAGCAGGGAGCTTTGACAAGAGTACATCGTGACATACTCTGTCAAAGGCCTTGGAAATATTAAGAGCCACTACCTTACTCTCACCAAGCCGGTGGCTTGATCGACACCACTGTTCCGAAAGGAACGCCATCAGGTCTCCAGTAGATCTCATTCTACGGAAGCCATACTGCCGATCATTAAGAAGGTCATTGGACTCAATATATTTCACAAGATGGTGGTTACCAATGCTCTCCATAACCTTCGAGAGCACGGAACAAATTGCAATTCGGCGGTAATTTCCAGGGTTACTTGCATCTCCTTTTTTAAGGATTGGCTGGACATTAGCAACCTTCCAACGCGCCGGGAAGACTCCCGCTCGGTATGTAAGGTTGAAAAGGTTGCGCAGTTGACGTGCCAGCGTCAAAGAGTACCTACTCAAGACCAGAGAAGATATGCCAATCGGCCCGGGGAATTATTTACGACGAGATTCACAAGAACCTTTTTAACTCCTCGCGTTCGAAAAAATTATTTCTTACAACCAGTCAATCTTCGTCACGAACAATTACACTCATTAACAAATTACACTCATGACCGTCGGTGGTGCAATGGGTAGTGTGCGCGCCTCTTGTACAGGAGATCCTGGGTTCGATCCCTGCTCCAACCACCTTAAAATTTCTTTCGACGACGGTCACCTCGCTTAGTGACGGCGACACTATCGAGTATATAGCCATGAAAAAGCTTCTCAAAATACCGTTCGGAATCGGTGTAAAACTGTAGGTCCCAATCAGTGAGTGAAAACTAGAAAGCGCACAGCTCAGTGATTGTGAGAAGTTCTCCCCGGTCCCTTCATGGGATGTAATGGGAAACCATTTATTTTATTTAACAAACAAACACCCTCTGTCGACTGTTTATAGTAAATGCACCTAGCGGCGGTAAACTGGGTTTCAGTGGCGGCACGACTCCACAAGAATGACTACTTCTCTTCAATTCTCAGTCATTTCAATGCAGCCAGAGTACATATTGTTTGAAGATGACTAAACTCGTAATAAGTCGCTTCCTTGAGGCTATTTCACGCTCTCCTAATTTAAAATGCGAGTGCATTTTATCAACCTGTCTTTTTTCCGACTGGAGATACAATGCCTATTTCGGCTGACTATCCTATAACAGCGGCTTCGGCTGACTATTTCCCCATAGCGGCGGGCCCAAATATTTCCCCATATCGGAAAATGATATAATTGTTGCAAATGACGCCAACTGTCAGTTTATTTTGTGAGGTATACAGAATACATATTGGGCCAGCGATGAAAGTCTATACTCCTAAAGATCGGAATAATCCATCTTTGATGTTGGTGCAACGTGAATTACGACGCAGGTTTACCGACCGTCCTACGCTAATGGGGGAAATAGTAAGGTGTTCAGCCGCTCTTCTCGAAGAGACAGGAACTACACGTGGTGCTCGTTTCGACGAAATTATCGTATCTGCGGGGTGTTTTGGTGACGACTTTGTAACGACGGGATTTCCCTTTGAAGCTGGATGGTAAATGGTAATAAATCGATTTCTTAAGTAAATTTTGCTACTTCTATCGATATTCAAGTCCCACAATATCCAATTATCATAATATCTATAGTGGGTGGGAGCTTGAATATTTGGTTTTTTAATCTTAATTAAATAAATCTTTATTTATTTTTTTGACAAAACAAAAACAACTACATCGTATCAAAATACAAATACTTTGCGAAAAATTCAATTACTGATTCTAATTGACCGTTACTAATTAGCAACAATTTTATAAAAAAATTAAGAGTTGTAATTTCATTTTAAAAAATAATTTTAAATCACAACTCTTTAACTGCAATGAATCTTAAATAAAAAAAACTAGGCAACAAATAAAAGTATTATAAATTGTATTTTAATTTTGAATTAACATGTAGTCCCTTGAGTTTAACGCCATGATTAAGCACATTCGTGATAGTGGGTCAACTAAATGATTAAGCGCATTAGCCTGAAAAAATCGTGTTATATTCAAATCAATGCTATGAATATCGCTTTACAAAGGAACTCCCCTAGTTTTAAATTTATAAGAGAAACAGTGGGGTTGTGCAGAATTGAAAACACCTTGCATTACCACTAGTAATTTTATTATTCCCAGTTAAAGTATTGAGATATACGAGTTCGAATATTTTCCCAACTATGCAAACTACAATATTATAAAACCTTCTTCTTTGTTAGACGTATAAGTTATTTCCCTAAATTTATTTGTATTTTTTGCTTGTCTGCAACTTAATCTTATTGAAATTCCTAATTTACACAACAGGGAGAAATTTACTGCAATCCTATGAAGTGTTTTTTGTGACTTGATATTACTGCACCAACTACATAACTAATGACTCAATATCAGTTAGATGGACAGGATATGAAAGACGAGGGAGAAGGTAAATTTGAGCAGTACATCAGAGAAGTTGTTGCTGACTTTCTTCACTTCTTCAAAAATGATTAAAAAATATTAATACACTGAAAGAAAAATGCTACGTCGCCGAATGAAACAAAAAGTGTTCGTCGAATCTACAGTAGACGAGCAAAATTGTAACAGGTTTCCCATAATGGAACTTTAAATTTAGCAGCGTTTTAACTTTAAACTGTAACATCCATACACTTACGTCGAAGAATTCGACTGAATGCTTAAAACTAAAGCGCTACATGTCAGTCTATATAAGAAACACTCAATTCACAAATACTTATGAATCAATGAGTTATGCGAAAAGAATCCGAAAATATCATTAACTTAGTTTGAAAATAATCTCTCTTTGTCCCTCTTTTATTATTTTGCTCCTGACAGAGCGTAGCGGGCAAAAAAATTCTGCAAAAATACCTCAAAACACAGTTGTATTTGTGGCACTAATAACGCTGTATTTGCATCACAAAAACATGTATTATAACATATTAATCATTGTGTCCCAAATATGTAATATTGGACAATGTGTTTGGACCCAATTGTACTATATTTTCGACAAGCTACAAACACACGTTATATTTGCATCCAAATAAGAAAAAAAATACAGATTTTCAGCGTGAATTCACTCGATCGATACCGAAGTCTAGTGTATGACGCATGCGATATATATGCCACTTAACCAGAACCTGGCTTTAGTTTCTTAATGGGGTTAAATGAATAGAGATGACTTGAACACAAGTAAAACCTAGATGAACAAATGCATAATATATATTTGACACTATCACCATTTTATACGAAAAGTGTAGATTTAGAAGAATCAGTTGTCTTCAGTGTTCTGGGCATGAAAATACAAAGTGACGTTCGTTGGATTAGCCACATGTTTGCTATAGCGAAAGAAGCATTCAAGCGCTTGGGGGTTTTCAAGCAATGCAATAAATTCTTTGTGCTTCCTAATCTTTTAAATATTTCCACCAAACCGAAATACAACTCAAACGTATGAGCTGGAGTTCCCAGATCTTCTCTAGAACTACTTGAACGAGTTCTAAGGGCAGCTGGGGTACTTAATGGGAATTTGTCAAACTCAATTGCTCTCCATGAACATCGTCGAAATGTGAGTTTCTGTAGATATTTTCATGGTCATTGACATTGAACTTCAATTTTAGTTAAGTGTTCTCAATCGTCCCGGGTTAGTTACCATACATTGTGCAAATGACTTATATTACAATTACAATTTGTAGTTTAATTTGGGATATTTCTGGAAATGCAAAATTCAAAAAACTTAGTTAACATTGGCAATTATTTTCAAAGCATTTCGTTCATATCTGACAGTTTTAGTTTTCAAATATTTTATACAGTACAGGTTTATACAAGGCAATACCTATCGAAGTCACAAACCTCGACATATAAAACACTTCAAAAACAGAACTGCCAGCAGTCAAACAATTTCAAAATAGTTAATAGCATTCCCATATTGCATTACAATTGGCATCCGATTCCACAACCTGCATTTGGTTTCCTGAACAAATGGAAATTAAAATTTTTTTAATTGTCATTGCAAACAATGGAAATTCTTATACATTTGCATTAGATAAAGTAATGTAAATTAAAATTCAACGCAAATTAAAAAATCTCAACACTGTCGATAATACTGCAGTAATTTCTCGCAGATTTCGCCCACTCATTTCTAAATCATCAGCATACGCGAACAGCGTGTGACTTTTTCTTCCAATAATTTTATTCGTGTTGACTGCAGTCACTCTTAATAAAATGTTGAAGAGATCGCACGCTAGGGTGCAATTTACTAATCTTCACTGAGGATTTCGTGTCGGTTAGTGTCAATCTCCAAAGTCAAGTCAACTTAGCACGAATACCAAGCCCCGAAATGGCTTGGTACAGCTCTCCACATATTGGGCTATCAAAGACAGACTAATAATCTATCAAGAGATGGTAGATGTGGGTTTGCTTTCCGTGGGGTTTCTGCAGGATTTGTCGTAATGTGCGTCTAGTCGTTCGTTGATTATTCGGGCCTAAAGCCACACTGATTAAATTATTAAATTAAATGGCTTTAATCTTTACGCTCGAGAGGGCCTTGCATAAAATGGATGTGAAGCATCATCTTCTTTATTTATTATTATTCATGAAATTGCCTAGCCTCGACTAGGAGCCCAGAAGTGAAAAGAGATGGATTTCATGTCTCCTATTTAGAAGCCTATTAGTCAGAAGACCCACCCTACAAAGGCAATCGTTATTTTAAACTAACACCTGCACATTCCCCTTCTCTTGACAGGCCTGGTCACTTGCCTGCAGAGTTAAGACCTTGTATAAGTCCTTTTCTTTCTGACCTTCTGATAAACCTTCTAATGAAAGGCTTCTAAGAGGACTGCAAAGGAAAGCCTGCTATGAGGCCTGTAAAAGATAATTTTTAGAAAAAAAATATGTGCTGTCATGTCCTGAATAACAGTAACGTCACCTTATAGCTCCCGACTATAGGACTTCTGCCAGTTGGATACTGACACTCGACCTGTATAGTGTTTCCTTATTCCAGGTGCTTATCCGTAAATCGTAGTGCTTATGATGTTTACGTGGTCGACAGTAAATGTTTTATTCATGGTTCTCGTATTAGTATTGTCATTATCAGCTGTATAAGCAAATGTTAGATGATTTAAATAAACACAAGACGTTTGTGTTTGAAAAATGTTGTTACGAATTTTCTAATCGTACTCTTAGCGATGTAAATCAAAAATCGTTTTTGAAAAAAAATTGATCATTTTGACAGGCTCATATCTTGCAAACCGTTTGGACTTTTGATTTACTCTTTGAGGGAAAGTTGTAGTTCTTATTATAAAAAACAAAAATTGTGATCTTCTAAAATCAAAATAACTTCATCTTCAAGGTCAAAATCGATTTTAAAAACTTCGATTCTTTTACCTTTTTCGCCTGTGCAGGTCCATGGGTAGCAAACCGTTCAAAATTCAAGGAAACAATCAACTACAAAAATGTACCTAAGATCTCAGTAAATAACTTTCTAGAACATATGAATTTCCTAGGAATGATTCGGAACACCGATTAGGTAGCGCTTAGATAGCGTTGTGGTGGACGCAAAAATTAAAAATTTCCCGAATATTTATAAATTACGTTAAGTAAGACAGTTTTAGTTCCTTTTATTTTACTTATACAGTTTTAAAGTCAAGTATACGTCACGGTATAAGTCTACAATAAGTATATATTTTAACCACTTTTTGCTATTAATTCGCGTTGCCGACTTTTCAGAGTTTAATCACATTCTAACTTCAAATGTCGACGACAACCAAAGGTATTTCCAAATCCACCAATTAAACATTTTCACATATTATTCTACATATATGCAAACAAGACATACATATATCTATCGACATATCGACGATTATAACATATCAGTATTCAAAATTTAAATAAGCCTAAGGCCAGCTCATTTATAAAATTATTACCAAATTCAATCCATTCAAATTTTACGGCAAAAGATCACTTCAAACAACCGTTACCTTTATAACTCCAAATAACAAAGACCTCAGATAATTATACGAGTTATCCTATTTGGCACCAGGGTCTCTACCAGTTTCTAACTTGTTCTACCCGATCCCAAAACCTATAGTATAGCAGATTTGAAATAACGCATTTGCAGCTGGTTCGTCAACTGGTTTGGGTAACGGTATACTTTCAGGAGCACCATTAATCGCCATGTTATTTACATTATGTTAATTTTGTTATTAAGAGTCATACATGGAGCCAATGACAATTATAATTTGTAATTTAATTCGAATTACCTCTACAAATGTAAATGCAAACAATTTTAAATACTATTAGCAATTGTACTTATTTTCAAAGCATTTCCTTCATATCTGGCAGTCTTAATTTCCAAATATGTTATACAGTACAGGTTTATGATTTTGAAAGTAATACGAGGCCATACGCAAGTAACAAACCTCTACATATTAAATACTTTAAAAACAGAATTGCCAGCAGTCAAACAAATTCAAAATAATTAAAAGCATTTCCATATTTCATTACAATTGGCATCCGATTCCACAAACTGCATTTGCATTGCCTGAGCAAATGCAAATTCAAATTATTTTAATTTTCATTGCGGACAATGGTAATTCTTTTGCATTCGATAACGAAATGCAAATTAAAATCCAATACAAATTAAAAAATCCCATGTATGTTAAGAGTAAGTAAAAGCTTTAACTTAATCGTAACAATATTCATAGTAACAATTAAACATATTCATTGCAACGGTGAATATATTTTCGTTAGACCCATTATTAGCTCACTTTTGGTTAAAATATTATTCATGCCGACGAAATATTTCACTTGTGTAACGAAGCCTTTTCTTTGAGTGTAAAATCGCATTAGCTGTAATGTGATGAACATCCAAGAGGAAAGTTCACAATGCAAAAAACATGAAACTGGTGTGTAGACATTTAGTGAACAGGGAGCATGATTGTTAAATACAGGAAATACAATCGAAGGGTTGATTGAACCAACGTAGTTACAATCGGTTTAACCTTGGCTCAAATTTTTAACTTTAAATGTTGAATTTTATAATATTTAAGCAGTTTTTGTTTAATATTTATTGTATTCATCTTTCATTTTGGGTAGAATATTTTTTGCATATTTTAGATAGATTAATTTTTAGCAAGATTTGATTGTTCACGTTATAAAGAAAAACAATCATACACAATTTAATGAGTTTTACACAATTTAGCTAAATTATCCAATATATTTAATAATTTAGGCTGTGTGTTCATCGAAAATATTTCGGTCGTGGTAAATTGTGTTGAATTTATTTTTGTGTGGTGAAGATACAATTCCGATTTTGCTGTGTGAAATGAAAAATAAAAATGTTGACATCTGAAAATTCATGTGCTTGCACTTTTTTCAAATTAACATAATTTTTAAAAAATATTTCGCTATTTTTATTCAAATTATAAACAAAATGAATAAATTTAGATTTTGAAAAAAAAATCGATAATTTTTAAAAATTTCAACATCCCATAACTCGATAACGGAGCGAGTTATAGAGAAATGCTAGATAATTTTTCGAGTTTAGTTTGACTTCTTTTATACATAAAAGTGATAATATCAATAGATTTACACAGTAGCTTAACCCCATTACCCTCTCACACATCCGAAATTTCGGGGACCATAACTCGGAAACAATGCATTTGCCCGGATTTTGTTATTTTACTTTTTTTGTTTAAAATAATGTGTTCTGAACGCCTCAAAAAATGGTTGTTTTTTTTAAGTGTATGCTGTAAAATAGACCTGTATGGAACTCATGTATTTTGTAAAAGAACTCATGTATTTTATTTTTGTACTCTTGCATTCTTGTGTTGTTGGTATGTATGTATTTGTGTAGAGTTCGACAACTGAAGCGAATGAGACAAAAACAAAATGCCTGTTGTTGCTGCCTACAACTACAACAACACCTGCTGCTATTACCATGTTTCCGAACATATGCTGCATAAAAGACGAACGTCAAAATTTAGACTACATGTCAACATTTTGTGTAGCCCTGGGGCTAGTGAAAATTTTGAAAATAAATACTCACCACGCTAATGTCAAAATTTTGGTCAATCAAAATTATTTGGCTCGATAAACACACAGCATTACTACGTATTACAAATCAGTCGGATATAGCGCTACATTTAACTTTAGTTATATTGCTGTCCATTTTTTATTCCTGATTTTCTGAAAATTACACTTAGAGCCTGTAATTCGTAGCGAGCGAATCGGCCAAAATTAAATCGTTAATAACAAGAATATTATTGGTAAAATATGACATTTATTTAGGATTTTTATTCTTGACATCTTCCTTTAAAAAATCCTCTAAAAGAATTGCCTCATTTGACCAATGAAATCCAATTTATTTACGTTTTAGGTTTGGCTAATTCATTGAAATTCATTTTATGAAAACAGATCCTTATTCTCAGGGATGAAACATGTTCGTTTAGTGTGTTTTAATAAACTTTTGTAAATTCGACGATTTTGTAGTTGATGCAACGAAATATGTCATGGTAGTTTTTCTATTGACTATATATTGTTGCACTGCGGAATCAACTCAAGTTTCGTTGCTTCAATGAATAAATTAATTGTGCATTTGTATCGTGTACTATCCCCTCGACTCGAAATCACCATCTGACTCGATTTGTCTGTCTGTTCTTGTATTCCTGTGATCTTGTATTCCTGTGATGTCAACGAAGTTTAATTGATACATATATGACATTTCATTGGGCCAAGGACCAACCCTTGAAAATGGACCATTACGGTTCACCTTTTCATCTATCACCCATACAACTGTATTTCCCAAGTTAGGTTCTACAGGTCTTGGAGGCACATTTTATCTACACTCACTGAACTATTTGTACTAAAAGAGCTTGTTGCCAACAAGTTGCAGTTGCCACAACTGAACTTAGTCGCTACAACTTTGGTCGAAAGAACCCAGTTTCATAATTGATTCGTATGTGACAACCGACTTTCTATTTATTTTCGTTGCATCAAAATAATTTGTCACTATTTCGGTTCTAATAACTGAATTTGGCATTAATTCAGTTGCAATAATAAAATTTATGAAAAATGTGGTTGATGAAAATGAATTTCTCATAAATTGTTTTACGAAAGCCAAATGTTCATAAATAAATTGAAATTATCCCTTTCAGGACCGAATTAAAGTGGGGGGGCTTAAAAAATATTTGAGGTCATATTATTGTTATTATGGCAGCAAATAACAACCAAAATGAATTTCAAAGGTGTACGTGTCCTGGTTCGTCCTTACTGAAATGTTGCCTATAGGCAACATTGAGCCTAAATGGTATAATTTTTTTACGGAATACGTTTAACATTGTGTTTCACAAAATATTTATTTATTTTATTCATTAATTCTTAAATTTTATAATGTACTTTTAAACGTTAAGTACATGTTTTAACCTTATGTATGGTATGATAGAAAGCAATTTTTTTGAGGATTTGAGCAAAGGTAAACATCGCACTTAGAACACTTGGAACGAGGATATCCTGTTTTGCACAGTCTGCATCTACCTTTTGAGCCCCATTGAATCCAATGTTCGGTTTTGTCGTATCTTATCGCTTTAGGAGGTTCCTGAGTATAAATTCTTTTTGGTGTTGGACTTGATGAGTCGGACAGAGCTGGGGATGCTGGAGCTGAAGAACTTGGTGACAAATCATGGGAGTCAAAATTCAACGAAAGCTGTGCTGGACGACCTCTTTTTCGTGAAGGAACTTCATTGCTGCATCTAAGCAGTTCATTGGCAATATCTAATTGAAAATTTATTAGAGGCATGTGTTTATTAGCTTTGGAGCAAGCTAAGTCTCTACGGTATAGTATCCAACTATTGACCACTGCCATATTCATACACCAGAAGACAATGCGCATATACGACTTATTGGATCGGTGATTGATCTTATATAGTTCTAATAGCATGTCCGAAAGATCAACACCGCCCATGTTCTTATTGTAGCACTGAACAATAGCAGGACGTTTAACTTGTATATTTTTGTTCTCCTTTCGGCACCAGCGAGTGCATTCAGTAATAGGTCGGTCCCCAATAAAATTTGACATCAGTTGGACACACTTGTTGTCATACCAGCGACAAGCGATCAAATTTTGCGAGGTCTCATCTTTTAAATCATAAGATCCTCGACCTTCTTTTGCAAGCTCCTTTTCAGATTTTAGCACACAATTTTTAAGGCGGTTGGGGCGTACCGTTCCGACTGCGAGAATACCTTTTTCTTTTAAAGCAATCATTAGGCTTACGGACGTGAACCAGTTATCAAAAAATATTTTGAAGTTTTGATTTTTGGGAACATGTGAAGCCAAATGAAGGACAATATCAGAAGATATTCCAAGTCCAAATGAATCACAAGTTCCTTCACCAATGTAAAGACAGAAATCGTATATCAGACCGGATACGCCTGCCCTTGAAAACATTTTAAATCCCCACTTATGTGGCTTTTTTGGAAGATATTGCTTCAAGCTATGTTGACCTGCAGGATAAAGGTTTTTATTCGTTAATAAAACTAAAATAAAATAATACGAACAACTTACCTTTAAATGAAATCATTTGCTCATCAACGCTTTGATACTCCTCTTGCTCCAATTCATTGCATATTTTTTTCATTTTTGATAGTAACGGACGTATTTTATATAATTTGTCATAACCATCCGATCCCTTCTGGGGTTGCTTAGAGTTGTCATTTAAATTAAAGTTTGTTTTAATTTTCTCGAATCTATTTCGGCTCATTGAATCGGCGACTGCTGGCAGTCTAAATTTTGATGACCATGCCATTCGCCATACAGGTATTTTGACGACACCCAAGTACAGCAAAATGCCAATAAAACGTTTGATTTCGATGACATTGCACTTAAGTTCCACTCCATTATTTTGTAATGCGTATAAATTCGTTTCAGTACAGATTTTTTCCAAAATTTCGTCGTCAAAGTACATTAAAAAGTAAGATATTGGTTCCTTTGGTACTGAACCATTGATAGATCTTTTCCATGAGTTAGTTGCTTCATTTTCGCTTGAAGTATTTATCCTCCATCTCAATGTGTCCTGATTTACCTTTTCGAAAATTTCCTGCACCGTTTCATCATTAAATTCGCGATTATTGTTTTCGCACCCACTTCTCTTCAGCAATGCATCTTCAATATTTTCACCGTTCGCAATAACATCCTGCATTGTGTCTTCAATAAAGTTTTCTACAGTGTCAAGTGTATCGATATCTTCCGCATTTTCTCCATCATTTTCATCTCCAGAATCATCCCAATCAAATTGGCAAATATGTTCTAATTTCCAATTTGGTTAAACCTTTAGGACGCATATCTAGTAGATCAGAAGTGTTTTTAAATTTTTTATACCATGTGGGACCAATGTTGCCTATAGGCAACATTGTTTTTAAATTTTTTATACCATTTGGGACTTTGAAAAAAATGCAGAGACAAACCTCAACAATTTGCGTTCACAAATTTGTTTCTCATCAATTATCTTACCTGTTTTATACCACGAAAATCACTTTTTGTGTAAATCTGAATAATATATTCTGTACAAATAAATAAAATGCACAACAACTTTTCAACAAATTTTTTCGGCACGTGTTGTTTGTGCGAAAGCGACACTATAACTAAGAAATCACAATATCTAGCGGTACTTTGTTTATGCCAGAATACACAACAAAAAACAGCTCGTTAGACGAAATCAAAAGAAATTGCGAAAAAAAACAAAGCAACAGTTATTTTGACATGTAAAGACAATGTTGCCTATAGGCAACACTGGTCCTGAAAGGGTTATTTCCGATTCGATTGCCACATAAATGACGTTTTTTAATTTGCATTGGTATTTAATTTGCATTACATTATCTAATTTTTTAAAAAAAATGTAATTAGCATTTGCTCAGGCATTCCAAATTCAGGTTGTGAAATCGGATACCAATTGTAATGAAATATGTGAATGCTTTTAATTATTTGGAATTTGTTTGACTGCTGACAATTCTGATTTTAAAGTACTTTATATATAGGGGTTTGTGGCTCCGATAGGAATTGCCTCGTAGCATTTTCAAATTCCTAAACCTGAACTCTGTAAAATATTTGAAAACCAAAACTGCAAATATGAAGGAAATGCTTTGAACAATTGCCAATGGTGTTTAAATTTTTTTAAATTTTGATTTACAGAGGTATTGCAAATGAAACTACAAGTAATAGTTGTCATATAATTAACATGCCCCATTTATGCAGTTTTGACAAATAAATTTTGTGGCATTAATGACATTTGAATTTCCAATGTGAATTTGAACTTAAAAACATAATCACCAATACAATACAGAAATTTCACAATTTATTCATACCCTCACCCAGAGCCGTTGACTCTTTTCGATTTTAATTTCAATCAGTTGATCCAAATTTTGTTCCGACTAAAATATCATAGCGGAGTGCCATTGGGCAATATATTATCTAATACTAAATATCAATTGTACAAGAGAGGGGTTTGATCCATAGAGTAATGATGTATAGAGACGCCATTGTTCTCGTCTGACATTTCCTTATTAAATACAACAAAAGGTGACATTATTTTTGTTCATAGTCCCCATTTATAGTTTGCTTGTTAGGCTGCAATTATCACGCTATTTTCCGTTAAAAAGCCTACATAAGTCACGATTACATAACATTGTGCGTTTTGCCCTTCAACCACACCTTCAGCTTTTGACGTTTAATCGGCTGATCTCGCTCATTTGTACATGCGTAAAAATTTGTAAAAGTACTCTATTCTAATTAAATTTATCAAAAAAGGAAATTCTCTGTGTTGAATTCGTTGTCTTACATTCGGAAAAAATGTAATAGTAGTGTATTCTCAGTTAGTTTATTAATAATTAAATATTTGTATCGATCGATTACACCTTTTCACTTCGATATGAGAATTAATACGCAACAAAATGACAGAAATACGAAGGTGAAGAAAGAGAAACGTTAAAACTCCCTATGTGCGTGAAAGTCTTCCCCCGCCAGCAACATCACACCACGAACATGCGCGTGAAAGCCATAGAGTGATGATACACTTAATTATTGTTGTTGCCATATATCTGTGTTGAATTTGACCATAGAGTAATACTTAAGAGCCTATATTACTCTCTTCGATGCCTCTTCATGACGATAGGTATTAGGCCATTTCATCGAGTTCGATTTGCTGCTGTATTTTACCAATTTTACCCATTCGTTGCACATAAAACGGACAGAAATTAAAGGGAATGCGTATTTTCGTTCCATGCAAACAACATAAAACATAATTTAGGTTTCATTAGTATCAATAAACACTATTTAAACTTAGTTCCTGTCTTCTTTGGTCTCTCATTCTACATCATTTCCCTAGTACCTTTTCGATCAGCTATGCCATAGAAACCCCTTGATTTGACAGAGTTATTCCAGCGAACAAACCCCAAATGTGGTTGCTGTTTGTGTGAAATGTGACAAATTTCTTTTACAAAAAGGTTCCAAAAGGGATACATTCCCATCATCAATTTGCTAATAATATTTATCATCTTTTCTCAAAAAAAGTGCCAAAACCAAAAAAAGATACCAAGAAAGCAACTAAAGTGGTGTTGTGGCAACACTGATAACAAATGCTTGTTAAACCTTTTGTATAACAGTTTTCTACTATTTTTACTAGCGTTGCCATATTTTACAGCCGTACACAAAACATTAAAATTTGCCGCAACTCCTAAAACTATACAACACTTAGAAGATATTTGTAGTGTTTAAGCAATGAATAGATTAATATGAAACTGTATATTTCTATTAGGGTGGCTCACAAACAGAAATCCATACGGTCACCAACTTCAAAAAAAATTTAATTGTTTAATGATGTATTTCAAAGTATTTACGCGTATGAGAAAAGTCATTTGAGAGCATTCTGTTCCAAAGTACATGTTTTGGGGAGTAAATGTTGTCTGTTGCACACTTGTTTGCTCCAAGTTGGACTTTGAGATCCCTGATGTTCCACTTATTTGTTTTTTGTTAATCTATTTACTTGCTTGAATTATGCTAACTTTGTAGTTCCTTTAGTGGCTTTTAATGATGTTTCCAAAAGTTCGACCCATTTTCGGAGACTGGAATCCACACCGGTGCACATTTTAGCAACTATTAGGGTACCCAATTAATCGAAATTTTTGATTAAACGTAATTCGAAAATTCAATGTCAGCAAATAACCCTATAAAGATGGCAACATTTTTTCGACTAATCAGTTAAAATATCGACAAGTTAAAAAAACGGAACACATAAACAACTAAAAAACCCGTTTCTCATTACATCCCATTCACGGATTGGGGAGAGCTTCTCACAACGAGTGAACTGTGCGCTTTCTAATTTTTCACTCACTGATTGGGACCTACAATTTTACACCGATTCCGAACGGTATTTTGAGAAGCTTTTTCATGGCTAAATACTCGATAGTGTCGTCGCCATCACTAAGCGAGATTAACGTCGTCGAGGGATATGTAAGATGGTCAGACCAGAGATCGTACCCACGTTCGCATGTAAAGGGTTCTTCAACAGAGACGCTACAATAGTAAATCGATAGGGACAGCAAACGACGCCATATTTTTTCCCTCTCTTTTGACATTTCTGTTCAGTAAGGTTAGCCATTTCATCATGGAAAGATATACGAGCCAACAACGAGTCGAAATTATTAAAATTTACTACCGAAATTTGGAGTCAGTGGCCTCAACACTGGCCAACTTTAAAAGGCCTCAACAATCAGCGACGAGGCTCATTTCTGGCTGAATGGCTTCGTCAATAAGCAAAATATGCGTTATTGGTCAGTCAGAAATCCACACGTAATCCATGAGTCATCATTGCATCCCGAAAAAATTACGGTTTGGTGCGGTTTATGGGCCGGCGGCGTCATTGGGTCGTACTTCTTCCGTGATGATCAAGACCGGATATTTTTGGCCCTAATTGGATAATATGGACTTGGAGGACATGAGGTTCCAGCAGGACGGCGCCACAAGCCACACAGTGAATGCCACAATCAATTTATTGGAAACCAAGTTTGGTGAACGTGTTATATCACGAAATGGCCCAGTCGATTGGCCGCCTCGGTCGTGCGATTTGACGCCGTTAGATTATTTCCTGTGGGGATACGTCAAGTCTTTGGTCTATGCCAACAAGCCAGCGACGATTGATGAACTTCCTACGAATATCGAACGTGAAATTGCAGCAGTATCGGCCGATTTATGCTTGTAAACCGTCGAAAATTGGGTTCAGCGTCTGGACTTCTGCAAGCGTGCCCGTGGTGGTCATACAAAAGAAATCGAGTTCCATACATAATGACATCGAACGTACTTTCACAGGACTAAAGAATTTCATTGGTATCTAAAATCGGTTTTGTTTTATTTAAAAAAAACTTTTGTAGCGCTCTTATTGAAAACCACGTTTTAAGAGCTGCGCATAATAAGCATTGCGCCAACGACGCACATTGGACGAAAAGCCCGATTTCGCGGCCAAAATCTCAAAGCAAAATATTATGGTGATTATCGACTCATAAGCCTAATGTGTAACGCCCTCAAAATATTCCTCCGAACACTTTACTCCAGAATTTATGAAAAATTCGAAGCAAAATAATGGGTGTGTCTCAATTCGGATTTGGAGAAGGCATGGGCATCAGCGAAACACTTTTTTCTGTAGAAATTTTAGTTCAGGAATGTAGAAATGCACATAGCGACGGTTTCTTTTGCATCATTGACTACGAAAAAGCTTTCCACACTGTGCAGCATGATAAGTAATGGAAATTCTTATTTCCATTGGTATAGATTATAAGGAAATTCGATATATTAGGCGTCTATATTGGCATCAAACAGCACAGGTTAATTTTAACGGGGAGTTGACGAAAAGTATTGAAATTTCTACAGCAGTCCGTCAAGGCTGTATCCTGTCCCCATTTCTATTTAATATCTACTCCGAAAGAATTTTCTAGGAATTCATCAGCAACGTTCAGAAAAATAATGGAATATTTCTCAACAATATTATATATGCTGATGACACTACCTTACTGGCTGATAGTATGTCTGATCTAGTAGACAAACTGACGACATATAGTGGAACATATGGCCTGCAGATTAATATGCGGAAAACGAAATAAATGGTGCGTGAGGTGAAAGCAAAATACCCACAACACAACCACTTTAAAAATACAATGCTCAATGTAGATAGAGTACATAGGTTTAAATATCTAGGAGTTACAACCAATGACCACTGGGATAGTTCAACGGAAATATGATGCCGTATCGAAATGGCTAGAGAGACATCATTTAAATATAAAAAAAAAAATCTTAACCTTGAAATGAAACTACGTTTCATCAAGTACTATGTATGGTCTATAGTACTGTATTCAAGGGAGGCATGGACCATGAAAGCAGTTGACGTAAAGAAGCTGGAAGCCTTTGAAATGTGGATATATCGACCAACTTTCAAAATAAAGGGTTTTCCAATAGATACTTGACAACTTTGAATTTAATTTGTGAACGTACTATTTCACTGATCATATACTTAACTATAACTTTCCTTTTTTTCAGTAAACTCAACATTTTCATCATGGTAAAGTATACGAACCAACAACGTATGCAAATTATAAAAATTTACTACCGAAATTCGGAGTCGATGACCGCAACTTTAAGAGCGTTAACTCCAATTTTCGGCCGTTATTCTCGCCCTAGTACACAAGCAATAACAAGATTAGTGCAAAAATTCGAGTCTACATATTCATTGTGTAATACTGCCGTTTCTGTGAGACAACGGGTTGGTCGCAGTGACGAAAATATCGCTGCGGTTCGCCAAGACCACTTCATGGCGAATTTTGCGTAAACATCTTGGTTTACACCCATACAAGATCAGATTGACTCAAGAATTGAAGCCGATGGATCATTTGACGCGACGTACGTTCTCCGATTGGGCTCTGGAGAAGATGCGTAAAATCATCTTCAATGACGAAGCTCATTTTTGGCTCAATGGGTTCGTCAATAAGCAAAATATGCGTTATTGGTTTGGTGAAAATACACATGTTTATGAATCACCACTTCATCCACAAATAATAACTGTTTGGTGCGGTTTGCATGCCGGCTATGTCACTGGGTCATATTTTTTCGTCGACAATAACGATCGTCACTTTACTGTGAATGACGATCGTTATCGCGCCCTGATTAGCGATTATTTTTGGCCCAAATTGGAAAACATGGACTTGGACGACATATGGTTTCAACGGGACAGTGCCACAAGCCACACAGCACACGTTACAATCGATTTATTGAAGAGTAAGTTTGGTGAGCGTGTTATCTCAAAAATGGACCAGTCAGTTGGCCGCCTCGTTCGTGCGATTTAACGCCTTTAGACTTTTTTCTTTGGGGCTACGTCAAATCATTGGTCTATGCCAACAAGCCGACGACGTTGGAAGAACTCAGAGCCAACATTGAACACGAAATAGCGGCCGTTACGGCCGAAATGTGTGACCGAGTCATCGAAAATTGAATCCAACGAATCCACCGCTGCCGACGTGCCCGCGGTGGCCATATGAACGAAGTCGATTTCTAGTCATAAATGTTTTGATTGTGTTTCAAGTCGATTATAAAGTTTTGGAAATATCTCATATGGTTTGCGTTTTATTTAAAAAAAAAGTTGTCAAGTCCTTATTCGAAAACCCGAGTGATGCATATTGTCGTCATTCTCTGAACCCAACTCAGTGGTGCACAATAGGTTGGTTTCTGAAGCACCTGCGACCAGACTATAATCCCATTATGCCACCAGACTATAACATTATTAAGCTCACTATCGCTGTATAGATCCAGTGAACAATCCTCGGAGAAAGTCTGCAATTAAAACCCAAACCCATGGGTCTAAAACTAAGTTTGCTGTCCAAAATATCACCCAGGTGCGAGGGTTGGTATTTAAATTTCGGGTGCAGCAATAATAAAACAATCAGTTGTCGCATTCGCTCAAATCAATTTTCGCAGCACTTTTTCCACTCTGATTAAGACACCTCCAAAACATTGTTTTTGAACGCTTCAACAGCTGCTTCGGGTTTCGAAAACGTTGACCACGCAGTAAAAAGAAGTCATTGGGTGCCAAATCAGGGCTGTACGGTGGATAACCCATCAGTTCGATATGTTGAGTGATCAAATATCCCATTGTATCAGCTGATGTGTGATGTTCTGTTGAAGCAAAATGATCCGTCGTCTCTTGTTGTTTTGTCTTATTTCTTCGAACACTGTTGGCAAACAGACAAACAAAACAGACAGACTAAAGTCACTGTGGCCAAATGAATGGTTACACCGAAAAACACGCGATCATTTGATCATTTGCTGCGATGTGCTTCTTCCACGAACAACTTTTTTTTGGATTTAGCTCGCCTTGAAAGACCCATACGGTAGAATACCATTCTGTTTCGGTCTCATATGCATAGATCCATGATTCGTCACCTGAGATGATGTTATACGCTGCAGTCGAGCTACCGCGGTTTTATTTTTTCAACATTTCTTTGCTCCAAGCGACACGAGTCTCTTTCAGGGCATTCGTCAAATTATGTGGCATCCAACGAGAACCAATCTTGTTCACAGCCAAATGTTCATGCAATATCTTATTGATGCTTGTCATATTAGTGCCCAAGGATGCCTCAATCTCGCGGTATGTCAGATGTCGGTCTTGCTTTATCTGTTCACGCACATCATCGATGGTTTCCGGCAAAACGACCGAAGTTGGTCGACCTTCAAGAATTTCATCCTGGAGCGAATGGCGTCCGAGACTGAACTCTTGGTTTGCATTTGGCTACACTATTATTGCCAAGACCAAGGGGATTCTATGGCACAGCTGATTGAAAAGGTACTAGGCCGATGATGGAGAATGAGAGAGCAAAGAAGACAGGAACAAATTTTAAATAGTGTTTATTGATACTAATGACAGCTAAATTATGTTCTGTTTTATTTGCATTGAACGAAAATGCGCATTCCCTTCGATTTCTGTTCGTTTTATGTCCAACGAAAGTGTAAAATTGGTAAAATACAGCAGCAAATAAAACTCGATGAAATGGCCTACTACCTCGTCGTCATGAAGAGGCATCAAAGAGAGTAATGGAAACTCTTAAGTATTACTCTACATATAATTACCAACCCTTGTATGACTTACATCAAAACTTTTTCGCACAGTTCCGAACAGGATTATTCTTTTTTCGTAATTCCCTGATTTGAAGGACTTTAGATGCTTCAATTTTTGATCAACACGTAGACAGTAATGACCAATTGAAAAAGTTAACATTACATTTATGAGTTACGTTATAGTTACATTTGAGTTTCTGTATCTTTAAAGAGTTGAAGAGTGTGCAATATTAAGCGTGTTTTGTTAACACCGCTTGCTTATATATTCGCTTATTTTGTATGAAGCACTTAGCGAGAACTTAGCGACGAGAATCATTTTCGCTAAATTTAAAAAATTGTTTTTTTCACATCTTTTACCGTTGTCCACCCTTATTCATATTTTTGAATAAAATGACTTATCACTAAATTGCCGTTTTCTTTACAACTTAGCGACAATCGCTTGCTTGTAACCAAAACACGACTATTGTAACATTGAAGACAATGAGTAATTGTTATATCGGGGTTTGTTTACATACTCTTTTAAACATATATGTATAATTCTTGTATATTTAAGTGTTAATTTGGAAGCAGGTCAGGTCAAAAAAAATGCTTTAATTCTAAGGTTAAACGGTGCTAAAAACTAAACTTTTAAACTTCCATTATGGGAATGTTACAATTTTGCTCGTCACTGTATGTACCAAAAAGATATTTGTGGATCAATGTTAACTTGCAAACGGAGATATTTTTAAGCAGATTTTAAAAAAGGTTATGGAAATGTGTTGTTTCAGCACATGACATGCATTGTCCGACAACGGAAATTATACAATAACAAATTAATTAAAACAAATTAAATAAATTAAACAAATATGTCATTATCCAAAAAATTATCGCAAAACTTTGAAATTATCCTATTTTTGGATAATTAATAATTTTTTGACATGTTTTTATCGACAGCGTCAGGCAACACTGACGTAAGTGTAACATTGGGGTTTTTTTATATCTCAAGCTAAGGCAGGGGGTTTCTACGGTACAGCTGATCGAAAAGGTACTAGGGAAATGATGAAGAATGAGCGACCAAAGAAGACATTGAGATTATAGACCATGCAGTAAACTAGGGTTGGGTAGTTCATGAACTACCTAGTTCATTTAGGGTGACCAGACATCAACCTCACGTATATAATGCACATGTTCGATATCGCGACTGTGTTCGTGATTATTATGTCCGGGCAACTTAAACGAATGAGTTCGAGAACTAGTGAACGAGTTCGACATAAGTCTACAGCAAACTAAGTTTAAATAGTAAGCATGTTTTTTTATTCCCTGCTAAACTAATTTTTCGACGAATTTGTATGGAGTGCCGCTTAAAATCGCTTAATATCGCTTAGTCCCCCATACAAAGTCGTCGAAAAATTAGTTTATCAGGGAATAGAAAAACAGGATTAGTGTTTGATTGATATTAATGACAGCTAATTATGTTTTATGTTGTTTGCATCGAACGAAAATACGCATTCCCTTTTATTTCTATCCGTAATATGTCCGACCAAAGAGTAAATTACAATAGCTACTCGAACTCGATGAAATGGCCTACTACCTTGTCGTCATCAAGAGAACACAAAGAGAGGCATGGCGGCACTTTCCTACTGCTCTGTGGCTAAGATCAGACCAAGATGGATTCATAGATGGTGAACATTGCAAACCAATTTCGAACTGTCAAGTTCACATGTATTTTGGTTTTAGATGTGTTTGTTTACATTTATTCATAGACTAATACTTATAGTAGACCTAATAGTTCTCTCACCAAATTTATGAAATTTGGCCTGGTGTGATATTTGCGTTCGATGTTGAAAAGAATTGTTTTACTAATACCAGATAGAGGCAATGGTTCAAAACAACGAACAAAATAACAACAACGGCATTTCGTTTTGTGTGTTAAAATTATTGTATTAAATACAACACAAATGTACGCTAACAATAACTGTCAATAAAAAAGTTTAAAACACATTTAAATTTCACAGTTTTTCACCAAAACGACACGAAAAATTAAAGCAAGAAGTTATTGTAATTCCACCTGGTGTATGTCACTTTTCGTCATACATCTCTCTTTCTCACCAACCGCATCACAAAGAGTGTGAAAGGCAGCGTCAGATGAGCCAAATATTCTCTCTATTATAATATTACTCTATGCATTTATTGTTGGTATACGTATGTATATGTTGGATTTGACACAGCTTAAGTGATAAGCTAAAACAAAATGTATGTTGCTGTCAATTTGCCATCAGCTACAACAACACCTCCTGCGCCTACTATGAGTATTTTTTATCATGGGTCAGAGGTCAAATATTTTCCGTAAAATCGCTGGCAATTATGACAAATTATTTGGTCTTCCGTCTGAACGGCAAAATAATTCCTAACAAACGTTTGTAAACAGCGTTTGCAAACAAAAGTTTTAGGCATATATTTGGACAGTGTAAATAATATGTGACAACACACGTGCAAATGCTTGTCTAATTTGATACGTTCGTTCTTGAAAAACAGATGTATGAACAAACACAAGCAAATATTGTTTACATTTTTGGTGAAGTTATCAAAGCGTTGTCTGAAAATTCGTTTGAAAAGAACCAAGTTTGTGTAATTATTTACAAATGTACACTTATAAAATGAATGTTTAAATAATTTATTTATAAAATTTATATATTTGTATAATTGTCCATTTTTTATAATTGTCCATTATTGGCAGAACGAAGAAGAAACTTCTGTTAATTATTAAATCCAGTACTCGCTTGCAACTGAAACATGAAATTCAGGTTGAAGCCTAGATCAATAGAAAAGAGACTCTATCCCTGTCTTTACGTTCTCTCGATTTACTCTCTTGTTGAGCATAAAGCGAACAAAAATAGGAGGGAATGTTTACTGTCATTAGTATCAATAATAAAATAATTTAGCTGTCGTTAGTATCACTATTTAAATTTATCTTGCTGCATAGTATGCTTCTGGTTGCTTATCGGTCTTACGCCTTTCCACTCTTTGAACCATTTTTGAGGATAAATTTAAAAGTTATCTTCACGTATGTGAGAAAAATATTTGAGTGATGTAAAACAAAGCTAATATTATCCTATTAATACATGCATTTTGTTTTCGAGCTATATCTCAAAAGTAACTTTGGATAAAGTCTAGAATATTACAAAAAGGTAGCAAAAAAATTGCATATATTATCGATACACCCTAATGTACAGTGCATATACGTGAAGATAACTTCGGACTAAACAAATGAGTGCAGGTTTTTCAGCTTCTGTTCACATATGTGCCATAAACAAAAAAAAAAACGTTTCCCAAAAGGTGGCGTATACAATAAAATGTGAACATTTTTTGGAAATCAAAATGGGCACAACTTGGAAAATTTCATCAATGACTTTGGATATTTTTACTCCTATTGATGAAGAACTTCTGGCACTACTACTGACAATAATATTGGACTATTTTTTTCACACCAATCTTTTTATAGAAATTGTTGAAACTTTAGTCAATTTCCCAAAAACAAAAAAATTGGAGATACGTGAAGATAACTTCGGAACGACGATATGTATAATTGTTGTATCAGGAGTATCCATGACACAGCTGATCGCTTATGTAGTAAGAAAATGATGGAAAACAGAGTGGATAGGCAAACTAAGTTTAAATAGTGTTTGATTGATACTAATGACAGCTAAATTATGTTGTATGTTGGTTGCATAGAACGAAAATAAGCATTCCCTTCTACTTCCGTCCGTTTTGTGTCCAACCATAGAGTAAAATTCAACAGCAACTCCAACTATACGAAATGGCCTGCTACTTCGTCGTCATCGAGAGAACCTAAAGAGAGGAATATAAACTCTTGTCCATTTCTCTATGGTTGTATATTCAACTGTTTATTACCAATGTGCCATATGAGTCCGTTACGAATTCGAGACGGATCCGTTTCTGAGCATATTTTGACCGAAACGGACATCCGTTACGAACTCATAACGAATTCGTCTTCGTATGAAATTCCCCTCGAAACCGCGAATAGTTTTTGTACTTTTTCGGATCCGTCTCGAACTCGTAACGAACTTCATATTCGAATCCGCCTCGGATTCGAAACGAATTCGCATTCTTCTCGAAAGCTCGAATCGTTTTTTGCACTTTTTCGGATCCGTCTCGAACTCGTAACGAATTTCATATTCGAATCCGATTCGGATTCGTTTTTTTGGAAATAAATAAAATTGAAGCAGAAAACTTTTGTTGTCATCAAATTTATAAGAGCATGAATGGTGGAAGCAAGTTTAAATAGTATTAATATGAATTCAAAATATCACGTACATGTTTTCAAAGTTGATGATTTCAAGAATGGCTTATATTTATTCCTTCAAGCCAAAAATTATTATTTTTTATTGAAATACCCCAATATCAGTTCCATACATATAACGGGTCCGCCAAATAACTTTTTTTTTTTGAAAATGCTATAAAAAAAAACTACTGAGTATTTTCTCAAATTTCTTTTTTTATTTGAAAGTACAATCCTTCCGGTTAATAATGGAAAATAATTTCATTCAAATGGCTGCCTCGGCTGGCCATGCAGTAGCTTACACGATCGGTCCAATTTTTAAGCACATTATCGATTGTGTGCAGCTGTATTTCACCAATGGCTTCACGAATATTGTCCTTTAAAGCGTCAATTGTCTCTGGCTTGTCGGCGTAACACTTATCTTTGAGGGAACCCCACAAATAATAGTCCAACGGTATCAAATCGCAGCTTCGAGGTGGCCAAACGACATCAGCTCTGCGGCTGATAATGCGATCTTCAAAAACAGGGCGCAAAACATCGAGTGTAGCTTCGGCTGTGTGGCACGTAGCGCCGTCCTGATGAAACCAAATGTTGCCAATATCCTCCTCTTCCATTTTTGTGAACAAAAATTCGTTCAACATGGCCCGATAACGATCGCCATTGACTGTAACGGCCACTCCTTGCTCATTTTCGAAGAAAAATGGCCCAATTATGCCTCTGAACCAAAATCCGCACCAAACAGTGACTCATTTTGGGTGCAGCGGCTTTTCATTGTATGTGTGCGGGTTTTCTGTGCCCCAAATGCTACAATTTTGCTTGTTTACATACCCGCCAAGATCAAAATGAGCTTCATCTGAAAAGATGATTTTTTTTTGGCAAAATCGGCATCTTCTGTAAGGCCCATTTTTCCCATATTTCCCAGAGTTGTTCAAGCGTATACACAACCATATTCGTTCAGCGGAAGGATAAAACTAATTATCTGTCAAATCAGACATGAGCTAAGTGTTACCATTCACGAAATAAGCACTAGTTGAAAAAAAAACGTTAGATGGCGGACCCGTTATAATGGTACAGTGTACATAATTGACACAATTAGACAAATTTCGGCAGACTATGTTATATGTGGGCACCCTGTACTAGCACGTAAGATTTTCACTAATGAAAAATTTGGAAATATTCTAACAAATAAATGATGATGTATCCGAACTTTCGTATTATATTCCAAAATTAAATTGTTCGAGCGCTTGGTCGTTTTTTTATTTAAATTATTTTATTCTTCGATATTTCGCTGCCCTTGTCTCAGTGTATTATGTCCTGTATTCAAAAAGGGTGATCCGTGTGTCTGTTCCCACTATCGCGGTATCAGTCTTTCATCCATCGCGTACAAGGTCTTGTCGAGCGTATTATGTGAAAGACAAAAGCCAATTATTGAAAACCTGATATTAGACCAGGCAAGTCCACGACTGACCAAATATTCACGCTACGCCAGATCCTGGAAAAGACCCACGAAACACAAATCGATACATACCACCTTTTTGTCGATTACAAAGCTGCTTTTGATAGCCCCATAAGGGGAAAACTGTACGAAGCTATGTCTGAACTTGGTATTCCGGCAAAACAGATCCGATTCTGTATAATGACGCTGACCAACACCAAATCAGCACTGAAAGTGGGGAAAGACCTCACTGAAACTTTCTGTACCAAGCGAGGACTTAGACAAGGCGACACACTTTCGTGCAATCTCTTCAACATCTTAATGGAGATAAAAATGAGATAGGCTGCAGTAAATACGAACAAGACCATTAACACGAAAAGCCATATGTTGCTGGCGTATGCTGACGACATAGACATCATTGGGTGAAATTTGCGAGTGGTTACTGCAGTATTTTCAAGAACTGAAAAGGAATCATCGAAGGTTGGTCTTTCTGTTAATGAGGGCAAGACAAAAATTGATGGTGTCAACGACTAGAGAAACCTCTCGACTTGGTCCGCACTTGAACGTTGACAACCGATTTAATTTTGAAGTGGTAGATGAATTTGTCTACCTTGGATCCGCCGTGAACAAGGACAACAACGTCAGCCTGGAGACAGATAGGAGAATTGTGCTTGCAAATAGATGTTATTTTGGGCTCAGCAAGCAGTTTAGGAACAAAGCTCTCCCTCGACGGACAAAAGTCCAGCTATATCAGACTCTCATTTTATCTGTCTTGACATATGGCTCCGAAACTTGGGTCATATCGCAAGCGGATGAAAAACACCTGGGAGTCTTCGAGAGAAAAATTCTCCGTAGAATATATAGTCCTGTTAGAGAAAACAGCGAGTACCGACGTCGCTGGAACGCAGAGCTATATAGTCTATATTCCGTCGTGGATATAGCTAGGGGAATCAAATTAGGCCAATTGCGTTGGCTAGGCCATGTCAAGCAGAAAAAGAGGACGACCAAGACACCGCTGGAAAGACCACGCAGAAGAATCCCTCCGTATCCTTGGTGTTACCAACTGGCGAGAAAAGGCGAAGGATAGAGCCAGTTGGAAGAATATGTTGAAATTTGTGTAATTTGTTTGTTTAATTACTATGCGTAAGACGTCTGATCTCATGAGGTTGTAAAATAGTCAATAAAAGTAAAGTTGGCCAGCATCGTCAGAAACATAAACACAATTATTAATTAAAAACGGAAAGAATTGATAAACAACATTTTTTCTTGTCATTTGAAAAAAAAACCAATAACAAAAAATGAAAAAATTCAACAATTGACGAAATTTTCTTGTCATATGAAAAATGTTTTTAATAATTTTTTAAAAAAACGACCAAACGCTCGAACAATTTAATTTTGGAATATTCTAACAAATACTAGTTATTTTTCGCTTTGAAGATGAGCTGCAGCAGCATGTGGCTAATAATGTATGTAAGATATGTATTTAAAATTAAAATAGGTAATGAACTATATTTTCTACCTCTAATCCACTGAAGTTTTCATATTTGTATAAATAAAAAATTTTCTATCACCTAAATGATGTACGGACGAGTTCGAGACGGATACGCCAAATCACAATTTCACTGATTTGCTTTTTTATGTTTTTACGGACTCGTAACGGGTTCGAAACGAACTCGAGAACTCGCATTTCGCTTTTTTAATAGGTTACGAGTTCGAAACGAATTTGCATACGTTTTTGTGCACATATGAGAGACCTTATAAAAGTTAAATACAAAAAATGTTTTAGTTCTAAGGTTAAACGCGGCTACAAATTAAAGTTTTAAATATTCATTATGGGAATGACACAATTTTGCTCGTCACTGTATGTACCAAAAACAAAAATTTGTGGATCACTTAGGGGTTTCACAGACTTTATTTGTCAAATTTTATTAGTGCTGTTCTTGTTACGAGTTTGTTATTACCGAATACATTTGATAAGTAACATCACTACTATAAGAGCTTTTGTTGTTCTTTGTTATTACTTACGATATTTTATGATATTATTATTGTGATATTATTATTATTATATTATTAATGTTATTAATTTATCCCTTTCGTTCAGTTTAGGCATTTTAGTTTTAAAAAATGTTTTTCTTCAATCAACTATTTCTGGACTCAGCTGGATAAATACGACATACGAGTACAACAGAAAATGCAATAATGTTGTGTTCAGATCGTACGGCAATACGAGAACTTGTGAAACCCCTAACTGTTTCCTTGCAAACGAAGATATTATTAAGTAACTAGATATGAAAAAGGTTATGGAAATTCAAATTTAATGTTTCAGAACATGACATGCCATTTTCTGATAAGGGAAATATACAAAAATTTCATAAATACATATATAATTATCCATAAATTGTCGAAAAACTTTGAAACTGTCCTATTTGTGGATAATTATCTACCAAAGTGGCAACACTGATCATCTTTCCATCCCCTTTGACATTAACAAATATAAGTCAAGAATCTTCTCTTCATTTTGTTGCCCACGTAGTGTTATCGTGCGTGCTAACTGAGTTTTGCTCTGATCGTTTCATAAATTTAATGTGAAACCTACCACCTCCGACGAGGATATGAAACAATCGCCTATGTATGTATATTTATGAAGATAAATAACATGTTGAACAGGCTGCAAGTTTCAAGTGTAAACTTAAACAATTTATTAAAACCCGCTTGTATTTGAGGAGTATGTATTAATTAATTTGTTATAACAACAAATTAAGTCAAACAAAACAAAACAGCAAATAACTAAACACATATTTTTAATCTAATCTAATCTAATCCCGACACATGGACGGACGAACAACTTTACCCAGAGAGTGGCTGGCTGACGGGCGGCTGTTGTCATTCAGTGGAGGGAAAATTTCAATTGAGTAAAGCTTTAAATGAACAACAAAGCTTGGCTTAGCTGACGATCGCCACGAGTCGTTGCAAACACAACAGATGAGAGTGATCAAAAGCAAAATTGAAAAACAAACAAACAAGTTGGAATTCAAGGGAGAAAACTGAGCAAAAACCGAAACAGACACGAAAACCTCTAGGTAGTCTGGCCGACTGGCAAACGAGGAGTAGGTGGAGAAGCAGAAAAAAGTAGTAAACAAAATCAAGAGTGTTTTTTTTTGCCTAAACGGTCCCCACAGTCAGTAATCGAATCGAGACGGCGGCGATGGTGGGTCAGTCAAATCGAATCGCATTATCAGTTGTTGTGGTCTGAAACGTAACGGATTGTCAGTCGGAGAAATACCAATAAACAGAAAAGAGCAATTAAAGACGGCGCATAAGAAATTAATAAACAAAATTAGCAAATATTTTTGACAAAATAAAAAACAATTAAAAATTTGTGCTCAATATTAAGTTTTGCCAAGAAATGTATTGATTTTTTTAATAATCGATTTTTGACAGTGCAGTTTTGTTCATTATGTGAGAAACTTTGATAAGTTAATAACTAAAGGCACAATTATTTTGTAATCACACGCGTTGTTGTTGTGTCATTTTGAGAAATACAAACAAACAAAAAACGCCAAAAAGAAAACGTCAGTGCAAGTGTCAATTCGAAAAGCGGGTTTTGTAATTGGCATCTCAACATCAGCTGCGATAAGTGGGAAAATATAAAAACAAAAGCTATGGCTATGGTTTAGCAAAGTTCCATACAGCCAACTGCACTTGTATAAAATTAAAACGAAAAAAAAAAATCAAAGTGACATAAAGCAGATCAACATCACAGGCGCATCATAAAGACACCCCAGTCCGATGAGAGTATTTCCAAACAATTCGAAATCGAAATCGTAACCGCAATTTGCATTATCGTAATCACTTGCCATTTGCATTGAACGATAAACAAACAGAGAGACAGACAAAGATACAGACACCTCTGCCAAAGAGTCGGCAAGAGTTAGTTAACAACTTATACTTAGTATAGTTATCCTAATTTGCTTAGCGCAAATTATCAACAACTTTAACGTCACCAAAGGCGCTTCACCCGACAATCAAAGTGAAATTGTGGTTCACATTTAAAAGCCTAGGACAGGCAGCAGCAGCCCAATTAACAGCCGCATACCACTACTGTCACAGCCACACTCTTCAATTTTAGGAGCTATGGCGCAATTTTCCTCAATTTATACAGTTCTTTGGCTATTGGCCGTTTCCAAGTCGGTAAGTATTCAAAATTATTCAATTTCGCATTTGTTTATTTATTTCTCTTGTGGCATTTTGATGTCATTACTCGTTCGCGATTACACAAATCAATTAACATATTGACGATATATTTTGTGTAATTGATGTATTTTTCTCTTTTCTCGCACCCGTTTACACACTAAAAGAAATAAATATTGATTTGTTATTAACTCCACCAAATCGCAGCTTGGAATCATCACGTCCTCAGCTATGCAGTTTGAGAGAAATCGTATGTTACGTCGATTTCACTAACCTAACACTAAATCTGCCTTTACCTACGATACTCGGAACCTAATATAATCCCATTTGATTCCATAAATGAATTAAATTATGTTCAGGTATACCGCGAATTCGCAGTTTTCAGGCTTTCATTTCGATAAACTGCTGATTTTTGTACTGCAAAACATATGTTTGGTGGGTTGAAATCTCGAAAATTGTGAAATCTTGGTGTACATGAACGTTTCTTTAGATTAGGATACAGCAGATGAAGCATTGATGCTTAGCGTCATGACTCATTTCTCGAAATGCATCTAGCAAAAAGGATGCACAAGTAGAGACGAAAAAACCCGGCGCAATTTGGCAACCCTAGTAGAAGGGAACCAAAAAAGTCAACGCGATTCAGTCAAAGGCATTTCTCTCTCGCGACTTAACTTGATTATTTCATACTTTTTTTTAAATTTTTTTGGAACATGGTTGGAATTTCTATAGTTACATACTACAACATCATCAGAAAACTTCTCGTGTATTGAAATATTCAACGAAGACAGTAAGAGAGAGAGAGAGAGAGAGCAGAGACTCCACTCCATTCCACTCCATGAGTAAATTTTCTTCTCTATACCATAGTTGCTCTATGCATCTAGGCTAGTAGGTAGGCCTGGAGTGTGCTCTTCTAGGGGGTATCCATGATACAGCTGATCGAGTATGAAGTAGGAAATTGATAGAAAACAGAGTAGATAGACAAGAGCTTATCGTTCTCTCGCCCACCCACTCTGTTTTCTATGATTTCCCTACTACTTAGTCGATCAGCTGTATCATGGATACCACCTAGTAGCCCCAACAAAATTCCACCAAATTCTATAGGAATCTCTATAGATTAAAGATAGACTAGAGACCCGATTTCTCCACAGATCAATAGAAAATAGCTTCTATGCCTCTCCGTGTTCTCTTAATGACGATGATGTAGTATTCGAGTTCGAGTTCGAGTTGCTTTGGTAATTTACTCTTTGGTTGGCATAATACGGACAGAAACAAAAGGGAATACGTATTTTCGTTCGTTGCAAACAAACTAAAACATAATATAGCTGTCATTAGTATCAATCAAACACATTTAAACTTAGTTTGCTGCAAGGTCTTCTTTGGTCTCTCAGTCTACATCATTTTCCTAGTACCTTTTCGATCATCTGTGACATAGAAACCCACTGATTTCTCTCAGTCTATGTTTCAGTTCATACCCTTCGTTGTGAGGTATGTAGGTGCCGTTGAGATATGTTCGACGCAAATTGGCCAGGTGGAGTTACAAGAACTGTTGACCTAACTTGTTCGTCGGGCATGTGATGAAAGTCTCGCGATTTGCACAATATTTTTCGCCCTATGCTGGAGCTCACGCGTTTTACTTACGATTCGATTTTGTATTTGAAATATGAAATCAATTGTTTTTACTGTCAATAGAACGAAAAAGAAAGAGGGGATTAAAAAACGGATATTAACGGATTCTTCCAATCCATTGGACTTATCCCAGCAGGCGTATCTACAACATTTTTCATACTCTAAAACAGTGTTTTAACCTGCATCGGCAAAACATTTAACACAGAAATGCAATTTCATTAATACTTTCCCACTTAAGCCCGGTATTCAGTTTTATGAAATTTTCTCTGCCATAAGAAGTTCGTGCGTAAAATTTACGAAAATGTCACGAACCGAAAATTTCGCTAACTTTTCATTTGCTTGGTACTCAGCTCTTCGCGAAAATGTCATAGGCAAAATCAAGTGCAGGGTTGTTACGCCTAAGTTATTTCGTACGACACAAACTGTTTGATAATTGTTTGGGACCGGAATTTTGACATTTCTATAATTTTAACAACCAAAAGTAACACCACGTTTGTTAAAATTAAAACGGAGTGCGTAGAGGAATTATAACTTAAATATTTGCATGGTAAATCAAAGATAGGTGGTAACTCTTCGCAGCGTTTAGAGGTAAATGAAAAAATTTCTTACGAAAATTTCCCAAAAACTGACTTCGTGGCTATATAATATGGAATGAAAATAAATTGAGGCATAATATCGAAACATCTGGCAGCGCCCAATTTTCGAAAATCTATTAAATCAGTCGTGTATGGGAAATCAAATTAAGGAACCCAGCAAACAAAGTAATATTGCGGTGATATCGCTATCATATCGCCTGGAGGAGAAATTGTATTGCTGCATTAATAATTTTGTATTGCGGATGTTACTCCCGTCGGGAGAAACTGTTACCCGTAAGACACTACAATTCGCTCCCAAACTCATCGAGAGCTCGAGTTGAAGGTCCTCACTGAAAATCCCCACTTCTGTGACCAATTCCATTTTTGAGCCATCTGTCAAGATAAGATGACCAGAGAGTGAGGGAGGTATACCTCCCACCCAATCACTCCTATCTGGCATCATGATCTCCGGGCATTGCCCAAAGTCTACAGTCGGCAGCATGTAGTCAGTGGCCTGACTCAAACACTCGTCCGGGCGATTCTCAATAAAATCCTGGAGAATGTTGGCATTTCCCTGAGGGGCATGCCTCCAAAAGCCTAATTCTCTCATGCGAATGGCGCTTCTGACATAGACATCAAGAGTAGTCAAATTCAGGATTACATCCAGCGCCGCCTGCGGTCTGCTTCTCCTCGCTCCACTAATACATATCGACGCAGTGCGCTGAGCCTTACTGAGCTTTTTCAACAGGTAACTGTTCCCCAGTGCGTTCCACCAGACTAGGCAGCCATAGGTAGTAATTGGGCGAACAATAGACGAAAAAAGCCAATGCATGATGCACAAAAACCCCAGCTTTTGCCAATCGAATTCCTACAGGCGTAGAGTACATTCAACCCCTTCTTCATTCGCTCCTCAGTGTTTCGCTTCCAGTTCAATTTTTGATCAAGAACCATACCCAGACATTTCGCCTCAGAAAATAGAGACAGCACAACGCCTTTGAACATTGGTTTCCTAAAAGATCTAATCTTTCGCCTGCGCGTAAAAAGAACCAGCTCCGTCTTTGTAGGGTTGACACCCAGGCCACAGTGCCTGGCCCAACCTGACAACTCATCTTGCATGAGGTCACTGATCGTAGGCAGAGATTTTCCACCGACTAGAATAACAACGTCGTCCGCATAGGCGACTATTCTACGTCCACTCAACTCAAAGTCCCTAAGAATTCCGTCAACCACTAAAAGCCCGTGGTTTCACGGGCTATGTGGCATCTAGCGCTGTCTTGTTGGAACAGATACCAAATAGTTTGTTATCATACCGCGAAAGTTATATTCCGTCTGTCTAATTGTTTGAAGAAATATTGACTGATGATTCCAACGCCCATAAACCACACCTAACCCTGGTTTTTGTCACCTCTTGAAACTCTTCGGGTTGCCTTTCAACCCAAATTGCCGAAATTTGGTTATTGACGTGTAGCCAAAAATTAACCTAAAATTTCGAAAAGAGTGTATCTTCCTCAAGTTTTGTAGAGCACAAATACTGTTCAGTTCTCACTCAAATTGAAATTTGTTTCCTTTCAATTCATGATCCGTATGTAAACTAAGCATACGATAATAACACGGTCATCTCTTTTAACTATCGCCGTGCTGGATGTGGCCTATTGTGTCACGTACTATCCAATATTGAAAATTGGGTATCACACTTTCACATGAATTGAGAACTATGCCAAGTTTATTCACCCTAACTTTTACGCAATGGATCTAAAATTTGTTACTCCACTTACGATATAAGTTTGGAACTTTAGACATTTTCTGTATTTAAAAGGCGTTTGAATAGGCCATGAAGTTAAACACGCTTGAAAGCTGCATCCGGCAGTAGCACTGTTAGTTGTACCAATTTAAACCTAAAACATTTAATGAACGATTGACAAACTGTCACGAAATGGAAATTCCAAAACGTTGGGATTCTACCAGCGCTATTAGCACCCAGTTATCGTATCATATATCTATTGCCTGCTTTGTTACATTTTGTTGCTGAATTCGATACAGAAAGCCCGTGGATATCGGATTCGTCTCAGCGTTACAATCTGATATTGTGGTTTATGAATGAAATATGGAAATGGGAAAACCTAATAATTAAGTGAAACATCGTTACTCATTCACACTATGAGTAAATTAATTAATATTATTTGTAACAGTGATAAATTATATTGGTATTCTAGATTTTTTGTGGGATGTTGGTGTCGTGGTGGCGCCAGTAGGTATTAAAATAGAATGCGCTTCCTCATGGATTTTAAGGATCTCTCTCCAATGACTACAAGGGATGTAATTGGAAAATAAGTTATATTTAAATACTGATATGCCCAGATGCCGTGCTGGAATTCAGGTGAATCAGCAGCATTGTTTATTTCTTTGAAGTCTCCCGGAAACGCATTATAAAGGTTTTACATATTTCAAGATTAGGTTAGATTGAGGAAAAAGATTCGAAGCATTTGCACTTCAATTCATGACCCATTTCTGGGAATGGTTAGAGTGACTGTGTGTTCCTCTCAAGAAAAGTCATCCAAGTAGCAGTGATGCCGTTTTAATTAGCCATTCCTGGGCATACACCTAGGCTAGTAAGTAGGCCAGTTGAGTGGTTTCCGCATTCCTGGGAGAAACCCCAAGCGTTCTATAAGAATTTCGTCCTGCGTGCAAATTTCGCCAACGTTCTCCAATCATTTCCCTTCAATTTTCCACAGTACGTTC
Organism: Phaonia tiefii; assembly: GCA_963931995.1. Classification (NCBI taxonomy): domain Eukaryota; kingdom Metazoa; phylum Arthropoda; class Insecta; order Diptera; family Muscidae; genus Phaonia; species Phaonia tiefii. Next base: position 161,449,729 of record OZ008367.1, read on the forward strand.
TATATCGCCAGAGAGGTGTTGGTGTATTTATTCTGCGAAAGCGGCACAATGACAGAACAAGTGTTCTATCGCTTCGAAATCCTCCTCACACACCCTCAATTCATTTGCATCAGCTCGCTCAAGTTTATGCAAATGTTCCCCAGAATTGGAGTTATTAGTTGGAATACCAGCTCAGTTCAAGTTTGTTCAACTGTGTCAGCCCATCAGAGTCATCATGCGGGTCGTTTGTGCGTCTATCTGTTGCACTGCATTGTCGCATACCGCTTGTTCTCGTTAATTGTTGAAGTTCGGCCTTTATGGTCTGGAAAGGTTTCACGTTATCAATATTCTCATTTCGCCGGTTGCAGCCGATCCGAATAATTTTTTTTTATTCCCTTGGTGCATGGATTCATGTAATCTGCGGTCTGTTTGTGGTTTTGAATGTGTTTATCTCTTCATTGCACTTAAGGACCGTTAGCGATCTTAGAATTTGCGCCTATATCGTAGTGATTGCCGATTCACTAGCAGTAAATATCTTCACATTTTTGTGTCCACCCTCAATTTAACATGTGTAATCATTTTAGCCTCTACCTTAAACGCAGTGCTGTAATCAGGAAAGAGAATGTTCTGGTCAATATTTAGGTCCTGGCTGAAGAGTCCTATTTCCGTTATTCTATCTGTCCTAAATCCGAAAGCAGAATATACCTCGCTCGCCATCGACTAGATATTGACTACACTATGACTACACGCCGAAAAATAACGGCCCCACCAACATTGTTTTCGTGAATTTAATATCTACTGCTGTTTGTTACTTTATTGTCTGTAACGTTTTTGTTCTCAGTAGTTATCAACAAACAAAGCCAAATTTGGGTCACAAATCCATATACACTCCGGTTCACTTATTTAAAGGCACTAAACATTCCATATTCAGCAGCCTATATCTTTTGCAATTTGTAACCGATTGCAGAATTTTCAAATAGAAATGGAAGCTACACATCTTGAGATATAAAAGAAAATCATGACAATAGTGATTTCGTAACCAAAGAACTTTTTTGAGCGATTTATAAAAAAAAGTCAAAAATGTGGTTTTTTTGTGGTGCACGTGAATAAACTCACTTTATTACGTTTTTATTATTTTTCAAGTAAGCGATGATTTTTTGTAGGGAGCGTTTGTTTATTACAATTTATTACATCTTAATCATTGTACGAGTCAAAATGGCAAAAACAACAAATTTTAAATCTATCGGAAAAAACTAAAATCGATGTTTACCGTTCTGAAGGATATTCTAACCGCGCAATAGCTAAAAAAAATTGGACGGAGCCCAACAGTTGTCGACAATTACATCAAGGACCCCGAGGGGAAAACATTTTAAAGGAAGGGTTTCATTGTCTTTATCTACATACTTACTTACTTATCCGGTCTCGGACAACCCCGGGGGGTCAGGGACCTTACAAAACGAAGATAACATATTTCGCCAACCAGTTCGATCTTTTGCTTTATCTCTCCAGTTGGCAATACCAAGTGTACGCAGGGATTCGTCAACCTGATCCCTCCAGCGGAGTCTTGGTCTTCCTATTTTTCGTCTTCCTTCGAGTTCGGTTTCGAAAACCTTTCGCGCTGGTTCATCTTCATCCATTCTACTGACATGGCCTAGCCAGCGCAATCGCGTCATCTTGATCCGCTTAACTATGTCAATGTCAGGATAAAGCTCATACAGCTCATGATTCATGCGTCGCCGATACTCGCCGTTGTGCACTATAGGGCCATACATTTTTCGGAGTATTTTTCTCTCGAAGACTCCTACAGATGTTTCGTCTGGTTGCGATAGGACCCAGGATTCTGCGCCATAAAGCAAGACAGGTTGAATGAGAGTCTGGTACAGCTGGACTTTTGTTACTCGAGAGAGGGCTTTATCTCTAAAGTGCTTGCTTAGCCCAAAATAACATCTATTCGCAAGCACAATTCTCCGCTTGATCTCAAGGCTGACGTTGTTGTTTTTGTTCACGGCAGATCCGAGGTATATAAATTCGTCCACTACCTCGAAGTTATAACGGTTATCAACGTTCACGCTTTGGTCTAATCGCGTGGAGGCCCTGTTCGTTGAAACCATTAATTTTGTCTTGTCCTCATTCACCGTCAGACCTACTTTTGCTGACTCCTTCTCAATTCTCTAAAAAACCGCAGTAAATTCTCTAATTGTGCGCCCAATGATATGTATATCATCAGCATACGCGAGCAGCATGTGACTTTTGCTGCTGATGGTTTTATTCATATTGACTCCAACTTTTCTCATAATGATCTCCATTAAGATGTTAAAGAGATCGCACGATAGGGTGTCGCCTTGCCTGAGGCCTCGCTTAGTTTCGAAAGGTTCGGTAAGATCCTTACCAACTTTCACTGCGGATTTGGTGTTCGTCAAGGTCATCCTGCAAAGGCGTATGAGTTTTGCAGGAATACCAAGCTCAGACATTACGTCATAGAGTTTCTCCCGTATCGGACTATCGAAGGCTGCTTTATAATCGATAAATAGATGATAGGGGTCGATTTGTTTTTCGTGTGTCTTCTCCAGGATTTGGCGTAGCGTGAAAATCTGGTCAGTTGTCGATTTTCCAGGCCTAAAGCCACACTGGTATGGTCCAATCAGGTCAGCGATAATTATCTTTATCTACATACGTATGAGAAAAGAAAAATCATCAGAATTGCCTCTAATTCTGCCTTATCCCTATCAAAAATAAGAGCGCAAGCTGGAATGGAAGCGATCACGTCATCAGTACGCAGAGTAATTAAGAGCTGTGAGTATCTTAAATACCTGAAATTACAAAAAAAGCGGCTTCAATTCGCAAGAGACTACATGGTATGGGATGTGCAGCCAAGAGGTCATGTAAATGACTAGAGAACCGTTGTATTTGCGGATGAGAAGAAGTTTAATTTGGATGGGCCTGAGGGCGTTTTTTGAACCGACATCACAGCCGAGAGGGCGGCGTTATGGTGTGGGGTGCTATTACGTCGATCGATTTTGAATTGCAAAGTGCAAAAATTACTGGTGCAAGCTATTAAACGTTATTTGAATCGGCTTTTCCGAAAGTTCAGTGAACTATTTGGTCTGGATATTGCAACAGGATAATGCCTATTCGCCAGATCTAAACATTATCGAAAATGTCTGGGGTTGGTTATCTCGTAAGGTTTATGAAGGAAGTAGACAATTTGATGACAAGCGGTCACTAATTCCGGCCATTAAGGATGGTTGGAATCAAATTTCGTTGGATTAAATAAATTCTCTTTATTTCTCAATGAAAACCCGTATATTTGTAGTTATTAAAAACAAAGGGGGTTGTACCCATTACTAATAGTTGTTAAATAAAGTAAAATAAATTAAAAGAAACAAGAAAAACTGTTTTTCTTTAAAAGTAGTCAAAGTGCCTTCATTCAAGTGAACCAAAAAAATAGCACATTTTGGGATTTTTTTTATAAATGGCTCAAAAAAGTTCTTTAGTTAAGAAACCACCATTGTCATGATTTTTTTTATATCTCAAGATGTCTAGCTTCCATTTCCATTTTAAAATTCTGCAATCGGTTACAAATTCCAAACGTTACACTCTGCAGAGTATGGAATTTTTGGTGCCTTTAAATAAGTGAACCGGAGTGTATTATAACATATTAATCATTGTGTTCCAAATATGTCATATTGAATAGCAAACACAATGTGTTTGAACACAAGTATATTATGTTTGCGGCATGGTACAAATACATTATATTTGCATCCAAACAACAACAAAAAGACAAATTTCTCAGCGTGTACCTCTGTGTGATAGCAGTATAGAAGTATTCCAGCTCTATTTTCTCTAAAATGTGGTTGGTTCTCTGTCCCATTAGTTATTCATTATGGGTGGCCGAGTTGAGTTGTGATCCTCCGTGACCCTTTAGGCGAAAATGTTACTACATGGCCCAATACATAATTTCAAATAAGTGTGTTGCCAAATTCGCTACGATCATAGTTATTATAAATTTAAAAAGCACTACCATTTTCAATTGAAATTTGAAAAAAATCAATTCAAATTTTGAAAAATATCAATTGAAATTTGAAAATTATATTTGAAATTTGAAGTAACTACATCAATTGAAACTTAAAAATTCTATTTGAAATTTGAAATAGATCAATTGAAATTTAAAAAACAAAAGACAAAGGAAGACATTTGAAAGACATCAATTGAAATTTAAAACACATCAATTGAAATTTAAAAAATAAAAGACAAAGAAAGACATCAATTGAAATTTGAAACACATCAATTGAAATTTAAAATACACCAATTGCAATTTGAAACACATCAATTGATATATTAAAGACATCAATTGAAATTTAAAATACATCAATTGCAATTTGTAACACAGTAATTGAAATTTTAAAGACATCAATTGAAATTTAAAATTCGTCACCTGAAATTTAGAAATTATTAACCGATTTATGTATTAGATTTTTAAATTTCAATTGGTGTATTTTAAATTTCAATTGATGTTTTCCAAATTTCAGTTGATGTATTTTAAATTTCAAATAGAATTTTCAAATTTCAATTGATTTTTTTCAAATTTCAATTGGAAGTGGTGTAGTGATGTGCTAACGCCTGGCATAAATTAAAATCGGCAGGTTTTCTTAATTTGGGCACAGTGGGTCATAAAGTTAAGACATGGGACTATACTAAATTCCATATATATCACTGTTCTAAAATTCCTCTGAAATATGAGGGTGATAAATTTGAAAAGCACTAACAAGGAGCTTTAATCTGGTGTAAGTCTTGGCCGCCAAAATTCCTTGGTTTGGACACAGTGTAGTGTTCAAAAGTAGAGTAAAGTGGTTAAAGGAAAAATTATAGTATTCTGAAAATCGTCTGAATCCTCGGAGTATTATAACCCAAACAAACATGCCTCGAACTATGTCTAGATATTCATTAAGTTGGCGAAGGGTCTTTAATTAGGGCTCAATGTCCTTTCTAAAAAATATTATATTGAACTAAACTATAATGTTCGCTGGTAAGCTGTTCAAGATTTGTGCCACTAATACTGAAAGCTTGTAATGTTGTTTATACGATTTGTAAGTTTCATCGTTTTTTATTAATTTAATTCGCCATAAAGCTTTTAGTTCAATATCCTTTCTTTTCTACTACTTTAGCAGATACATTTTAATGTGATAACAGCGCTCTGCTAAGCAAAGTGGTTTGTGTATTTGCTAGATAAGTTCGAATTTATCTTCACGCACGATCGAAAGTATGGAAAAATTAGAAAAAATTTCAATATCTCGGAAGCAGAGCGTCCGTCAAATCGAAAAAATAACTAATTTTTGAAGGTATCCACGGTTTTTTTTATAAAGCGACCAATTCGTATGGAACTTTTGGTTTAAAAAAATCGCCAAAATAAGAAAATCGCTGAAATAAAAAAAATAGCTATAACTCGAAAAATAATAATTTATATATCTCCTTAGGAGGCTTGCGATATTTATTACGGCATCATATATTGTAATAGCTGACCCGGCAGACGTTGTCCTGCAAATTTTTAATTTGTGGTTTGTATGGGAGTTACCACGCCCCTTTGTCCAATTGGACCGAATAGTAAATCTAAACCACCCAGGGCGCCACCCGAACGCATACAAAAAAATTTATTCAAATCGGTCCAGGAGTTTAGGAGGAGTTCAGTCACAAACACACGTGCAGTAGAATTATATATATATTGTATATTGCGATTGAAAGTTGCAATAAATATACCACGATGCTAGGATTGAAAAACTAATCATGAACAGCCTAAATGCGCCATCATCATTCACTCGTGGGGAATATTTAAATAAATTTAAAAACAATAAACACTTTCATATAAATAATATGACATGTGCAACACTAACATACAACTGTATGCATTTACATATATTAGGGCATAAAATGAGCGGAAACTTCAAGACGTTGGTAAAACGACAATGAACGAAATGCAAATTTGGGGGGTTTGATTTAAAATAACAATCCTTCTCTATCGGCTTCAATAAAATGTACATAAATTTGTGTTTGCTTGCTTGGTTTTGTATTTTGTTGTTTTATTTTAATCTGACTTCCTGTAACCTTTTGCTTACCATTAAAAACTGATATAAAATGCACAATGGTATGGGAACAGGCATAACCATTGACTTTTTTCTTCCATCAATTTGCCGTATTTTGATTTTTATTTCAGTCACAACCTACGATTATGGTTTGTGTCTATACAATTACGATATTTATGGACTTCAATAAACTCAATCATTCTTATACTTATATTTATGAATGAATCAATTGCCAGGCAAGTTAATTGAATACGAGCAAATGAGAGATTGAACTAAAATGGTGTCAATTAAGAGCCACTATCTATTTGTTGTCAGTAGCATTTAACACAAATGTAACTTGTCAAATTTGAAATCAAATTTATATCAAATTGAGTAGCAAATAAATAATGGTAAAGGGTGTCTCACTAAGAATGCACTTTTTAATTTTAAAATAAAAACAGGTATTTTTTTTAATACAATTGTTATTTTTTTATTGGATTGTAAAGCAGACATGCTCCGATTCAGTATAGAATAAACTATCCGTTAAATGGCCCCCACGGCTCTGAGGATAGGCTTTAATCTTTTCATACAATTTCTCACCGATGACGCGTTGGATCTCGGATTAGAGCTCAGGAATTGTTTTTGGTTTATTCGCGAAACCCGAGATTTCACAAAACCCCAAAGAAAGAAATCGCACGGTGTTAAATCGCATGATCTTGGAGGCCAGTTGACATCAGAATTCCTTAAGATAATTTGTAGTGGAAACCGTTGCTGCAATAAATCGATTCTTTCATGCGCAGTGTGGCCGTCTTGCTGAAACCACATGTCGTCCATATCCATGACGTCCAATTGAGGCCACAAGAACTACGATATCATGTTCATGTAACGAATACCGTCCGCAGTCACTGCAATTTCGACATCATCTTCAAAAATGTAAGGCCCAATCACGCCGTCTAACCAAAATCCGCCCCAGACAGTTGCTTGTAGTGGGTGCATTTGTTTCTCATGGATTTCATGAGAATTTTCTGAGACCTAATTCCACAATTTTGTGTATTCACGAACGAAGCCATTCATTCAAATGAAAATGGAATGGAAATGCGCTTAATCAGGGAACATGATTTTTTTTTTTTGAAAAAATTTCATTGACTTCACTTTTCCCCATTACCCGTTGAACGAATTGCCACCGCTTTCCATGGTCTGCTGGTTTGAGCTCTTGAGAAAGCTGAATTTTGAACGCTGCGTACACACTGAAAAAAAAACGGCCCCTGTAACATGTTCTCCAAAACATATTCTGCAGGGACCATGTACATGTTTGGAAAGCACTTCAAACATTCATATGTTTGCAAGTCCAAAACTCACTTACATTTAAATACAAACAGTAGTATGTTTACTGGCCAACATGTATGCATTTACGTGGACACATATGCGTTTTTCATCCTAAACATCCATATACTTACGTGGAAGCATTCGCGAGTTTCCCCCAAACCCCGATATACTTACCTGGAAACATACGATATTCTTACCTCTCAAACATAATAATATTTAGAACTAAATTAGTTTTTGATTTCAATATATCGGCCCTGTTCTGCATACAGAATCATTTCGAATCAGAATTTTCTTTCAGAATATAAAGTTTACAATTTTGATGTTCCAAAAACATGAAATATTTCTGTTCTGAATTGTTTGTTTTCAAAATCACAAGGCATTTGCATTCTAATTCAAAACCGATAGTTTTTTCTGAACTGTTTTACCTAAACCAAAATACTTTGAAATGATTTATGTTTATCTGGATTCTGTTGACAGAACATATGGCCGATATGGGCATTTCCAGAGAAAGTGCCACCCTAAGTCACATCACGTCACCCTCGTTATTTGGTTATATTTTGTGACCAAGTGGTGCGATTGTTTTCTATCCTTTTCCTAAATACAGGATGTAAGTAACTACATATTTATTAAAATAAAATAACACAATCAAACAAACTGGTCCTAAAATATAAGTAATTATCGAGAGTGACGTGATGTGACAAAAGGTTGACCTTTCTGTGGAAATGCCCATATGTATTATTTATTGTAATTAATGTTATCAATATTAAGCCTCATTTATAAATAATTAATACAAAAAATTAAGAGATTTAAAACGGCCCTTCTTACATTTACTTGCATTGAATGCATTATTTTTTTTCATGAAATGAGAAGCTGCTGCTCTTTTGTTTCTCCTTTCTTTGTTATCTCTCACGTTTTTGGTTTCAGAAGGTTTCAGCTATGCTTTGGTTATCACTATTCGGTGGTACACCAAATCGAGTTCATGCAAACCAAGCGTGTATTAATTACGTGTATTTGTTTTTATTATATTTCATAAATGGTCCACCGTTCCGAGTTTATCAGTAAAGGCTAGGACAGATAAAGGGCGTTAGAAGTTGTTGCCCTTTCCAGTTTCTTTCCTCAAGACCGTTTCGCACTTTGGTAGTACACATACATATATACGAAACACATACACAAAAACCAAAGCAACATCAAAAACCATTTAACTGTCCGAGCCTTGGTTTAATCTTTTTTCAATGATCAAGCGTGAAACTAAAACGCAATATATCAGCCAAAGTAAGAAGCACTGACTTGAAATCATTATTTCTGTTAATGACATGGGTCGCTTCCTAAAGTTGACTATATCTCCGATCTGAAATGGAATCAGCATATATTTTGGATGGGGCTATTATGTGGTTCTATGGGGCTAATTTGTAATGTACAGGTAGTCCATTCAATTTGATCAGGGGTGCCCAATATTGGCACTCGAAATCAGTATTTCTGTCAATGACATGGGTCGCTGCCTAAAGTTGACTATATCTCCGATCTGACATGGAATCAGCATATATTTGGGATGGGGCTGTTATGTGCTCCCATGGGGCTACTTTGGAATATGCAGGTAGTACATTCAGTTTTAACATGGGTGTCCAATATTGGCACTCGAAATCATTATTTCTGTCAATGACCTGGGTCGCTTCCTAACGTTGACTATATCTCCGATCTGAAATGGAATCAGCATATATTTTGGATGGGGCTATTATGTGCTTCCATGGGGCTAATTTGTATGGTATAGGTAGTCCATTCAATTTGAGCAGGGGTGCCCAATATTGGCACTCGAAATCAGTATTTCTGTCAATGACATTGGTCGCTTGCTAAAGTTGACTATATCTCCGATCTGAAATGGAATGAGCATATATTTTGGATGCGGCTGTTATGTGCTCCCATGGGGCTACTTTGGAATATGCAGGTAGTACATTCAGTTTTAACAGGGGTGTCCAATATTGGCACTCGAAATCATTATTTCTGTCAATGATCTGGGTCGCTTCTTAACGTTGACTATATCTCCGATCTGAAATGGAATCAGCATATATTTTGGATGGGGCTATTATGTGCTTCCATGGGGCTAATTTGTAATGTACAGGTAGTCCATTCACTTTTATCAGGGGTGCCCAATATTGACACTCGAAATCAGTATTTCTGTCAATGACATGGGTCACTTCCTAAAGTTGACTATATCTCCGATCTGAAATGGAATGAGCATATATTTGGGATGCGGCTGTTATGTGCTCCCATGGGGCTGCTTTGGAATATGCAGGTAGTACATTCAGTTTTAACAGAGGTGTCCAATATTGGCACTCGAAATCATTATTTCAGTCAATGACCTGGGTCGCTTCCTAACGTTGACTATATCTCCGATCTGAAATGGAATCAGCATATATTTTGGATGGGGCTATTATGTGCTTCCATGGGGCTAATTTGTAATGTACAGGTAGTCCATTCAATTTGATCAGGGGTGCCCAATATTGGCACTCGAAATCAGTATTTCTGTCAATGACATGGGTCGCTTCCTAAAGTTGACTATATCTCCGATCTGACATGGAATCAGCATATATTTGGGATGGGGCTGTTATGTGCTCCCATGGGGCTAATTTGGAATATACAGCTAGTCTATTCACTTTTATCAGGCGTGTCCAATATTGGCACTCGAAATCATTATTTCTGTCAATGACATGGGTCGCTTCCTAAAGTTGACTATATCTCCGATCTGAAATGGAATCAGCATATATTTGGGATGGGACTGTCAACTATATAGGTAGTCCTTTCACTTTTCACTTTTTTGACAAAAAATCAGATTTCAGAAATTTTGTATAAGTGGTTTGTGTCTTCGATAAATAAATTTATCGGATAAATGTATCTTCACACCCTTCTATGACGATACCAAAAATGTATTTATTTTAGCATCAATGAAAAAATGCATTAAAATATATATAATGCATCACTTAGCCATTCGCCTCTATGACAGTATGATGAGTATGCTCCACCAAAAAGGAATTATATTCTTCGATAACCCATATTAATATCCCCAGTGATAATGCACTTTTCACTGTGTCTAGCGGAGTTTTTGCTTTCTTGGATGCATTCTTTTTGCTGTGGAAAAGTGTGTTATGAAGGAAGTCTAACGACTCAACACCCGATGTCTACCCCCGCCCGTTTTATTCTCCCAGGCATCCCACACTGGTGGGACCCGTCGAGCGGACTTTGCACAGTGTCTGAGAAGCTCTCGAATCTGTCGCAAAAACGTTTTCAAGAATAATTATCTTGGGAGTTCTTAGTACTTTCTTGTATTCCTTGAAAAGCTTTCTGCAAATCTTTGTCAGCGACTTCATAATTGCATGTCGATTATTCACTCTGCCTCTAGTTAATAATTTATCCTCTAAATAGAATAGCACTCCAAGCAGCCAGTAATTTCCGTCTGACAAATTTAGCAATAATATTCTAATAATACCGATGTCGTTCGACACAAAAGATTCATCTTTTGTATTTGCTTTTGAAAAAACGTAATTTATATGATGAGATTTGAACTATGCAAATTGGTATTTTGTTAATAGAATCACAATACAGTATAGATTCATGATTTTTGTACTAAAAGCACGATTAAATATACTGGAGTTCCACTACAAAAATGTTTATAGTATAATATAAAAAAATATTACATCACATTACAATCAAGTAAAGGCAAAATATTTGTCAAGTGGCAACGATTTATCGGGCCGAACCTTTTTGTACCCTATACTAAAAGGAACGCTTCATCAGAGTGATCATGTCCTCGCTAAATACTTACTTACTTATCCGGTCTCGAACATACCCCGGGGGTCAGGGACCTTACAAAACGCAGATAACATATTTCGCCAACCAGTTCGATCTCCTCGATAAATATTTTCGTCAAAAGTTAGATAAAGTACTGATTCATAGCTTGTTCATTAATTGAAAAAGTTTTGTCATTCTGACAAATATATTTCATTGCGGGTATGAATCTATTTCATTGCAACGATGGATATGTATCATTGTTGCAATGTACAATTATGTCTTTGCTACCATGAATTCACTGCAGGATTGCGTACTTTATATATTTTTGCACTTAACAAATCTTCTGCTTCATCCAGGACGTTATTTTCCAAGTCAATATTATGTTCATCTGTTGTAAAATAGGCTAATATATGCATTTAGGGTGTAAATAAGCCTTATATACAGTACATCCTACTTCGTTACGGTCCTGGAACAACTGTCTCATTTTGGCATCGAAGTGATGCGAGCTGACTGAATTATTGAACAATTCATTAAAGTCTAAGTGAGCCATTCATTCAACAGCTAATCTTCTAAGTTATCGCTAACCTGCCCGCAACACATTAATTTATGGGTTACTCAGGTTGCCTGGAATCGTTCAGTGGATGAGTGTCAAATCTGAAGTGTCTATTAAGCAAGTTTAGACCTTTTGTTCAAAATCGTGCAAACGGTATGAGAAACACAATATACTTACCTTCTCTGATATACGAACATTGTGTTGAAAAATCAACCGCTTAAGCATTCGAGAACTAAACACTCTATGTGGTCATTTATATACTACAGTATTCAGCTATTGAAGTATGAAGGCTGACAAATAAAGACTAACACACTGTTCGCCTGCTGTTATACAGTTGGGCTACTATTACTCATTAGTGAGGTGTAAAAGTAAGGTAGCAGACTCACGCAAAAGTAAAGCAAAAATACACGTGCCCTGACCAGACTGCGTGGGTTTATTTATTACCCGTACGGTAGTCTTAAAAAGCTACTATATACTTACGAGGGCGGATCAATAAGTCCGTGACTTTTTGAATGAAACACAGTTTTTTTTGCAAAAAAAAATTATTTTTCAACATAATCTCCTTTTAGCTCAATACACTTAGTACAACGTTCCTCCAATTTTTGTATTCCTTCCAAAAAATAGGATTTTTCGAGGTCCATAAGATAGGCATTTTTTTGATCAATAATTTCATCGTTGGAGCTAAATGTCTTTCCACCGAGCCATTTCTTTAGGTTTGGAAATAGAAAATAGTCACTGGGGGCTAAATCCGAAGAATATGGCGGATGAAGTACCAATTCGTAGCCCAATTCATGAAATTTTAATATTGAGACTACACACGTGTACACCCGTGCATTGTCTTGATGAAAAATAACTTTTTTCTTGGCCATATGGGGTCATTATTTTTTAAATCCTCGTTAAATCGGTCCCATAAGTTGGCATAATATTCGCCGTTTATTGTTTTTCGTGTGCATCCAAAAAAAAACTGTTGCCATCACCTTATTGGCCGACAAAACTTACCTTGGCTTTCTTCGGAGCCGGTTAACCCGGAGAAACCCATTGTTTAGACTGCTGGTTGGTCTCCGGAGTGTTGTAATGGAGCCACTGTTACAAAATGCCGCAAAAACTCCTTCGAATTGCGGTTAAACAACTCCAAACAATCCTTTGAAGTTGAAGATTATGTTTATGGTCAATTGAGAGCCAACGCGGCACCCATCTTGCAGACAGCTTTCTTAAACCCAACTGATCATTTAAAATCGAAACCACACTTCAATATGAAATGCCTATGGCATCAACAATCCCACGCACTTTTACTCTTCGATCGGCCAGCACCATATCGTGGATTTTTTCGAAATTTTCGAAAATTCGAAATTTTCAATTGGCCGTGCAGAATATTCAGCGTCATTTGTACTTGTGCGACCACAACGAAAGTCAGTAAACCACTTTTTTACCATTGAAATCGATCGTGCAGAGTCCCCATAGTATTTATCAAGCTTTTCGTTGTATTGATTGACGTTTTTTTATTTGCAAAAAATAATATTTAATGAACATTCGAAATTCACTTGTTTCCATTTTTAAAAAAATGCAGAAGGTTGTAAGTTTTGAACAGCTGTTAAACGCAAAGCGATTAACGGAACTTGCTCAAAATTTGACAGTAGTCTATTAACAGGTGGTACTTGATGGGAGTAGTGTTGTATTTCATATAACTACGAGGGAAGTGCGAAAAGACACGGACTTATTGATGCACCTAGTATATAAGTAGATAGATAAGAGAAAATGATTTATAAATGATTTATAATGTTGCTATTTACGTACCATAATTTGCACCAAAACGTTCATAAACTTTAACACAAAGTACATAAAATATACAAGACACTACATGAAGCATTTATATACCATAATATGTACCTAAAAGTACATACAATTTATCACAAAGTACATAGCATGCACCAGAAAGTGCGTAAACTGTACTAGAAAATACAGAAATTCGCGGTCGCTTCAAGTTTCTAAACCATCATCCGTTGCACCATCCTGTTGGAACCCCATGCCCACCAATCCCAATTCATAAATTTGCGACTATAAAAACTCGTTGATCATGGTTATGTAGGCTCACCAGCCGCAGTAGCAGGGTTACTCCGGACGTTCTAGGAAAAAATATGGACCGATGACAAGTCTGGTGTAAATGCACCAAAATGCAGTGATTTCGAGGGGATATAATTGGTTTTTGTGATTGATAAGTCCACCCCAGAAGATCGAATATACACTCAGATGAAAATGGGCCTCGTCTCTCACTATAAATTTCGACCGAAAGTGGTCCACTGAGTCGTTGTGGTTCTGGAAGATCGTGAGCGAGGAGCCCAGTAGTTGATGGGGTGCCTGAACTTTGTAAGGGAACATCGTGAAGTCTTTCACTAAAATGGGCCTCAACGCAAACGTGTAAGGGTCAAACATGTAATGGGTCATCCGTGACCTCTTGAGCTATATCGGCGATATTCTCGTCGGAACGAGCACTATGAGGCCATCCGGTATGTCTTTTGGCACTTTTTGGTCCACTCAGTTGGAGGTGAGAGGCTAAACACGTTCGCCAGTTGGCGTTAGGCGATCGGGAAATATGTGACGAAATTCTCGTTGCACCAAAATCACTGACGATTTATTGCGTAACAAAATTGTGGCGAGTTTTCCGGGTTCTTGAGGAATATAGCGTTCCATAGTTTCTCGACGTGTATAATGTATATATTTAGTTTACAAATATCAAAAGAAAACTGACAATTGGCGCCACTTGTAAAATTTATTTCGTCCTCCGATTGGGTGTTACATTTTGCGCCAGCCTGTACATATGTACTTTGAAAACATTTCTTTGTTCAGTTTAAGGTTAAATTTCGAAAATTCTCGCGTGCGCTACTTAAATCACGCTAGATGTATTTTGAGTAGACAGTGGGATTTTGCACGCACGCACGCTGATTAAAACCGACCTGGGTGACCCAGTGCATATTAGAGTGAGTTTTTCTTGTATGCAAAGCAAATTTGTAGGAATTAGGAGGAGTTACATTTCTTTCGACGACGGCCACCTCGCTTAGTGATTCAGACATGTTTGTACAGTTTTCATCCTTCACAATTCAACAGCAAAGTACTGTACATATATAAATATATTTTCATATATTGAACAGAATAATACAAAGTTTAAACGATATTCGTATAAACAAACTTGCAAATCAGGCATTTGCATAACAGAGTTCAAATTGTGATAACCCCTGTTCCAGGTGCCTAAAGGGGAATATAAACATACTCTATCAATTTTTTATTGTATAAATTCTGGTCGAACATTTAATACTGTATTGTATTTTATGCAAATGAATTAGGAATATATATTTAGTTATATTTTCTGTGTACGATATTTCAATTCACTACTAGGTTAGGTTAGTGTTTTGCTTGAGCTGGAGGGATCATGTGAGGGATCACATTCGTCACATAGACTCACGACATGATAATTGCAGTACATGGAAAATTTCCTTCCCTCTTAGTGGGCCACAGAGAATAGGCTAGCTGTAAATTCGGAGAAAACCGACCTCGTATTCTTTACTGGGAAGCAGAAGGTTCCTTATATTCAGCTAGAATTGGTTTACGAAGTTTAATTTTACTTGCGCAAGTCTTGAGTTTATAGGAGAGGTCGGGGAAGAGAATGGAATCAATGCAATAATGCAGGTAATCGACAATATTTATCTAATATTTTTAGATAATTTTATATTAAAAAATTAGAAAATTAAGTAATTCGAATTTATTGATTTGATTTTAATTTGTATCTTCCGATAACTCGATAACTAAAAGAGTTATAGTAAAATTTTATATAATTTGTTCGGCCTAATTTGAAACGGTTTGCGAGTAAAAGTTAATCATACTCGAAATTTTCCAAAAGTCGTCCTCAGGCCGTTTCTTGGATTCTGAAGGCCCCATAAAACTGGCCTCAAAATTTTTATCTATTTTTCGTATTCTTAAGCGAACCACAGACTTGTCATTCATGAGCATGAACATCTGCTATCGTTGATGTTTATTGTAGGATTGCATCCTTTTTTGATACCAAATAATAATGTAATCGAAGTTGTTCACAAAATTTTTTGGTAATATTTTTCAAATTCATCAGCCGGATAAAAAGTTATCGGTCAAGCGCATGCTCATGAATGACAAGTCTGTGGTTCGTTTAATACTTATTTGTAATTTTGAATTTTGAAAAGAAAAATTTGAGGGGGGTTGGCCAATTATGTGAATTTTTACTTTTTATCAGGGGGATTCTATGGCACAGCTGATCGAAAAGGTACTAGGCCGATGATGGAGAATGAGAGAGCAAAGAAGACAGGAACTTATTTATTGATACTAATGACAACTAAATTATGTTTTATGTTGTTTGCATTGAACGAAAATACGCATTCCCTTTGCTTTCTGTCCGTTTTATGTCCAACGAAAGTGTAAAATTGGTAAAATACGGCAGCAAATAAAATTCTACGAAATGGTCTACTACCTCGTTGTCATAAAGAGGCATCGAAGAGAGTAATGGAAACTCTTAAGCATTACTCTATGCTTTTATTCGACAAATTTTTGAATATTGTATCGGTCAAGATTGTATTGGCTGTCGGTGCTGTAATGGTTAGTGTGCGCGGCTCTTGCACATGAGACGTGGGTTCGATCCCTTCTCTGACCACCTTGCATTTTCGACGATGGTTATCTCGCTTAGTGATGGCGACACTATCGAGTACTTAGCCATGAAAAAAACTTCTTAAAATACCGTTCGGATCCGGTGTACAATTTTAGGTCCTAATCAGGGAGTGTAAAACCGGAAAGCGATCACTGGTTGTGAGAAGCTCTACCCAATCCCTTAATGGGATGTTTTGGGAAACCTTTGTTTGTTGTTTTGATATCGGTCAAGAGGGTGTCGCCATTGTTCATGACCATTCGGACTTGTGTACGCAGACCCGTTACTTAAAAAATCCCCCAAATAATGAAGACTGAAACGACCAAATCGGACGATCATGCCGGCCTCTGCATTGCATTGAAATGTCCATTGTGTCGCGAGCTATGGGTGCTGTTGCAGCGTCCTGTTAGAACCACAAGGCTTTCAGACACAATTTATCAATTCTCAATGTCACAGACGGAGAAACTTTGTTTGCGTATCCGTTCAAATGCAAATGCACCCCATTGCTCAGCATAAATTGCGACCAACAGCCTGCCTGATAGACTACCTGCACTTTGTAAGGGAGCATTTTCAAGTCATTCACCAATATGCGCTGCAGAGACGAACGTGTAATGCCCACATGCGTGGAACATCTTCTGGTCGATATTGACTGCTCGTACAGGGCATATTCACCAACAGGGGCAATTTGCTCGTCGAAACGAGCACTACGAGACGTTCCGATGCCTCTTATGTCACTTACATATGTTACGGGTTTGTTTGAGGCGAGCAGATAAACGCGTGAATCAGGCATGGCACGAAGGAATCACGTCACGTGCACACCTGTAGTTATAACAAAATCATATTTTTGTTTTTTACCGCTATTAGTTTGAAAATTATGCCTGTATGATGTCGTATGTATGCGTTTGATAACTCAGAGTTTAATGTGAAACACTGAGTTAGATTTTTGTAATTGGGCGCACCGTGTCCGAGTTATGACCATTTTTCTTAGAAACTCAGAAACATTAGATATTTTTTCGATTGGACGCTCCGTTTCTGAAATATACACATCTTGCCTAATTTTTTTTACATTTTCGATCAAAAGTGGGGACGGGTTACCCTGGGTAAGCCATTACCTATCGACGTGGGTAATGGATAAAAGCCACTTACCCATTCGCCATGTGTAATGGGTAATTCCGCATTCCCCATTGGCCCGTGGGAAATGGGTAATCGTGATGGGTAATTACCAATGTTATGGATAACTACCCATTGTTTCCGCCATTACCGTGTGGGTAATCATGATGGGTATTTCAAAAGTGTCGTGGGTAGCTACCCATTATTTTCCCCATTCCCTGTGGGTAATTCGTAATCGTGATGGGTATTTCATATTTTCGTGGATAACTACTCATTATTTTCCCCATTACCCTTACCCTTCCACATAGTCGTGGGTAGCTACCGATTGTTTTCCCCATACCATGTGTTTAATGGGTAAACGTTCATTACCCATTTCACACGGCGATGTGTACGGTTTAAACATTGGCGGGTAAATATGAACTATGTTATTCTCACTATCCTCAACTTGTACTGAATCACGTTCACAATTTTTTGTTTAATATTTAGTAATAACAGTTTAACATACGCACACATGAATACAGAATTGAAAAAGTATACAGAGAACCGATACACATAGTGATTTTATAGCAGTGCCGTAGCATCTCAGTGTTGCCAGAAGCTCTCAAAACAAAGGTCCACAAATGACCAAAACACATTTGTAGAATTTACAAAAATAGATGCTGTAACGATGATTTTTCCTCTTTCAAGCTAGGATACGCTCAGGGGTTTCCAGAGTCCGTTAAATATAATTTAGATCGAGGGAGAACGAACAGTTGTTCGTGTTTATTGATTGTTTATTTTATTTTTGATCTTAAATTAATTCACAATGATACGATTTAATGAAAACTATATAATATTTCACTGGGGTAACTTTCGCAGTTTATTACCCTTGCAGGACTGTCGGAAGGTTAAGCAGTAGTTAAATTTTGTCTACGCAGGAATTTATAACGGCGGCATCAGATCTGGCGATGTTTCTTTAAAAGCGTCGTTCCGACGGCAATTTTGTGGTTGAATAGAACAGACGAAGGGTACAAGGGAGTCGACGTCGGTGGCTATAAATATTACAGAACTCTTCGGATGGTGTCCATGAGGGAACATTGGCTTCAGCTGTTAACCAGTGGTATGCAGGGTGTCCCCGATCGAGTATACATGACTTATCGCTGTGTAGACACTATTTCGGATTCCCACAGGCAGGGTATCCCCGTACGAGTATACCAAACAGGAT
Organism: Phaonia tiefii; assembly: GCA_963931995.1. NCBI lineage: Eukaryota > Metazoa > Arthropoda > Insecta > Diptera > Muscidae > Phaonia > Phaonia tiefii. Next base: position 161,468,403 of record OZ008367.1, read on the forward strand.
AACTGCAGGACTAACTGTAAGGATAACGGGTAAAGTATCTTCAGGATACCAAATCGGATTCCCACAGGCAGGGTGTCCCCGATCGAGTATACAGGACTTATTGCAGTCTGCGCTCTATTTCGTATTCCCATAGGAAGGGTGTCCTCGAACGAGTATACAAACAGGACTAAAACTACCAGTGCACTATTCTACAAGCTTAGATTTTGGTAAATCATATTGAATTCGCACGAAACGATACTGATGGCTGTTGCTTCAGAGCGTATTGTCTTCATAACTGTTTATATGCCTACGTTACACTTCTTTGAAATCTAATACATATTCTCCCTGTCTTGTCTCGTGTAAACGCAGGCTGAGACGGTTTCTCTTCAAAAGAACCAGCAAATCATTTTTTTAATGCCTATTCTTTTTTACCCTTTGGCATCTGTTAATTTATATTATTTATTTTTTTTCGAATAAAACGCTTAAAGGCAAATTTATTTACTTTGAGAGCCTACATTTTTTAATATTAAGATACAAACATTTTTGGCAAGTTAACCCTAGTTGTATTTCGGCAACTGTAATTATGTTGCTTTTTATTAGTTTCAAAACATTTGACTCTAGTTAATCAATCAAATTTTAAGTTTTAAAATTCCTTTGGATTCAGTCCAATTTAAATGTAAAAGCTAGTTTTTCACTGACGGTCAAAATAATGGTAAACGACAAATATTTGTAAACTTCAGTGTCATTAAACGGTTTTGTGGACTTACAAAAAAATACACACGGTAAAATAGTGTGAAAGGGTGCAATTTTTTCAAAAAAGTGTCAAAAAGCATCCGGCACATTTGTGTCATAAAAAGGGTCCGGACCAAAAACAAAAGGTGATAAAAAAGCACAACAAGTGTCGACGTGCAACACTGACGCAGCTGTCTGTCCCCTATCCGAGCGGAGAGAGAGAAGAGTGAGGCATAGTAGAGTCCTATACGCTATTGTTGTCCATGCATTTTCGAGCGATGGGTAGAGAGATTGAGTGTGCTGACGTACCAAAAACGATGTACACGTAGTCAGTGAACATTTCTCTTCACTCGAATAACAACAAACAAAGCAAGTGAAACCCTAGCCATTCTCTGCTCTCTCTCTCTTACTCTCTTCATTGAATATTTCAATATACGAACAGCTTTTAGACAGTGTTGTTGTACTTATATAGAACTATACAAATTCCAACCATGTTGCACTAAAATTACTTATACATAAACTGTGCAACAAGTATGAAATAATCGAGAGATAAATGCATTTGAGGAAATTGCTACCACTTTTTGGCTCTCTTTTACCAGGCTTGCCAAATTGCGCACATCTTCTGGTCGTCCAATTCTTGATCGTACTATAGCAGAAGTGTTGTCACGGTTTCAGGTGTTACACTTTTTTCGGCTTAGCCCCCATCCCGTAACGTGCGATAAGGAATTTCATTTCCAAACAGTTGTACACATGTTGTCAAATCTAACGATTCTGTACCTGTAATATTGTAAAAGGGAAATGATTTCGTAGAACCATAATCGATTTCATAATCAATCGGCTTAGAATTTCACTCGTGATCCTAGAATCGATTTGGCTAAAATCTCGTGTACATGAACATGGTGCAAGAAACTAACAACTCTCTGCAACCAGTTTTCACTACAACCAGTTGTTACTATTCTTCGAAACACTCTCAGTGCCATTATCACTACTTATATATCTTGTTAGAGCTAACCAACAGTTAGAATTTTCAAATTCCATGCAAACTGACAGCAACAACTTTTAATAAGCTTTAACTGTATGATAACAGAATAATGGGGGTCAATAATAAAGGCCTTTAACTATAATAATAATTACATAAAATAAAATCGCTAAAATCTGTTTGATTTCACACTAAATGTGATTTTAAACTTAATTACATTCTGAGCTGGAATTGAAAACATTAGCACAATTTAAATCTAAGATCAATTTGTTTTAAACAAGATTATTACTACCCGCGTAAATTATTATATGGAAAACAACTTTATGAAATCGAAACCACTATTAGATCACTATTAGATCAAGTGTAACGATTTGAAGAGAGAAAAGTAGAATGCAACTTTCTTTAACTCGAGAGAAATACCATCATGAAAGTGACAAGCAAAATATAACAGTTATAAAGTAAAAATGGTATGGAGAAAATATAAAATTTTGAACATTGATTAAGAATTTTGTAAAAAAAAGTGGCGAAATGATAACTTGTATTGTCATTTTCTTTACTTTCCTTCGTTGCATTCCAAACGCAATCCTGATTGTATAATTAAGAGAGAGAATGTACAAGTAGAGAAGAAAAACACCATCGCAATGTGGCAACCCTCGTAGAAGAGAACAAAACACGAGTGAAGCGCCTCGTTTCTCTGCTCTCTCTCTTACTCTCTTCGTTTATTATTTCAATCCACGAGCAGTTGTTACAGTATCTAACTATAGAAATGCAAACCATGTTTCAAAATTTATCTTCACTCAAATGCCAACAAACACAACGAGTGAAACCCTAGTGATTCTCTGTTCTCTCTCTTACTCTCTTCATTGAATATTTCAATACACGAGCAACTTTTTGATAGTCTTATTGTATATAATTATACAAATTCCAACCATGTTGAAGTAAAATTACATAAACTATGGAAAAAGTATAAAATAATCAAGATAAGACGCGTGAGAAAAATGCCTTTGAGTGAATTTCTAGCACATTTTGGTTCTCTTTTACCAGGGTTGCCAAATTGCGAATTCTAGATCGTCTTTGAATAAAATTACATAAAGTATGTAAAAAGTATGAAATACTCAAGGTATGACGCGAGCGGGAAATCCGTTTGAGTGAGACACGTCGACTTGTATGGTTCTCTTTTAAGAGGGTTGCCAAATTTCGCCGGGTTTTTCTTCTGTACTTGTACATCCTTGTTTTATTATTCATAAAGTATGAGCTTTAATGAAGCGAGACCTAGAACTATGACCGTTAGTTCGGCGTTTTACCTTTTGGTACAAGTTTTGGGCTTCGTTCTTAAATACGGTCGTAATAGGCGAAGCAGCTCGTGTTGCGACTTCCTGAACCATTGCGATTCGTGCAGCATTATTCTCATCAGTTGCAATGCAATCAGTTGAGTTGAGTTTTTCAAATCAACCGTGAGGTTAGCAACAATTTTTAAAGAGTCGGAAATATGTTACCACTGCACTTCAGGATCATAGGGAAGCTAAATTTATTTGCGTAGGCTATGATCCGCTTTTTCTGTGTCTTGTTTCGTACCATTTTCGCTTTGCTTGTTCTTGTTCGGAGCTTTGCTGCAACCAGGTAATAATTCAAATCTATATTAGCACCTGGAACCCATTTCACTGGTAGGTTATCTTCGATCAATTACCAAGTGATCAATGGTTTGATACTTTGTATTCTGATCAAGATAAACCCAAGTAGCCTTGTGAATAAATTTGTGTTGGAGTCTCGTAACACTGACAACCACATTTTTACCCGCGACGACATCTATCAGTCTCATTCCGTTGTCGGAACTGCCGGCATGTTAACCTAATTTACCGAGGGTTGTTTGAAAAACATTTACTCGCCAATCACTAAGAACAATCTTAAGGCTATGACCAGGGCAGCGGTCATAGACGTATTCTAGACGTTCGTAGAAAAGGCCCTTGGACTCAGCGTCGTTCTTCCATCAGGTACCCCTGTCAAATATTTATATGTGCAATGTATCATGTTGAGTTGGAGGCTTGAAAACTAAAATTTTTTCGATTTTTCTTTTATATATTAGTTTATATTTATGTGTTCTTTAAAATTATAAGAAAACATATTTTTATATTTCTTTTTTAGAACAAAAAAAAAGTTTTTGATATATTCTTCGTAGAAAATATTTATATATGCAAAAAGGAAACTTAAATTTAATTCTTATTCTTACCCAATTAATATATGTAATTAGTATGATATTGAGTTGTCCTTGTGTATAAGAACTTGTTGTAGCCTGCGTGGCATAGAACTCACTAAGTTGTTTAAAGTGGACATGTCAATTTTCTCCCATTCTTGCTAGTTTTAGTTCTTTAAGTGTCGTATACTCCTTAGACTTTGAAAACATCTTGGCGGAAAGTATCCCCCAGAGATCTTCAATTGGGTTAAGGTCAGGACTTACGGCTGGCCACTCCAGTAATGGAATATTTCGGGACTTAAATAATCCCTTGTGAGCCGAGCAATGTGGATCGGGGCGTTGTCTTATTGAAAAGTCCAGTTATCTACATATTATTCGCCAGCAATGTCAATGAAATTGATGTCCAACAGATCAACGTATGCTTCCGCATTCATTTTAGTTGGGACAAAGCGTATTTCTGACTTCAATTGTGCTCCAAATGCAGCCCATATCATAAGAGATCCACCACCGTGGTTTCGCTTGTAGCACGTTTACCGAGGATGTCGTAAATCTCTCCAATATTTATGGTGACCATCAGGTCCGTCCAAATTAAACTTTTTCTTATCACTAAATATAACGGTTTCAAATTCGTCCTACCAAAACTTGTACATTTCTTCAAAAGCAATACGCGCATTTTTATGGCGCTGGGTTAAGCGTGGTTTGGCCATTTTGCTTTGGTACCGACGACCTATATCACCTATGGGCACGTTGTCTCGTTATATTTAGACCCAATTCCACCATTATTTCCCTACAACTTATATTCTCATTAGCATCTAAATTTCGAATGCGTCGCTTAGTCCTCTGGTCTACAGTTGGGATGCGTCCACTGCACTTAATACAACCATAGTTTAGAGGAAATTCGAAACTGTATTGCGATGTCGATTTACCGCAGCTGCAATCTCGCCAATTCTTTTCCCTCCTAGTCTCATTCCAACAATTTTTCCGCGCTCCCCATCCGTAAGTTCACTTCCACGTGGCATGTTCAACTAGAATCAAAACTGTGAATAAAACGTTTCTTAGAATATATTCATAACGATCACTTTACTCAAGTACAGAATTTTATTTTATACTAAACACCCGAGAAAAATAGAGTTGTCCACTTTAAAGGGTCAGGAACGCGAATGCACATATAATTATTTTCTATTGAATTTCAAACTTACAGCGATTATCATAGATAACGGGACTACAAATAAAGTCCAAAAGAAAAAAAATGTATATGATAAAGAGAGAGGGATATTATCGAAAAAGTTGTATATGGCCGACATGAAATTACAGTTCGTTTTCGGAAGGAAAGAAAGAAAATTATTTTGCACATATAAATATTTGACAGAGGTACGTACATAAATTTGCGGAAATTTGAAGTATTTCGCTATTATACGGATAGTGCCTACACGCTGGAAAAATCGGTTCCTGTAACATTATGCAGGCACCATGTATATATTTGCAACATCCAAACACTTACATGCAAGCACTATAATCATGAATTGAAGATCTGTTGTCCCAAACTCACTTGTGCTTAAATGTAAACAGCATCATGTTTAGTGGAAAACATGTATGCTTTTACGTGGAAACATATGCGTATTTCCCCCCAAACATAATATTATATAAAAACGAATTGTTCTCTGATTTCAACTACATATGTATGTATTATTTATTATAATTAATTTTATCAATATAAATCCATATTTATAAATAATTAATACAAAAAACTGAAAGATTTAAAACGGCATTTTTTACATTTAGTGCATTGAATGCATTATTTGTTCTTTTTTCATAAAATGAGAATCTACTGCTCTTTTGCTTCTTCTTTCTTTGTTGTCTCTCGCAGATTTGTTTTCGGAAGGTTTCAGCAATGCGTTGGTTATCACTATGTGTTGGTACACAAAGAATATATTTATATACAAATCTAGTTCATGCAAGCCAAGCATTTATTTCATAATTGGTCCGCCGTTCCGATTCTCCCAGTAAAGGCTCGGACAGACAAAGGGCTTCACGTTGTGGCCCTTCCCAGTTTCGTTCCTCAAAATCGTTTCTCACTTTCGTAGCACATACATGAATATAATGAATGATGAATGAATACATGAAACTGAAACGCAATACATCAGCCAAAATAAGAAACACTGACTTCATCTGCAATTTGCACGCACATTAAGGAATATTTATGACTCGCTGAGAAAGAGAATAATGCAAAAATACAGATCCACACTTACAAGATAGACTCTCTCGTTGTCCCTCTTTTATTCTCTTGCTCTCGAGAGAGCATACGCAGTGAAACAAACAAAGCTGTATTTGTATCACAAATCTAAATATTGTGGGTCTCAAAACACATATATTCTAACACATTACTCATTGTGTCTCAAACATGTAATATTGAATAGCAAACACAATATGTTTGGACACAAGTATATTATATTTGCGACAAGATCCAAACACACTTTATATTTGCATCCAAACAAGAAAAGAAGACAGATTTTTAAGGGTGTACGATTCAGAGAAATGTGAATTAATTCCTTGTTAGATTCTCCATTATAGAGAACCAGATTAATTCTACATCTGGCACCAGGTGCAAGTGTCACAATTTGGCAGGATCGGATCGGACTGCATGCAACAGTATTGAAAGATATTTCGAACATATATATGTATTTATATCGAGTTCACAATAGCGAAAACTGTGTTTGATTGGAAATATCATGCTCTCATTCCGGATTACAGTAGTTCGAATCTGTGTATTTACTACACCATTTTCAATTGAAATTTGAAAAATATCAATTTAATTTTCGAAAATATCAATTGAAATTTAAAAATTATTTTTGAAATTTGAAACACATCAATTGCAATTTAAAACACATCAATTGAAATTTAAAAGACATAATTTGAAATTTAAAATGCGTCACTTGAAATTTAAAAATTATTAACCGATTTTATGTATTAGATTTATAAATTTCAATTGGTGTATTTGAAATTTCAATTGAAGTGTTTCGTATTTCAATTGATGTATTTTAAATTTCAATTGATGTGTCTTAAAATTCAATGGATGTACTTTAAAATTCAATTCATGTTTTTTAAATTTCAATTGATGTCTGTCAAATTTCAATTGATGAATTTGATGTATTTCAAATTGATGTATTTCAAATTTCAATTGAGACCATATCACAGTCAAGTTCAAAAAACGCTGCTAAAAATTGAAGTTGTAACTTCCATTGTGCGAAACTTGTAACATTTTTGCTCGCCACTGTATGTGAATTAGTACCCAAGGAAAGTCAGTAACTAAGGCAAACGAATATATGAATTTTTAACCCTATGTTCTCTTGCTTCGTACACTCGGGCATAGTTTCAGTGTGTTGATGTTCGTTCAATCTGTAATACACAGCGTTGCACTGTTCGCATTGTTTTAACCTACATGCCGTAATTTTTTTTGCAACTCAAATTGTTATCGAACATTTGTCCGAATTATATTCGAACTATTTAGCGGCTTCGCCAACCCAAGCGTTTCATAAGCGAGCCTTGAAATATCCATCGACTTTATTTGTCCATCCAATTTTAGTTGCCTTTGATCCGAGTTGTATTTATAGAAAGTTTTAATTCCTGTTAGGCTAACAGATCATGCGTTTTTCAGGTTTCAGGTTGTTCACTGTTGCGAGGTACCACTGTATGCACCACCAATTAATAGACGTTATACTATGAAATCAATAGAACAGGAAATTGTCAACGAGTTCAAAATACTACTGGCAAGACACGAATATATATGTGCGGGTATTGTTACCTCATACTTAAGTATTAATAATTATTTCCACTTAAGTATGAAAATATATGCACAAATATTGTCACGAATTTGTTAGACACAAAACTGTTGAATAGTTTTCACTTTAAGTTACACGCTATACTTGACTGATTATTATTATATTTTCATAATCTAAACTATTAAAATATTCACATGTTTATTTTCAATTAGAAGATGGGAGAATCTCACCAGTTCCCGTGATTAACGAATGGGTAATAAAACAAAAATTAAATTATTAAAAAATAGTTTTAAATAGGGGGGAAACACATTTGGGCCCAAGCAGATGTTTGAGATCTTCTTAATTAGTGGGAATTATTTTCTGATTATTTCATAGCTTGCAAATATGTATATGCAAGTTTTAGTTGATAGTCAACTATATAAATAGTTAAATACAATTGGAGTCAAAAGCTACAGCTACTGAAATTGTTGTTCAGATTTATAAAGTCGAAAATAAATTATAAAGAACTTTCAGTACAGAAGCACTTAGTTCCTTGAGGGCTGCTGTGATACAATGTAACATTCAATCGCTGAACCCTAAAATTGGCCTTTAAATGTATCAAATGTTTTCCCATCATAGTGTACTCTTATGACAAACAGAGGTAGATTAGTTTAAGGTGAAACAATTTAGCTTAACTTCTTGAATATTTGTTAGATCCAAAAGGAATAAGATTCTACAAGGTGGGGGCAATAAGTATCACCCTATGGGAATGTGGTGCCATTTTTGAAACTAGCAGCGTTAGGTTAGGTTGGTTTTGACCACAGAGTTATGTCATATACAAGTGCCATCTTTCTTCTCTGACGTTTCGTTTCACACTCTTCATGGTGCGGTCGGTGCGATACACAGTTATTGGACGTAAATTGATTTACACCAGGTGGAATTACAAGAAATTTTGACTTAATTTTGTCATGTCATTTTAATGAAAAACTCTGAAATTTAAACGTATTTTGAAATTGTTTGTTACCTTTTATTGAGAGTATATTTGTATTTACACAACAATTTTAACGCACATAACGAAATGCTGTTGCTGTTTTCTTGTTGTTTGGTTTGAGCCATTGCCTCCATCTGGTATTATTAAAGCAGTACTTTCCAACATCCAACGTCCATTTGCAGCACACAAAACTTCGTAAATTTACGAACTTTATAGTGGAAAACAATGAATCGCTATACGTCTCTAGAACGCGCGAAAATTCTGAGAATGTCGGTGGAAATATCCCAAATATGCAGTGTAGACTTGTGTCGAACTCGTTCACTAGTACTCGAACTCGTTCATTTAAGGTGCCCAGACAAAACAATCACGAACATACTTACCATATCGACCATGTGCACTATGTTGGAAAAGGTGATGTCTGGTCACCCTAAATGAACTATATAGTTCCTGAACTCTAGTGCAGTGCCCACAGCGCAAACAGTTCGACGTCTGGTGACCCGATTTGAAGACAGCGGTACAACACGGGATAGCCGTGTTAACGTCGACTGGCCATTCGAATGGAAACTTTGTAGTGCGTGAAAATGTGGTAGAGGTGCTCGGAACATCCACATCAAACCGTGTTCAACATTTCGAGCCTACCCCGTGCCGCATTTTGACACTGGGCTTGCAAATGTTCCTACACATAATTCAGGCGGTGTAACAGTTGTTACCAAATAACTATGGCGATCGTTTAGAATCGTAGACCAATAGGTAATAATCTCTATCACTCTCTTTACGTTGAAATTTTAACAAAACAATTGGTACGTGAAAAATTTCAAACTCAATAAATTTTCCATTGACATAGTAAACAATTAATCCAATATTGAACTGAAAATCGATAAATGGGATCATCAAAAAATGGCATAGAAATTAGAACTAAAAATTAAGTTTCATAAAGAGTTGAGAAGACTTTTGCTTTATATTACAACATAATCTCCTCTTAGCTCGATACACTTTTCCCAGCGGTATTCAATATGTATCGTGGCTGTCGGTGGTGCAATGGGTAGTGTGCGCGCCTCTTGTACTTGAGATCCTGGGTTCGATCCCTGCTCTGACCACCTTAAAAATTCTTTCGACGGCGGTCACCTCGCATAGTGACGGCGACAATATCGAGTATTTAGCCATGAAAATGCTTCTCAAAAATACCGTTCGGAACCGGTGTAAAACTGTAGGTCCCAATCAGTGAGTATAAAACTAGAAAGCGCACAGCTCAGTGGTTGTGAGAAGCTCTCCCCGATTCCTTCATGGGATGTAATGGGAAACCATATATGCATCAACCGCAGGCTCCATCTCTTTATTGTAGGTAAATCTTGTAACACCGAACCATTTTTCAGAAACAGAAAATAGTCCGAGGGAGCTAAATCTATCGAATAAGGTGCGTGATGAAGCAATTCGAATTTTAGATAATTAACTAACTGGACCCGGCAAACTACGTTTTGCCTTCAAAGATTTTGCAATGCCAAAGGGTGAAATAAATTTGTTGTTCCATTACGTTTCAAACTATAGTTATAGCTACTAGCTACTACATCGGTTTCTTTCAATGTTCCAACAACATTTAAACCAAATCTCATCTTCATATCTCTGACAGTTCATGAGATGTAGCCATTTTAAATTTCAAGTTGTATCGCCGGTGCAACGCCCCTTTATCCAATCACCTCCAAGTATTGCCAAGGAGTATCAGCAGGTCGTCAGTACCACATTGCGAAATTTTCATAGCAATAGGTCTATTGGTCTATTAGAAAAGCCGTCAGAGCGATTTTTGAAAAGGGGGCGTAGCACCGCCTACTTTTAACCTGGCTGTATAGCCTATGTCACCCGGTAGATGATTCTGAATATTGTCTGAAATTTTCATCAAAATCACACATACACACATCCATACATCCATTTTTATATATATAGATTTTGGCCATCGCAATAGCGGATGTCGCCAAATGCGACTCTTTTTCCACAATTTCATCACTGAAACGCTGCAATAAATGAACATAATATTCGCGGTTTTCTTTCTTTTCTGAAGATAATAAACATTATCTCATCCGCATCCCCAAAAACAGACGCCGTGACCTTGCGTGCAGATGGAATCGTCTTCGTCTTCTTTGGACACGAATCTCACATTCCACTACACTACTTTGACTATTCGTTTGTCTTATGTGTGAAGTAGTGGACCCATGTCTTATCCATGCTTATAAATCGCCAAAAAAATTCAGCTTTATTGCGGTGAAACATCGCCAAACAGTCTACTGAAACTGCTCACGATGCTGTTTTTGCTCTATCATCTTCAATTCTTCGGTCAATATACAATGTACGATGTATCACTTTTTTAAATGCCTATCGTTTCAGCTAGCTCACGCACCCGCAGGCGACGATCACCAGATACCATTTTGAGGATTTTTTTAACCTGGTCTGTCGTGGACACCTCAATTGGTCGACCACCATTGTGTTCGTCTTGACAGCTCGTACGGCCTCGTTTAGGCTCTGCTAACCAATATTTTACAGTCGTAAACGAAGGAGCAGACTCTCTTAGAGTAGAATCAACCTCGGCTTTAATATTGCTTGGATTGAGACCTTTCAAATGGAAATATTGAATTACATAACGGTGACCAATTTTTCTCCATTTTCACTGAGACAATTTACCTTTGATGGCTCAAATAAAAATACCGCTTTTTAACAAAATATTTTTGTTCAAACTACAGGCACCATCTATACGTCAGGCTGGCTAGGTTTGGGACTACTCTCGTATATTGATGAATTTCTTTGTTAACCACGTTTATTGGGAGTGAATTATGGTAATTTTTAAAATCAATAAAACACTTCATCAAATGTGGGGCCTCTGCAGCTCTACTTTATTACCAGCTGTCGGTTGGTCCAATTTACTCAACTCCTTTTTTAGTTGTTCAACTTTGAGTTATTCAAATTTCATCGTTGTCCTTAATTCATAATTTCACTTGTGGCACCAATGTTACGAATTTCCTTGGCTGTTACGAATTTCCTTCGTTTTAAATTACGATAATTACAACAGTTCAATTTCCTTTTATTTTACTTATATAGTACAATAGTTTACTTTATTTACACCACTTTACAATAAGTCTTATGTTTTACTATGAAATCGCGTTGCTTACTTTCCGACGGTTAATCATAAACTGAACTAAAAATGCCAAAAGCCTCAGGTATTTGTACCAGTTGTGCTTCTCGCCGCAAGGGGCTCTACTACCTTCTAGATTGTGCTTCCCGATTCCAGAACAATGTAGTGTAACAGTTTTTAATAACATTCTTACAGCCGACACGTCAACTGGTTTGTAGTATGGGTTTACTTTCAGGCACAGCATTAATCGCCCTGTTATTTACATAATAAGCCTGTTGTTTTATCCCTGCTAAACCAATTTTCGACGACTTTGTATGGAGAACTAAGCGATGGCACTCCATACAAAGTAGTCGAAAATTTGTTTGGCAGGGAATAAAAAAAGATTTAATGTTAGTCCGGTCATTAAGAGTAAGGAAAAGCTTTTATTTAATCGTAACAATATTTTCGCAGATGGGTGAAATTTTACCCCGGTTTAAAAATAAAATTATTCTTATGAACAAACCACCTATAAATATTGTTGCTGATGTGTGCATTTTTTATCACAGGAATTTCAATTAATATTTTGTTCCGATTTTTTAATTAAATCGAAAAATTTTTTTTTTCTGTGTATTTACGTTCTCTCGATGACGATGAGGTAGTAGATTAATTCATCGAGTTCGAGTTGCTATTGTATATTACTCTTTGGTTGGACATAAAATAGACAGAAATGAAAGGGAATGCATATTTTCTTTCGATGCAACCAACATGAAACATAATTTACCTGTCATCAGTAGCAATCAAACACTATTTTAACCATCGAATAAAATATAAAGAGCGTGCATGTGTATTTCAATTCTAACAAATTCACCTCGAAACTTACTGTGCTAACGACAGTTCTGATCATAGAGTAAATCTTACTAGAGAGAATATTTGACTCATCTGCCGTTTACTTTCACACTCTTCGTGGTGCGGTCGGTGTGATAGAGAGATGTTTGACGAAAAGTGGCATACAAGTGAATTACAATAACTTCTGGCTTTAATTTTTCACGTCGTTTTGGTTCAAAACTGTGAAATTTAAATATGTTTTACACTTTTTTAGTGACTGTTATTGTTAGCATAAATTTGTGTTGTATTTAACACAATAATTTTAACACACAAAACAAAATGCCGTTGTTGTTATTTTGTTCGTTGTTTTGAACCATTGCCACTATCTGGTATCATTGAAGCAATTCTTTTCGACATCCAACGTTCAAATCACACCCGGCCAAATGTCATAAATTTACTGAGAGAAATATTGAGTCTAGTATAGTAATTAGTCTATGGATCTGATACGGTTTTTTATGCCAGAATTTGAAATTAATATAAATCACCCCTATTCTGCGTTACAATTACGTTCCCGCTCTACGTTACGCATCGATCGAACTTTGGTATTCCAAAAAAAAACGTAATCGAAAGAATAAGAAGAGGAAAAGTGTGTTGTCACAATAAGCAGATTGGCTGTGGAACGTAAAAAAACAAAACAAAACAAATAATCATTTGTGTAAACATTGAAGTAAAAAGTGTAATTTTGTGCAAATAAAACATATTTTCAACTGTTAAAACACAAAAGAATTAAAAATTCGTATAAATTTATTTATTAAATACACTAGCGCGTGTGAAAAGTAAAAAAAACACAAAAAGAGGTATTTGTGACCAAAGAGTTAAAAAACCAGTTGTGCCGGAGGTGACTTTTCCTTTTTTGTTAACATCATTACAGCACAAAAATACATTTTGTTTACTACAATAGAAATGGAAGTAATAGCAGCAGCATTTTTGTTGGGAGAGGAGAACAACGTGCTCCAGAATGCGGAGGCAAGGATTGCCAAAAGAGATTTGATTTGGTCTTCGCCAAAAGATTTGGTGATTTGGTCTTGCCAAAAGAGATTTGATTTTGGAAATATCCATTGCGGACGCTCCATTATCCTCCTGTGCAGCACTGACCACTCCGAAATCCTCTGCACCACTTATCCCGCTAGTGCTGGTTACCAGTCCCTTCAATTTAATTACCCTGTCTTCAAGGGAACTAATGCGTTGCAGGCGACAGTAGCCTCCTCCGGTGCTCATCATCTCCTTCTGATTCGTGGTCAGCTTCCGTTTTATGTAGCACTTCCAGTCAATCCACACCTAAAAAAAATGTTTAAAAAAAATCAAAACCAATGCAGAATCAGGGTAATTATTTCAATGTCACATACTTTCTTCCATGCTACTCCGGTTTTTGTTGGTAGCCCCATTGAATTAAGTGTTACGGTCACCTCTTCCCAAAATGCCTGCACTTCTTCTTTTGGTTTCTGATGGTACCCACCCGCAGGTCTGGTTTTTTGGCCATTAATTCCGCCAGCTTCTCGTACTGATCTTGGTTTGTTTGTTTCGACCTGTAATAAATAAAATAAAACTCACTATTTAGTAAAACAAATTAAAAACTTTATTAAATATATATTTAAATTACTACTATACTTACATTTCTCTGAATTGTATTAAAAATTTAACTTTTTTACACACTTTATTGTAAACAACAAAGAACCATTATGTTGTTCAGTCAGACCTTTTGCAGCGTAAGAAAAACGTGAAAAACGTAACTAAAATTGCAACGCAGAATACGTACAATCGAAAGAAAAACGTAAGTGGAACGTAACGTAACGCAGAATACCGATTTCATCAAAACGGAGAAAGTTCGATTGTGATTGTAACGCAGAATAGGGGTGAATATAAATTAATGAAAATTGTTGTGTTCTTCAAATCAAAACTATTTTATTTCATACAAATTTTTTATAAAAGTCATAAGTGTCAAAAAATCAAATATAAAGTAAATTTTTTCAATTCTCATACCGCTCATTCTCTTTCAAATGCTAGGAGGTCCAAAAGCTCTTTTATCGAAACCCCCTGATTTAAACTTAGTTTGCTGCATAGTTTGAGTCTGGTTGCTTTTCGGTTTCTCGTCTATCCACTCTGTTTTCTATAAATTTCCTACTTCAAAACTGATTAGCTGTGTCATAGTTACCCCCTGTTAGAATACAGCCACAAGATTTTGAAACTCTACGACGAAGTTTATGATTTTCCAGCAATATTGTTCAAATAGGCTCATTTTTATCTCAGCGGCCACATCAATAATCAAAATTCTCAGTTGTGGGGAAGGAAAATCCACGAATAATTCATCAAGCACCATTATACCCCGTCAAAGTCACCGTACTTTTTCGAAGGAGCCTACGGTAACGCAATTAAGGTGAACGGTAGTCGCTTTAAAGCCATTTGGACTGAAATTTTTTGTTACCGGAAGTTGACAATGTGGATTTGCGGGTCATGCGGTTTAAATAGGACGGGGCCAATTGTCATACTGCACTCGACACAATGTTTATTTTGAAGGATGTATTCCCAGCGCGTGATACCTTGCGTTTCGGTAATGTGGCTGAGCATGCCGGATCTCCGGATTTGACTATTCCGCACTTCTTCCGCTGAGGATATTTGAAGTCATTGTACGCGAACAAGCCACGCACCTTGGAGGAGTTAAAAAATATATTTAATCGGAAATTCTCAACGTGACACCAACAATTATGCAAAATGTAATCAAACGAACCCAAATTTACATCAATGCCGACGGCGGCGATTTTTCGAGAATATACTGAAAAAACAATTATTTTTCGCTTCAATTAAAAAATTTGAAAATTCAAACAAAATATTAATTGAGAGTCATGTTATAAAAAAAATGCACATGTCCGCCACATTATTTGTACGTTGTTGATTAGAATAACATTATTTTTAAATCGATGTTAACTTTCACCCATGTACAAAAATATTTTTACGTTATTTATCAAAAAATTCACATACGAGAATTAACAAACGTTTTGTCATGGTTCCAAGATATTTTTAGAAACCTTTTTTGTTTAAAAAACAAATTAAACAACCGGGGTAGGGTTGTGTTATTTCTGTGTAATTTTCACAAACACAATCTGTTAAAAGTAATACAAATTTTCACTTTAAACAAAAGTTATATCGAAGGAAAATCAGATTATGGTTTCGGCCCTATCCTGTCCAAATCTTCACCAACTCATTCAAATGGCTTATTTTCCAATTTTCTCTACTGCTTGATTGGTAGCCTTAGATCAGTTGTCCTCTGATTATTTTAGGTTGGTCATAAAGGGTTGTTTTTATGGTAGGGTATAGAAATCTGGATTGGAAATCTTTTCTGTAAAACATGTCAGACTATTGTGTTAGACTATTAGAGACATCATTGTATATGTAAAGAGTACCCAAAATCCGAAGTCGGAGGCTGGGAAATGTGCCAGGGGTCGAAGCCGTACAAATTTGGACGTCTCCGGCTGTAAATTAAGAATTTTCTTTAAAGTGACAGATTTTGACAAAAAATAACTTTTTACACCATATTTATGATTTGTCGTTTACTTATTTAACCCTTTGGCGACGAAGAATTTTCCGCTGGAAATTTTCAAAATTTAATTGCGGCTTCTTACTCGGGAGCACAACATTTCAAGACTAAAGTGTTGTCAAAATTTAAACATTTTCGCTCCTTCTTTCTAATGATATTCACCGGAACCAGATCGGACCATAAATATGTGAGATATGGCCAATTATATACTCAAGCTTTAAAGGCCCATATCTCAAAAAGTTGGACCGAGCGCAAAAATTTGTTTTTTTCTTTTTTAATAAGCTTTTTAAGCCCTTTTAGGCCAAAAAAAAAAATTGGCATATGGCCAGTAAAATTTGTTGAAATAGTGCAGACTTAGCTATATCCATATATACCGATTTCTCAAAAACTGGAGCCAATCTGACACTTCCAAATGTACTTTCGCACTCAGGGGACTCCCCCCTAATAGTTCGAAAAGGATTCATCGAAGTTAATTTTTTCGACTATCACAGTGTAATCAACGGCTTTTGTAGTCGAAAAATTGGTATTGCCTCGACACCAAGAGAATCAGTTACACGGTCAAGACTGGGGGCAATACCGAATTTAGCTGGGCATTATCAAAGAAGAACAGAGGAAGGTGTCAGGAACCGATGTGTTGTTTGCACAAAAAACGGAATCGAAAATCGAACACACACAATTTGTTTCCCATGTAAAAATCAATGTGCCTTACCAGGGATAGAAATTGTTTTGATATTTATCACAACTAAGTTCGATTTTGATTTAGTTTATATGAACCATTTATAGGATCTTATAATTTTATATTAATTTTTTAAGTTATTGCTTATGTTTTTTCTATGTTTTTTTGCAGAATTATTTTTTGACGTAGAATACGTCTTACCTTACAGTATAGGGAGTCATGTCAGATTGTTATTGTTGTAATCTTTATTTCATTGTTTATGAGGAAACGGCGAGATAACTTTTTTTAAAAATTTTTTTGTAGGTAAATGAAGATGTTATCTTTCGTTTGATATACATTTCATATTGGTTGATATCTTCCTAATATTTAAATTTCTCAAATGAAAATTGTTTAAACACATACACTCAAACATATGTGTGGTGTTTGGTTGAGTGTTTGAGTTTGTAGCGTGAACACAAACTATGCTGCTGTTTCAGTGTGGACACAAACCTTCGGCTTTTGTTTTGATTGATGAAGTATTGAAATTTCGTATATTTACTTATGTATTTAAGTGAAACCAAATGTTAAATGTGAATTTGAATTTAACATGGATATATAATTATAAAAAATATATGAAAAAATTAATTCATACATTTTTATGTTAAATGAAAGTGCTGCCAAGATGTGGTTTTATACCAATGATGTGGTTAATTTAAAAACATATTTATCCTATTTTTCCTACCATAAGCTTATGTATATTATCAAAAGTAACTATCAAATAAATAAATTCATTTGCTTATGTTATTTATCATTTATTGTTATGTATGTTTTCTGTCTTATCGGATGGCGTATTCTACGGTAAACTTAATGGCCGTGTCTCTGACACAGCCTGCAGGGACAGTCCGTGGCCGAAGGCCTCGGACAACAGTCTGCTGTTTTTTTTTTGTTGTCTTTGTTTTTTAATTATAAAATATTAAACGAAAATTAAAAAAAGTCTCCTTTATTTTTATCTTTGACGACGAATGGGACACATATGTCCCATAATAGTATCAGCCCCGCCGTGAAAAGTATAGAACTAGTTACAAATGCGTTGATCAATGAATTTGCATAAGGCATTGGACCATCTAATACTAAAAGTATATCAATCTGTATCATCTAGAACTCGAGATATTAGGAAACTAAACTTGGCAAAAAAAAAATTAGAAATTTCTGACTTTGAGACGCCCTTAAACCCAGTTTAAACAACAAAACATTGATTCTGACACGAAACCCAAAGAATATATTTGTTTTTTACCGAACAACACCCTTTTGGTGAAAATTCATTAAAAAATGTGCCTCTAATGACGAAAAACCAAATGGAACATATACATATATCCCATTCGTCGTCAAAGGGTTAGCGTTTATATAGTACTCGTAGTTTTTCTAGAATGCTTCATAGTTAGTGAATTTTTTAACCTCATTGTAGAGAAAGCCCTAACGCCATCTATAGACGTCTAGTAAAGGGCTTTTCAATAAGAGCGCTACAAAAGTTTTTTTTAAATAAAACAAAACCGGTTTTAGATACCTATGAAATTCTTTATACCTGTGAATCTACGTTCGATGCCATTATGTATGGAACTCGATTTCTTTTGCATGGCCACCACGAGCACGCTTGCAGAAGTCCAGACGCTGAACCCAATTTTCGACGGTTTTCAAGCATAAATCGGCCTATACTGCTGCAATTTCACGTTCGATATTCGTACGAAGTTCATCAATCGTCGCTGGCTTGTTGGCATAGACCATAGACTTGACGTAGCCCCACAGGAAATAATCTAACGGCGTCAAATCGCACGACCGAGGCGGCCAATCGACTGGACCATTTCTTGAGATAACACGTTCACCAAACTTGGTTTCCAATAAATTGATTGTGGCATTCGCTGTGTGGCTTGTGGCGCCGTCCTGGTGGAACCACATGTCCTCCAAGTCCATATTATCCAATTGGGGCCAAAAATATTCGGTTATCATTGAACGGTAGCGATTCGCATTCACAGTAATGTGCCGGTCTTGATCATCACGGAAGAAGTACGGCCCAATGACGCCACCGGCCCATAAACCGCACCAAACCGTAATTTTTTGACTCATGGATTACGTGTGGATTGCTGTCTGACCAATAATGCATATTTTGCATGTCTGATCAATAACGCATATTATTGGTAGGACGATTATGACGACCATAAATTGGACGTAGCGCTCTTAAAGTTTAGGCCACTGACTCGAAATCTCGGTAGTAAATTTTCATAATTTCGACTCGTTGTTGGCTCGTGTATGTTTCCATGATAAAATGGCAAACCTTACTGAAGAGAAATGTCAAAAGAGCGGGAAAAAATATGGCGTCGTTTGCTGTCCCTATCGATTTACTTTTGTAGCGTCTCTGTTGAAAAACCCTTTATACCATACTGCTTCTTCTCGAGAGTACACAACCGAACACCTTACAATCCACGTATGTATGTCTTAACATTGCATATCACTAACTACACAAAACTATCGTAACAGTATTTACATTTATTAAATTTTAGTATATACATTTTTGTAAATCATTTCTCGTAAACACATTCATTGATTGCTACAGTGAAACATACTCATCGCAGCAATGACACATATTTCTCAACAACTTTCTCAGTTGATAAAATCATTAAGTTAATTAAATCAAACCCATTTTCATTGCGACAATGAATCTGTACGTTGGCTCACTGTCGACGGATATATTCGTTGATGAGACGAACAAATTCAATTGTATGACGAAGATTTTCCTTTGAGTGTACATTAGCTGTACTGTATCACTGTTCTCTGTATCACAGTTTTCATCTGCATGTAGTGAACAAAGTCGTATGTACAAATGTGTTGAACCATATTCGGTTTTAGCTACGGACAGGTGGAAACCTGTCTCTCCATGTGCTACGAGTATTTTATGACAATTCATGTTCTGACAATTCTCAACAATAAATCATTATTACTCTAATGTATGCGAAAAATATTGATGTGATTCTGTAGTTAAGTGGAAGTGGATTTTACAGAAAAGAAGGGGATTTTTGTACAAACAATGAAACAGCAAAATAATTGGCTAAAAATTTTAATACGAAATTTAATTTCATATCTTGATTTACATACAAATATACATGCATAAAGACGTATAAGTTTGTGTACATTTGAGCTTTTCGCAATTGTATTCAATCTGTTTAAAATAAAGTGACGAGTATTTACATTTAAGTTACCCCTGTCTTGGAATTTTGGGCCTGTTTATTGGTTTTAAGCCACGTTTATGTTGCTGTGTTACATTTTGGAGTTTTGATGTTTAATGTTCGTGCTTTCCTGCTTTTATTTATGCCATCAATGGACGTCAATCGAATGCACAATTAACCACAATACTACGCATTGAACTGAGATCTGCCGGTAAACAGAAAATAGTATTACAGTGACATACTATGTGCATTTATTGTTATGTGGTGAATATGATGCCCTATTGCGACATTTTGTCTTTTTTGCATAGGGTTCTGTAACACCTTCACGCTTATAGTCAAATGAAAGTTTGCAGTCCAAGGTAACAGCCAGAGGTCATTGACGGTTATGACGGCTTGTGGTAATATCAGTACAATGTATTGGGGGATGCTTACGAAGTGCATTTAAAGAACTTGTGTTAGTCAGTGGCATTAACAGGCATATCACGGGCACATTCCATTTTGAAAATTGAAGTGGTTCAAAACTAGTCACGTCACTGGTTCCTTGGGGGTAAGAACCGGTCCTAAGTCTAGAACTAATGAATGGTGAGGAACGGGCACGTTTTATAAGGCGTTGTCCTCTGAGGAACACTGTAGGACCTGTTCATTTTCAGTTCAGTAATTCTAATCCTTAAACCAGTCCTTAAAGTACATCTTGAAGGACCTATTCAGTTGCAGCTAAATAGTTCTAGTCCATACATATTTATATATTTCAGTCATTTGCTTCCTTTTCTTAACATTCCACCATATGCATTTTAGCCTGAAACTGGTGCACTGTACTACTCTCGGAAAGTTCGATTTGATGATTATTTTTACAATACTTACCTCAAAGTAACCCAAATAAATTATATAAAATTATTCGGTAACTCGCTAAGTTATCGCACGATTAAATTTGAAAAAAAAAATATATCGCTTTTATACTTTTATGGAAAATCGCAATATAATACGTGAAGCAAATACCTTTAATTTCAGTGCCCACACTTCTGTTTCTAGGAGAACCCGTTTCTTTTCGGTCCAGTATGCCCCATGGGTCTGATACATTTGGATATTCTTCAATTTATTTGTTTTGTCCCATTTTATTACTTTCGAACCAGTTTGGATGCTTCTGTGACTAAACTCGGCGATGTTTTACCTGAGTTATTGTGTCGACCACACCTACAGTATTCAGTTCGGCAATTTTGTCTAGCTATGTCACTACTGACACATCCTATCCAATGAGTACCTTTGTGATACCACCGGGTGCCATCTTCCGCTTTGCCGTTGAACCTGTGAATATACCTAGTGTAAGTTAAGGTGCATTTAAGCCATCTGATATCCCATCCCGTTACACCAAGATGGGGCTGAAAAAGAAACGCAGGATTGGTCCCTGATAACCAACACTGAAAAATAATTGATCATCAGCACAATTAAAAAGTTCCATCAATAGTTATACAGTAAATTGATATTAAATTTATTTATTGCAATACAAATTTTACATAAATATCATTGAATTGAAGACTTTTTTTTACATCATTTTGTCGAATTTCTGTAAACCTATATTTTGATCTGCGATGATTATTGTTTTTATAATTAAAGACTTAAGATGGGACGTCCATGATACCAGTGTTCAAGTCCAAGCTAATATTTAACGAATTATAGTAGCTGGCAAAATTGGCGATCGGTACGGATGTATGTCAGTTATCGTGTTGACCACGCAGAGATGGACAGACAGGTCTCAATCGTCTTAAATGGCTTGAAACGAGTTTTGATCAATGATATCTATTCCATGTCAAATAACACTATGCAACATTTTTGGAAGTCATCGAGTGAAAACTCCTTCTCGTGTGAAATTTCACGAAATATTTATCGAAACTAACAAAACCCGTTTGTGGCCGTCGGTGGTGCAATGGTAGTGGTGCAATCGATCCCTGCTCTTACCACCTTATATTTCTTTCGACGGCGGTCACCTCGCATAGTGACGGCGACACTATCGAGTACTTAGCCATGAAAAAGCTTCTCAAAATACCGTTCGGAACCGGTGTAAAATTGTAGGTCCCAATCAGTAAGTGTAAAACTAGAACGCGCACAGCTCACCGATTTGTATGAAGCTCTCCCTAATCCCTTCATGGGATGTAACGGGAAACCATTTATTTTTTTTTAACAAAACCCGTTTATCTCCTGTTCGGATTTTTTAGCCTCATGTATATTTTGGCTAAAACTTAATTTTGTCCGAAGAACATGTAAGTTTTCTAACGGCTATATCTCAGAAACCAATTCGAATTTAGATTTCGTCCCTTGGGCATAATTGTAGCTATAGACTAGGAGGAAAAAAGTGTAAAACAAACTAACCCCAAAAATCGGCATCTATAAGTACTGCCTCAAAATTGCAAAAATGTCGAAAAATTTAAAATTGTTCTATCTTTTTTCACCATTTTCGGCCCATAGCTGCCAAACTGTGGACTTACATCAGTTTTCGCACGAAAACTACAATTTTTAACGTACATCTCGTAAACCATCTACAAAGATATCGTTTATTAACTTTATTTCCATCAAAATAAAAAATATTATTAATATTTCAACTGTATTTTACATCGACACATATTTATCAATATCCATTGAAGTTGATGCTCTCAGTGAAGCCTGTGAAGCTGATGCTCGAGATTTTTTCTTTGGTGGTTCGCATCCAATGGCATATCTCTATCGGTGCGGCCTTCAAATCTATCGTCCTCCGCGACTTCGGTGCTTGCATCTTCATCTTCATGTTGGGATACCTTATGATTCCACCAACAAACTTCTGCAAGGCATGTATCCAGCTTTTTTTCCTTTGTATCGTTTTGCCATTGGCATGGTAACCCGATGGAATCGCTCTCCTTGTTTTTCCGATTCGGTGGCCAATTGGTGTAAGAACTCATCAAAGTGGTGATGCAGCAAATGTAACAGAATTCAATCTTAAATACTCTAGTGTTGACTGCTTAATTTTTTTTAATTCTAAGAATCAAAAAAAAAATATTGATAAATTTCAAATATTTTTTATTATATATTTCGTTCTCACCCTTTGTTAGTAAATTTCACGAGAATTCAATTATAAAGGGTTTTTCAATAAGAGCGCTACATAAGTTTTTTTAAATAAAACAAAACCGGTTTTAGATACCAATGAAATTCTTTATTCCTGTGAAAGTACGTTCGATGCCATTATGTATGGATCTCTATTTCTTTTGCATGGCCACCACGGGCACGCTTGCAAAAGTCCAGACGCTGAACCCAATTTTCGACGGTTTTCAAGCATAAATCGGCCGATACTGCTGCAATTTCACGTTCGATATTCGTACGAAGTTCATCAATCGTCGCTGGCTTGTTGGCATAGACTTGACGTAGCCCTACAGGAAATAATCTAACGGCGTCAAATCGCACGACCGAGGCGGCCAATCGACTGGGCCATTTCGTGAGATAACACGTTCACCAAACTTGGTTTCCAACAAATTGATTGTGGCATTCGCTGTGTGGCTTGTGGCGCCGTCCTGTTGGAACCACATGTCCTCCAAGTCCATATTATCCAATTGGGGCCAAAAATATTCGGTTATCATTAAACGGTAGCGATTCGCATTCAGAGTAATGTGCCGGTCTTGATCATCACGGAAGAAGTACGGCCCAATGACGACGCCGGCCCATAAACCGCACCCAAACGTAATTTTTTTGGGACGCAATGATGACTCATGGATTACGTGTGGATTGCTGTCTGACCAATAACGCATATTTTGCTTATTGACGAAGCCATTCAGCCAGAAATGAGCCGACTATAAATTGGATGTAGCGCTCTTAAAGTTGAGGCCACTGACTCCAAATTTCGGTAGGAAATTTTAATAATTTCGACTCGTTGTTGGCTCGTATATCTTTCCATGATGAAATGGCAAACCTTACTGAAGAGAAATGTCAAAAGAGCGGGATAAAATATGGCGTCGTTTGCTGTCCCTATCGAATAAATAACCTACCCTTTATAAATAACCTACTGTTTATCAAAAAACATTCATTACTTTCATATGATTTGATTAATTTCAAATGATCAGTATTGTAAATAGGGTTTTGTCAAATCCTTGTCATAAAATGCACGCGTGTTACTATGTACTTCATTTTCAGTCTGATATTTGTTACATAACTCGCCAGCGTCTGATCCATAATGGGCGGCTGAAACATAATCATCCTAGCAGTAGGAAACCACGGTGGGTTGGGTTTGCCTCCCGCCATCGTTATATAGGCAATGCAAATAAACAGAAAATATTATGAACAAATAAACCCCCTGAATGTTGACGACCTTCGCAAACGTTATAAGGACCACGATTTAAGAATATGTACCTGGAATGTGCGAACATTATACAGGACGGTTGCCACTTTCCAACGGGTGGATGTCATCGGTAAATAAAAACTTGACATCACAGCTATCCAGAAAATGCGATAGACAGGATATGGTTCCACCAGAAAGAAAAACTGTGTATCGCACGAATTCGGATGCGGATTTATAGTCTGCGACACCTAGTTATGCCCAAAGTCATGGACTTTTTTTTAATGGGCCCCCAAAGATTTGGGGCCTCGATGTCATTCTTGCAAAAAAGTGATCATTTTGTCAGGCTCATATCTTGCAAATTGTTCGGAATTTTGAGTTACTCTCTGAGGGAAAGTTGCAGCTCTTGTCACACAGAATAAAAATTGTGAACATATAGGATCAAAACAAACTTCATCTTCAAGGTCAAAAAGGCAAAAAACTTTAAAAAAGTTTTATTTTTTACCTTTTACTCCGTTATCAGGTCCATAGGTAGCAAAAAGTACATTAAAATTCCGAATGGTTTCCAAGATATGAGACTGACAAAATTATCACTTCCTGTATTACCTGACAGCGAGGCCCCAAATCTTTGGGGGCCCAAAAAAAAATTCCATGACTTTGGGCATAACTGGGAGACACGGGTCATTCAGTCTGATATGGAATTACTAATATGTGGTAGTGTATTCAAGAAATAAATTGAACAATTCAAATTTAAATTTGTTCATGCTCATTTTGATGTCGTTCACAGTATGCGGTACACCAAGTACAACAACCCATTGTTATCGTAGTCATCACTGTTCTCGATACACTTCGGTGAGTCCATAATTATCACCCAATTATTCTGAAGTCACGGGTTGGGTTCGTCGTGTAAAAATGTGTGTTTTCTGTTTATTAACAAACATTATACATTTATTTGTTCATACATTTATATTTAAATCAATGATTTTTACTACGAATTTGTTTCTAGTTTTTGATTCGACTCATCACAAGTTGTTCGACAATTCAATAGCTGCAGTGTAGTGATTCATAGGAATCGGTTGCACGTCGCTCCATTACATATGTATGTACTTATATGAATGGCTGAATGGAGATGGTTATCGTAACGATGTGACGACGTGAATGTGGTTTCAAACGTCATCTATAATTTTATCAACAGATGAATGATAATTTACATAAATGCTAAATGTTGATACGATTTGTGTCTATAATTTTAAGTCAAAGGTGATATAAATACAACATTAGCACTAACCACAGCGGGGATTTTTGAGAACATCCGACTGGAAGGGTTTAATTTAAGCTGTCAATTGTAAAATGTTAAAATATTTTTTTTATTGGGTTTAAAATTGTAATTCTTTTGTTGATGTATTTAAAAATATAAATTAATATTTCACATTTGAATGCATTGTTTTAATTTTAAACCAGTGGTAACCATCCCACAGCTTCGCGAGGCAGACAACAAGCGTATTTTTCACACACACACGATCGGCAACTCACATG
This sequence comes from Phaonia tiefii, assembly GCA_963931995.1. Taxonomy (NCBI): domain Eukaryota; kingdom Metazoa; phylum Arthropoda; class Insecta; order Diptera; family Muscidae; genus Phaonia; species Phaonia tiefii. The sequence continues at coordinate 161,494,247 of OZ008367.1, forward strand.
TACACAACAACTACCCTGCGGCGAAATTTGCGAGGCCTTCCACGAATAAGGCATGTGGAATCCTTCTTTGGTAATGCCTACTGTAGTAAAGCCTGAGAAATGCATGATTTTATATGGCTTCCACAGGCCTTTTAAAAGAGTGCCAGAAGACGCTGTTGTTCATGAAAACCTCTTTCCACATGTTCGCAAGTCGTCGTTGCAAAATCATAACATCCGATAGCCCAGTAGATAAAACGTCCAACTATAAGTTCGAAGGTCGTGTGATCGATTCCTGTGGCTGCAGAATTTATAAAAATTTATTTATAAGAATTACAATTGGTTAAAATATAAATCTGAAATATGAAACTAATTTGCATATATATTTTTCTATTTTTACTTAAGTCCTTCTGAAACTATTCTTTTTGCAGGCCTTCATAAGGTCTGCTAGTAGAGAGGAATGAAAGACATTGCCTCCCAATATCACGCAATGTTAAAAAGAAAGGAGGAGGTAATATGTAGGGAAGGCCTGACGTATTCTATCGAATGCCTTCTGGGTCAGGATTTCAGTGCTTCCACCTGCTGATTTCCGCCGCTGGCTTTGCTTGATTCGAAGCATCAGTCTATGCCTGTGCCCCAGCGGCGGAAGTCGCAAGGTCTTCCACAAATAAGGCATGCGGAATGATTCTTTTGTAATGCCTTCCTAAAATTAGCATGCATTTTTTCATCAGATATAACCACGAAGAAAATTTTTAATATTTTGAGAAATTTATTTCCGATTTTTTTTTAACAGTAATTTAATTGGAAAATTGTATACAAATTTTAAAATTATACTTTTATCCGCCGCTGGGTGCGTTTGCGACCGCACAAAAGCACATACTATGTTTGTGTGCGTGCGTTCGGTTTTGCCTACCGCTGTTTTAAACTGAGGTGCAAAAAGAAACATATATTTGCGGACGTCGGTGCTGCAATGGTTAGTGTGGCCTAGGGTGGGTCAATTTTTTGCCGACCAAGAGCATAGCAGAAACGTAATCGACGGCAAATTCTAAGAAAATGTCCCCAAGAAACCATGGTGCTAAAATCAAAATAAAGCCCGCCTTTTTTCACATGAAAATTTGTATATAATCGTAAAAACTCGACCAAAAGCCATACTTTTGAAACTTGATACTCTCCGATTTCTATGAAATTTCATTGCTGCCGTTACAATGACGTTCATTTTAGGTTGTTTTCATGTTTTATAAAGGGGTTTTCAACAGAGACGCTACAAAAGTAAATCGATAGGGACAGCAAACGACGCCATATTTTTTTCCGCTCGTTTGACATTTCTCTTCAGTAAGGTTTGCCATTTCATCGTGGAAAGATATAGGAGCCAACAACGAGTCGCACTTATTAAAATTTACTACCGAAATTTGAAGTCAGTGGCCTCAACTTTAAGCGCGCTACGTCCAATTTATGGTCGGCTCATTTCTGGATGAATGGCTTCGTCAATAAGCAAAATATGCGTTATTGGTCAGACAGCAATCCACACGTAATCCATGAGTCATCATTGCATCCCGAAAAAATTACGGTTTAGTGCGGTTTATGGGCCGGCGGCGTCATTGGGCCGTACTTCTTCCGTGATGATCAAGACAAGCACATTACTGTGAATGCGAATCGCTACCGTTTAATGATAACCGAATATTTTTGGCCCCAATTGGATAATATGGACTTGGAGGACATGTGGTTCCAACTGGACGGCGCCACAAGCCACACAGCGAATGCCACAATCAATTTATTGGAAACCAAGTTTGGTGAACGCGTTATCTCACGAAATGGCCCAGTCGATTGGCCGCCTCGGTCGTGCGATTTGGCGCCGTTAGATTATTAGATTATTCCTGTGGGGCTACGTCAAGTCTATACCAACAAGCCAGCGACGATTGATGAATATCGAACGTGAAATTGCAGCAGTATCGGCCGATTTATGCTTGAAAACCGTCGAAAATTGGGTTCAGCGTCTGGACTTTTGCAAGCGTGCCCGTGGTGGCCATGCAAAAGAAATCGAGTTCCATACATAATGACATCGAACGTACTTTCACAGGAATAAAGAATTTCATTGGTATCTAAAACCGGTTTTGTATTATTTAAAAAAACTTTTTTAGCGCTCTTATTGAAAAACCCGATAGCTGTGTAAAATTGGTCATCTGCAGCATTTTTGTGAATAGATACCTGCGTTAATGTTAGAATAACTTTTGAATGCGATATCAGGTCTGCCATTTGTATGTTTTATTCCTAAAGAGAAGGTCAAAACCTATCAGCCGATACCATGATCGTTACAACCCAATCCATGGGGTCCACATACCCATAAAATCAAACATTTTGTTTCAATTGTATGGTTTTTTTTGTAGATAGTCACTGCATTGGACAGGAGTAAAAGGAAAGAGGAAATTGTGTTTGTTACTGTTTGACTTCAACTTGTTGATGAAATGCACTCGCCGGAAGCTTATTCCACACATACCTGAGGCAGATTTATCATATGACAAATAATAATTCCCATTTATGTCTACAGATGCTTAATAAAAAAATAAATACCAGTGGTAATTGTACTTATTTTAAAATTATGTGCTTCATGTCTGGCAAATTTGGTTTTAAAATATTTTATAGTACCGGTTTACAGATTTGAAAGTACTACGAGACAATACCAATCGCAGCCAGAAACCTGTTCATATAAAATAATTTAGGTTCTCATGCAAACTCTTAAATACTTCGAACAACTCGTGTTTCTCATAAATTCAAATCCCATTTAAAAATTTGTATGACAAATGTTTGACATTTCGTAAATATACAAGTTTGACAATGTATACGAGGAATTACTTGTAGTCGAACAAATTCAAAGTTTTAAAAACATTTCATATTTCATTACCATTGGCATCCGATTCCACAACCAATTTTGTTGAAGTGTAATTGCGAATACTAATAATTCTTTACATTGGCATTAGATAATAGAGCAAGAAATAAGAGTCACTATACCCTCTCTTAGCATTTTCTTGCAGTCGTCGAGGTTGTAAGAGATTGTATCGATTTAGAGTTACTGTTGTATGTTACTCTTTAGTTTGACATAACACCGGACAGAAATAAAACGTTCGATACAACCAGCATAAACATAGTTTAGCTGTCATTAGTGTCAATCAAACACTATTTAAACTTAGTTTGCTACATGGTCTGTTTTTGGTTGCTTATCACTTTTTCGTCTATCTACCCTGTTTTCTATCAATTTGTTACTTCATAGTAGACATCTGCACAATACGCCTTGAATGACCATCATTCAAGCCATTTACCATTTTTGAAGCATCTACTGTAGCGAAGTTGCGACAACCAAGTACTTTGGGGTACTGTCGACAAAGCATTCGTGTCTGTGTATAAATCACAACACGATGTGAAGCGACGTAGAAGTAGTAGTTGTCGAAACTTCCCTACAGTACATGCTTGACAAAGCTCAAATGTATTGAATGGTCAGATGTCTACTTCATAGTCGATCAGCTGTGGCATGGTTACCCCCTAATTAGGTACAGAAATGAAAATTAACAGACAATGCAAATTAAAAATACCCAACACTGATTCCACATACGACCTGTTCTGCTTGAAAATGAATTCTCTTTATAGTGTGTAGTTCGATCTACTGCCCAAGTGACATCGACTGGATGCGAATCCCTGGACAACCTTGATGTACGGATAAATACTGTAAATACATCCCCGGGGCCCGAATGGAATATCTGCACTGGTTTTGAGTGGGGGGCACTGCCACGTCCACTGCGCAACGTTTTCAACCTTGCATACCGTGCGGGGTCTTCCCGACGCGTTCGAAGGTTGCTAATGTCCAGCCAATCTCTAAAAAAGTGATGCAGGTAACCCTGAAAATTATCTCCCAATTGCAATTTGTTCTGCGCTCTCTAAGGTTATGGAGAGCATGGTTAACCACCATCTTGTGTAATAATTTGAGTCCAATGACCTTCTTAATGATCGGCAGTATGGCTTCCGTAGAATGAGATCTACTGGAGACCTGATGGCGTTCCTTTCGGAACAGTGGAGTCGGTCCATCCACCGGATTGGTGAGCGTAAGGTAGTGGCTTTTGATATTTCCAAGAAGTATTGCACGAAGCACTCTTGTCAAAGCTCGCTGCTTTTGGTGTCGGTGATAACTTTACTCGATTTATGTCGAGTTTTCTCAGAGATCGCACTAGAGGAGTTGTGTAGATTAGGTTTCATCCGACGAGCATAAATTTGCTGCAGGGGTACCACAGGGCGCTGTTCTTTCTCCTTCTCTCTTTCTTATTTTCATTGACGATCTCCTGGGTCATAGTGTGAATCCAATCTACTCTTTTGCCGATGACAGTAATCTCTGTCATTCGGATTCATTCGACCGTAGGCCAAGTCTTCAAGAGATTGAAGTAAATCGCCGGACGATGAATGAAACAATCGGCAGGGATCTGGTGTCCATTGTTGAATGGGGTCGAATGAATAGAGTAGATTGCGGGTAAGACCCAGTGTTGTTTGTTGTCGCATAAGCGGATTGCTGACCCAGGTGTGATGACATTGTCTATGGCCAAGTGGATATTGATGAATCAGGCGCTCTTGATGTTCTGGGCATAAAAATACAATGTGATGTCAGTTGGGCAAAACATATAGTTGAAGTGCCGAAAGATGCATTCAAGTTTCTAGGCTTTTTAAAGCGGTGCAAGAAATACTTCACTCCATCTGATCTTCGCAATATCTACACCACCTACATCAGGCCAAAGATGAAATATAACTCCCATATATGGGCAGGTGCTCCTAGGACATCTTTGGAGCTTATCGACCGTGTCCAGAGGAGAGCGACGGTGTTGATAGGGGACAGTAGGGTATCCAACTCTATTGACTCCGTTAAGCAGCGTTGAAATGTGGGTTGCGACTCGGTGTTCTATCGATAATTCCACGGTATGTGTTCTTCGGACATCCGTCAACTTAAGCCAGACGAGAAGCTATTTAGCCGAAGTGCGCAGCTTTCCAGGAGCTCTCATCCGTTTTTTTTTTTTATCGAGTGGCTGATTAATCGCACTACACACTATAGGGAAAATTCTTCTTCAGGCGTCCGTATGTGGAATAAACTTCCGGCTAGTGTATTTGCCACCAGTTGTTATTAGAGTATCCAAACCCGAAACCGAAAAACCGGTGAAACCGGTTAACTGGGTTATCTAATTAGACCTATAGTTGTTTGTGAATAAAACGTAGTTTTTGTTACATTTTCCCTTCAGGGGATACGTCTATTTTCAACACAAAAATTTATGTAACCATTTACAATATACATTATTAGCAAAACAGTAAACTTACACTAATATTAACTTAAGTACGTATTTGTATTTACACGTTACATTAACTTAAAATTAATATCACAGGTTCTGTATTACCACACTGTAGATCGCGCTTATGTTGTCACTGTCTTCTTTGAGATTCATCGTTTTGTTTATCTTCTCTAGTATTCTCAAACTTTCTAATGTTATTCTCGTCTTTTCTCTTTCGTCTTCTCTCTTTATCCAATACCCTTACATTATCGAATCAGCTGTGTGCAGTGTTGCCAGATAAAGTCGGTCACAAATCCTCAAATTGGAGGTGCAGAAATCGTCAAATCGTCAAAATAATTTTTCGAAATCGTCAAAAAATCGTCAACATTAAAAACTGCAATTGCTGTTCATATATCTTTATTTAAACTCTATTTCGAAATTTCTTCAACTATTGGTCAAAAACAACAAACAGATTGACAAATATGTGTACGAACACAATCGGAGCGTTAACGTAGGCGGTGCACATTTTTACACGTATTCTTTTGGAAGAAAAACAAAAGCTGGCATTTGACGTCGCTTCTGGCGTAAACGACAAAAAGTAGAATTCTTTTTATTTCCCTGGCATCAAGACGCAGAATGTTGGCGGCTTAATACAAAAATTGGTATGTGTTGAAAAACGTTTTTCTATTTTTCTGACAATTAAAATTAAATTATTTAAAATTTCTGAAAGAAATGTGAACAGGAATTGTAAATTTATATTTTATAGGGTAAAAATGAAGAGTCGATGCAGTTTTTGTCCTTCATGAATAATTTTCATTAACCCCTAATTGGCTGACCCCCGATTTAATTGTGTGAATTTGATTAAACGTAACACAGATAATATTTAGGGTATTTTTATTATTGACACGGTATGTTTTATACATTAATATCGTAAGTTTTTAATAGTTCTACACTTCCTCAGTCCGTCTAAAAAAATGAAATCTCGATAATTCTATTATTTCAGAAAGTGTTTAAATATATGTAGCTGTCGCTCCTGCGTTACCAACAATTTCAATTTTGGAATAGACTAAAAATCGTCATTCCAGAAGCTGAAATCGTCAAATCGTCATTTTATGTTTTTGTGACTAAAAATCGTCAAAATGACGATAAATCGTCACTTCTGGCAACACTGGCTGTGTGGCCTGATTCAATTATGTGTTGTGACAATGCGGTTCTTGATTTCTCTTTTTCAATGTCTGTCTTGTGTTCTCCCAATCTTATCTGCAGTTGCCTCTTTGTCGTACCTCTGTATACCAATTCGTAGCTTTGTGTTCCGTCTCCTTTACATGGTAGTTCGTATATGATATTGTTGTATTGTTGTCGCTCAATTGGTGTTTTCGTTTTGGAGAAGATAGTGCCAAGTGTTGTGTTAAGGGCACCTTAGATCAGCGGATTGACTTTCAAGTGGGGCCGACTCATCTCCCTGTGTAAGTTGCGGTCGAGCAGTCGGCCGACAATTCGGACAAAAATCAAAACTAGTTTGATTTACAGAAAGTCGGCCAAAAAGTCGGTTACTGTAAGGTGAAACAATGTCCAACACAAAGGTCGGCCTGACTAATTGTCTGTCCAGTCCGCAGGTCTAAGGTCCCTTTTAGGCCTATATGAAAAACATATGTTCTCTGAAGCTATTATCGTCAATGACAATGTCCACATGTTTGTGATCAGAATAATGTTCTTCTGGTGGTATTGTTCGTCGCTAATTGTCAATACTCTGTGAATCAGACTTTTTGCCGTGTTAATTATCTGCGATTTTGGTTGAGTTGCGTTGAAGTTCATAATGCGCCCAGATGAAGTTGGTTTCATATACCCATAGAATAACACATACGTAGAAGGTTTTATTCGCTCAATAAATTAAACGTCATAGGTACGATGGAAATTACACAGTGGAGGGTGGAAAATATGGGTTCAATAATACCAGATGGTGGCAATAGTATACAGCGATCCACAAAGGAACTACACCCGAATTTCGTGTTTTTGTGGCAAACTAGTTGTGTTAAATACAATACAAATGAATACCAACGTTAAAAGTCAACAAAAAAGTGCAAAATACATTTAAATTTTTCAGTTCTACACCAAAACGACAGGAAATAGTTAAGTGAACATATTTTGTAACTCCACCTGGTGTATGTAAACATTTCCACAGACCTACCGAGAGAGTGTGAAATGAAACGTCAGATGAGAGAATAAGTTCTTCTATAGTATGTGTTATTCTATGCATATACCAGTCAGATTTATTGGTATCGTTGTCATGGTTGTATATGGTATACATACTACAGGAACTCACACTACAATTGCCTTGGCAACCGTAAGAGAATGTTAAGAGAGGGATGGAGAATCCTATGTATTATTTTTTGATTAAACTGGACTCGATTCGCAACCAAATGCATATCATGGTTAAGTGAATCGTTCATTTGCCTGTACCTCGAAAAGACTAGATCACAGAGCAATACTAAAGAGCCTCCATTACTCTCTCAATGCCTCTTCATGACGACGAGGTAGTAGGCCGTTTCATCGAGTTCGAGTTGCTTTGGTAATTTACTCTTTGGTTGGCATAATACAGACAGAAATAAAAGGAAATGCGTATTTTTGTTCCCTGCAAACATAATTTACCTGTCATTAGTATCAATCAAACACTTTTAAACTTAGTTTGCTGCATGGTCCCTAATCTGTATGTCTTCTTTGGTTTCTCATTCTACATCATTTCCCTAGTGGTTTTTCGATCAGCTGTGCCATAGAAACATCCTGACTAGATTGATGATCAAACGAATACGAATAATATATTTGCTGTAATCTACAACAGAGTAGATAGGGTTACCAAGTAGGACGGCTGAGAATGCGGAAACACGAATTTTTTTTGTTTCTGTTTGATTTATGTCACAGTTCTAACAACAACTCGAACTCCAACAAGTGTCCAACTACCTCGGTGATCGCAAGGGAAATTAAAACAGCTGAAAACTCTTATCCATATCCAGGCGGTGTCCATGCACACCTGATCAACGTGGTAATTATAATTTGATAGAGCAGAGTAGATGGGAGTATAAGCGGTAAGCAACTAGAAGAAGAACATGTATCCAGCTAAGTTTAAGCAGCAGATATCTAGGACAGAGCTGATCGAGTTTGAAGTAGAACATTTATAGAAAACATAGTGGATAGGCGAGAGAGCAATAAGCAAACCATTATTAAACTAAATTTAAATAGTGTTTAATTAATACTAACAAACTTTAAATTATGTTTTATGCTGGTTGCATCGAATATATTCCTTGTATATATATTTTAAGTTGTATGTCCGACCAGAGAGTTACAACAACAGAAATTCAAACTCGATGAAATTTCATACTTCCTCGACGAGCTCAAGAGAACGCGAAGAGAGGGATGTAGTCTCTTATCTATTGCTCTATGGTTTGATCTTATTTGCAAGACAAGTTACTACTCAAGGCAAAACTATTAATCTACGATATGAGTGCGCCGTGCCAGAGTTTGTCTAACGCATTGGAAATATTCAGAGCCACCCAGTCTATGTACTGAGCGAATCCACCGTGCCGAGAGGAACACCATCAGATCACCTATAGAACGGTTTCTGCGGAAGTCATACTGTCGATCACTAAGTAGGCGTTAAATTAGTGATAATTTACGAGATCATGCTTTCCTCCATCCTCTAGAGCATGGTGCATATTGCAATTCGTCTGTAGTTGTCCGGGTTATTAGCTTCATCTTTTTTTGGGATCGGCTTAACTTTGGTAAACTTCCAACCACAGCGTAAGAGTCCAAACAGAAACAAACACGCTGCAGACGAACGCATATCCAAACATAGGTGTCTGCCGGCAAGGAAATATCGATAAGAAAATCCTCTGCGGCTGCGGACGATCAGCCGCTAGAATAGAATCCCTTCTAATTTCTTGGCGGCGCTCCCACGAAATCTATCAATTGAGAGAATAGTGTTTCCACCTTTTTATGAAAATCATAACAGCAAACAACACACGATGCATCATGACGTTACAAAAGGAAATTAAAGAAAGGTATTCAAAATGATTTATCAAAATAATACAATTAAATTAAAAATCTAAGAAAACAGTAACAACTACTTAAATCAGGGGGGTTCTATTCCACGCTGATCAACATTAGAGTTGCGAAAACAAAGTCAGAAAGAGAAATAGCGATAGATGACTGTAAGTATGTAGGATTGTTCAATCCATTTTTCAAGTACTTGCCTTGAAGCAGTATGATGTAGAATGAGAGATCAAAGGAGACATATGTAGCTATTATAGACCATGCAACAAACTAAGTTTAAATAGTGTTTGATTGATACTAATGACAGCTAAATTATGTTTTATGTTGTTTGCATCGAACGAAAATATGCATTCCCTTTTATTTCTGTCCGTATTGGTCCAACCAACGAGCAAACTACAAAAGCAACTCGAACTCGATGAAATGGCCTACTACCTCGTCGTTATCAAGAGAACCAAGAGAACACGAAGAGCGGCATAGCGGCTCTTTTCTATTTCTCTATGACTAAATCAAGGGAAAAAAGGGGTAACAAATGAAATAATCAAAATGTAATGAAGTATTAGAGTTAACTTATTTATCGAGATTTCAATTAAAACACAAGTTTATTAAAATTAAGATGTTTTTCATACGGCATGTGTTGCCAAGTTTGTATAACTCTTGCTCCAACTTTTCCAGTGACTTATTGGTTTCTGGTCCAGCAAAAACAGCTGTTGCTGACTATATGTATATTACTATATGACTTAAATCCTTTACAACTATAGTACAATTTTTGCGAACTTTCCAACTAATTTCAATAGAGAGAGCCGCAAATATATACGACCAAAGAACAATATATAAAAGCCTCTATCCCTCTCTTTACGTTCTCTCGATGACGACGAGAAAGTAAGTCATTTCATCGAGTTTGTGTTACTCTTGTGTGTTGGTATTTAGTTGGACATTAAATGCACAGAAATAAAAGAGAATGCGTATATTTTCGTTCGATGCAACCAACATAACACATAATTTAGCTGTTATTAGAATCAATCAAACACTAGTTGCCATCGATTATGACATTTTAGGTTTGTTTCTTTCTTTCTCGGACAAACAAACATATACTTTACATACGCAAACATATAGACAAACTGAAATTATATTTGCCGCGTGATTTTTCGCTGCCGATGTCATATTTCGCGACAGACTGCGTATTTTAATTATTTAAACGATTTAAATTTCTGAATATAGAAGCACGGCAGTATTTCATTTGAACGAAAATTGAATCGCAAATGAATACGAGTATAAATAATTTGTCAATAATTTTTCATTAGAAGTGTCATTCGATTGAAACAATACAAAATTTGAATGTAAATACGTTCGAATATACAAAGAGCTCTACTGTAGAAAGAAAGAACTATCAAATAGTTTTGATAGAGCTCTACCACCACACACACAAAAATAGTGTATAAACTGTAAAGTTTTTTGGGCGAGAGAACTCTTGTGTAGAGTTTGTAGTGAGCTCTTGTAGAGCGCTCTTAAGGGTGTAGACACTTCTCTACACGTCTCTACGCGAGTTATTTCTCTATCTCTTCGCAAATACCTCTATAGTGGGCACTTGACTGAAGAGAAGAAAGAACTGTAGCACGAAGACGCTGTTCATACTGAAACCCACTACGTCTTAGTATTTTGACATATTTTGATCTTACCCTCTTTCGCAGTGCATCCATAATTGGATTTCTAATCAAATTACATTTTATGAAAGCTTCCTCTTTGGATTCGACAGCCTCTTTGCGTGCCTGATCAAATCAACATTTATCAGAAGTTTTCATACAAATTAGATTGAACGGAATGAATAACATCATTCCCGTAAAAATAATACTGTCAACCATTTCTGCCTCAGCATGAACATATTATTATCCATAAGATATACTATTTGTATATGATATATTGAACTGTTCATAGAATTCGTTAAAGTCAGCCTGATGAGGATTTTCGTACAAAATTGTGGATCATTGCGTGACTGATTTTGAATCAATATGACGGTCGAAATACCTAAAGTAGGCAGAAGTTGTACAGTATCATAATTACCAAGAGGTGGGAGGAAGTTGAAGAGTGTGAAGTTATAAAAGTGTCTAGACTACCTAAAATAACATCTATGCCCACTGTGTTCAACCGAGACACTGCCACAACCACACATACAAATACATTTAGAAAGGATCCATCATGTGCTGTAGGACAAACTATTCCATAAAATTCAGAAGAATTTAAGAACCAAATATTTAGATTTTTGGAACGAAGTTTCTTATCGCACGTTGCGGAACGGGGGCTAAATGAAAAAATTTTAAACAACTTTTTTTTAACTACTTTATTACAGCCCATTATTATCAACTATTTTGGGTACTTTTGGTTTGGTTTCGTTTAAAGAGAAGTTTTCTAGGTGCAGCCTGTATATTACGTATTGTAGTTTTGAACCCAATAAAAAGAAAATTTAGAAAAGCCAAAGTGCGAGACTGGCAAATCCATGAAATACAATCCTGAGCATGGCAGCACACTTACTCTTAGGTCCAATCTTTCACTTAACGATTATCCTGTATTTATCTTTAAATAGTATTTAAATACCGATCAGCCTTGTGCATTTAAATACCGTCAGCCTTGTGCATTTAAATTCTATTTAAGTTACCCTGAAACGACCATATGATTTTGACACTTTGTGTTCTCTGCCAACATCAATTTCAATGACCAACATACATTGGTTTTGAAATGCCTTGCTCAAGCTAATGAATGAAAGAATTTATACAATTTTATGTAACAACAGAATGAGGGATAAGATATATTAGATGCAAAAATGTGTAAACTGTTGAGTAACACCATATCACGATGGCCACGCGTAACACAAACACTACCAACCTATTTACACATTCGTGGTAATGCAGTTTTTACAGATTCTTTTATGGCAAATGTCGATATTTGCATTTGGCATTTCATGATGTTGCCTTATCTATACGCTAAAGTAATGGTTTATTTAATTTAACATTGAAAAACGCAATTCAGATTTAAAGTCTAATTCAAATGTAATTACAAGTAACAAATTGCGTATTTAAATACCGAGTCAAAAACTGCGCCTAACACTCGTACTTTTGGTATGGTTTGTGTTTAGACTAACATGGAGGGATAATTTTTGTTTAATGGGAAATTTTCTAGGTGGAGCCTATTTATTACATTTTGTAATTTTGAATCTAATAAAAAGTAAATTTAGAAAAGCCAAAGTGAAAGAAGTTTCAAAAAATAACATTTTCTTCAGCAAGTGCGTTTTCTTATAAAAATTAAATTTTCTCAAAATAAATACATATATGCATTTTTTGATGGAATTTTTTTTTTGATGAAGCGTATAGAAAAAACGTAATCTATAGGTGATTTTGAGAAATTTTTCTCAAGAGACCATAGCTCTAAGTCAGATTTGGAGCCCCCCAAAATTTCAAAATAGATATTTTTTCATATACATACCTATTGATTTTTAAATAAGTACATTTTCTTAAAAAGTACGGTAATTTGCGCGGTAATTTGCTTATTTGGGAATCAAATAAAAAAATTATGAACCTTAAAAAAAATTTATTTTATGTTTTAATTATATTACATGGTTTTAAACAGTGTATCTGGCAAATGTCGACCTTCGCTATGCACACACTGCTGCATACGTTTTCACGAACTCTCTTCGATCAACAGTGCCGCCACAGCCTGCAGTGCAAAAACGCAAATTACCACGCTCCACCTTCTACATTATGTTACAACAAATTGCCTTTTCTTAAAAAACTACATTTTCTTTAAAGAGTACCTCTTTTGTAAACCAAAATAACTTTTCTTGAGATAAGTACCTACTCTTAAAATTGTACATGTTCATTGGTAAAACAAAGATTTTCTTCAAAAAAATAAATACCTTCTCTCAAAAAAAGATAAATTTTCTTACAAATATTCCTTTTTTAAAAGTACCTTTTCCTTAAAAATGTAATAATACCTTTTCTTTTCTTTACCACTTCTTTAAAAATTATCTGTCAAGTATTTCTTTGGCTTAGGCTTTTCTTACATAAAGCACTTCGGGAAAATATAATACATATTCATATTTATACTCTTTTTTAAAAAAATACATTCAATAAATAAAAAATTTCTTAAAAAAAAGTTAAACATTTTACAAAAAGTATATTTTCTTAAATTGTCGTATTTTTAAACCGGCGCCTTAGGCGTGTTGGAACTAACTAGTACATAATATATAGTGAAAGGAACTTCGTTCCAAACGGGTGTCCCCTGACACCTCATGTAATTTTTATTTATAGACCTCTTTATAGAATTTTTACCCACTGTATCTAAACTGGCGCAACCAAAATTCCGATTTCCGGGCGCACCCAAAACCCCGATTTCCATACAATTCCGACTAATTTGAAAATCTATTTTTATTGAACTTATAATTTTATATTTTTTTGTCGACATGTTCCCACTGTGTCCAAACGGGACATACTGCCGTAAACCCACATATACCGTGAGAAATGCTCGAGTATGTACTGCCCAACCCCCTATTCGGTAGTGGTCTGACTAATTGAAGATGCTGAATTTTTTCTATATTATGGTGCTAAATTTGCCGTCGGTGGTGCAATGGTAGTGTGCGCGGCTCTTGTACATAAGATCGTGGGTTCGATCCGTGCTCTGACCACCTTAAATTTCTTTCGACGGCGGTCACTCGCTTAGAGACGGCGGCACTATCGTGTACTTAGCCATGAAAATGCTTCTCAAAAATACCGTTCGGAACCGGTGTAAAAATTTAGGTCCCAATCAGTGAGTGAAAAACTAGAACGCGCACAGCTCACAAATTGGTGAGAAGCTCTCCCTAATCCCTTCATGGGATGTAATGGGAAACCATTTATATATATTTTTTTATGGTGATAAATTAATGTTTCTGGGGATTTTTGATCACAGTGCCCAGATGGGATATACTGCCACCGTTAGATAGTTTCCAGTACGGAAAACGTTTTCCACATAATTCAGACAAATTTCAGAATTTAATTTTATTGAACTTTTAGTTTTATATTAGGTGCGTTTTTTTCGTAACTTTTACACGTTAACTCATACAAAATTAAAACCTGCACGTTGACATGTATAATTTTAGAAGTTCGTAATAACCCTGATAAAAGTGTTACCAAGTTTGGCTTTGTTGTATGAACAATACAAAATGAAAGTAATTTCATTTTTTATATTTCAACGACGTTTTAACAAAATATTTAAAAAGTTGTATAAAATATTATTAATTTTTTCTTCTTCCACAAGCAGAATTCAAAGACAATACTGGAAACAAACAACAATTAAGCATAAAGGAAGTGAAGTGAAGAAGAAAGCCGAGGAAACCGATATTCTCCCATGACTCGATTCGCAAAAACGTCTTCGGTTCTGTTTGCTTGATGATTCTTTGTATTCTTTTTTGATACACTTTACACACTTTTTGGTACCTTTTTGTACATTTGTGTACACTTTATGTACTATTTGCATACACTATATACTTTTTGATGCACATTTTAGTAGCGGCATTTTTTTTTTTTGGTGCAGTTTACGTACGTTGTACTACACTTGAACTATTTTGGTAAAGTGATTCTGGTTCTGTGAAAACTTATCAGTGATAATTCTTGTACCTAAAATAACACTGGAGATTTTTTTCATTTCACAGTTTCACAGAAACAGAATCGACCCCCTAGTGTGTACTTTTTGTAAATTGTTGACGAAATCCATGTACTTTCTGTGCAGGTTATGTACGTCATGTACCATGATATGTACTACTTTGTGGTACATTTTCTGCACTTTTAAATGCATGGTATGGTAAATAAATGTTGTGTTTACTTTCTGGTACATTGTATGAACGTTATGGTAAATTGGATGTACTTTTCGTGAAAATTATGGCGCCACGTTCATCACTTGGAGCCATTTGCCCTTACATCTCTCCTCGTTTGAGTCGAAAAAGTACTTACGAAAATACATATAAACAAATGCTTGATTACAATAGAAATCTCTTGTTTGGAGATTTTCAGTACACTAATTCACTGCTACTAACCGAGTGAGAGAATGGTGCTGCAATTTGAATGTAGTATAACCACCTCATATTTTACATTGTATTTTTTAGCATTTTGTTTTGTGTTTGACTTTTAAATTAACGAATTGACAAATACAAAGGAAGAATTAGCAGCTGAAGCCAAGATGATTATACTCAATGTCTATGAATTTTTTTTTCGTAACAGTAGATGTTAACTTATACACATAGGTTTCGAAGAAAACGTGCCTATTCTTTCTGGCAAAAAATCATACACGAGCTTTTTTAATTTGCATTGGATTTTAATTTGCATTACTTTATCTAATAAAAAAAAAAATGCAAATGCAAAAGAATTACCATTGTTCGCAATGGCAATTATACAATTTTGAATTTGCATTTGCTCAGGCACTGCAACCGCAGGTTGTGGAATCAGATGATAATTGTAATGAAATATGGAAATGCTTGTAATTATTTTGAATTTGTTTGGCTGCTGGCAATTCTGTTTTTAAAGTAATTTATATGTATAGGTTTGTGGCTTCGATAGGTATTGCCTCGTAGTACTTTCAAATTCATAAACCTGGACTGTATAAAATATTTGAAAACCAAAATTGTCAATATGAAGGAAATGCTTTGAAAATAACTACAATTGCCAATGGTATTGAAAGTTTTTTTGAATTTGGTGGGAAATACGTTTTTCGAAAGTTCGTGCTGGATGCTTTTTATCGGAATGTAGGGAGTTGCGGCTGTTGTACCGTTTGGGCGCAGTGGGCATTCTGCTTCTTATTTACCGCACATAGAAACGTATTCCAAGTGCTTCGGTCTTTTTCACTACGTAGACAGTTCGTAACATCAAGTTGAGATAATAACTCCTTAACTTGGTTCATCCACCGACGTTTTGGTCGAGACAATGCTTTGTCATCAAACCGCTTGCTTAGCGCATAGCAGCCAAGGTAGACAAACTCATCTACCACTTCAAAGTTATAGCTGTCAACGCTCACGTAGCATCCCAAACGAGTAGACTCTCTATTCGTTGAAGCAAATAACTCGGTTTTGTCCTCATTTATCAGCAGACCCACTTCGGCCTTTTGCTTCTCAATGCTTGAAAAGGCCACAGTAAAAAAAAATGGTTTCCTGTTACATCCCATAAAGGGATTAGGGATGACAACCTAGTTAGCTGTGCGCGTTATAGTTTTACACTCACTGATTGGGATCTACAGTTTTACACCGGTTCCCAACGGTGTTCTCAGACGCTGTTTCATGGCTAAATACTCGATAGTGTCGCCGTCACTAAGTGAGGTGACCGCCGTCGAAAAAAATTTAACATGGTCAGAGCAGTGATCGAACCCACGTTCTCATGTACAAGAGGCGCGCATCCCGCAATCTTCGACCAATGATATCTATATAATCGGCGTACGCGAGCAATATGTGACTTTAATTAAAGATGGTACCAGTCGTGTTTACTGCAGCTTTCCACATGAATACACTGTGCGACAGTGAAATTAGGGCCTCAACGAAACAAAAATATTATGAAAGCCCATTGGCGAGGTATAAGAAAACCCTACTCGGTTTTGGCCCAGATCATCACAATTTTTTTAATAGTCCAAAGAAGATTTCAGCTATTGATCAAGGCTGTAATTCTGATTATACTTCAATATATTCTAAACAGTATCATATCATGTCATTACAGCCTTCTACAAAATTGTAGCTCTTTCATCGTTGCACAATGTTGGCTAATACACATTTGGTAAACAATGCACCGTCACTTCGTCAAATGACGAAACGTCAAACCAAATTTTATCTTTTTTGGATTTCTTGTAATTTACCAGCATACGGTAAATAATTTGGGGTAGAAGCAATTATAGCCCACACAATTCTTGATAACTTTGCAAAATACACTAATCAACAAAAGTTTCATTTATTGGTGTAGAAATGTAATATTTTATAATTTCTTTTAGTTTTTTCGCTTAGAATTTGCCAAATATAATCAAACAGATATGGTCATATTCTGCAAAGTTGTATTGCTTAATATCCTTTACAATACGGTCAAAACACTAACCAACAAATGTGTAATTAATAGTACGAATATAATTATATCATTTTAACATTTTTAACTTTTAACATTACATGCTAATATTTCTTAAGCTATCATATGACGAAGTGACGGTGCATTGTTTACCAAATGTGTTTACCAATATTGTGCAACGATGAAAGAGCTACAATTTTGTAGAAGGTTGTTATGAAAACTATGTAACGGTTTAGAATATATTGAAATATAATCAGAATTACAGCTTTGATCAACAGCTGAAATCTCCTTTGGGCTATAAAACAAATTGTGATGGTCTGGGCCAAAACCGAGTGGGGTTTTCTGATACCTCGCCAATGGGCTTTCATAATTTTTTGGATTAGTTGACGCCCTAAAGAAAAACTGATCATTTGTCGCACTGTGTTAACTCCATTAGGATGTTAAAGATATTGCATGACAGACTGTCGAAAGCCTCGCTTGGTAGAAAATGGGTCTTTTAGATTTTCACGGT
Organism: Phaonia tiefii; assembly: GCA_963931995.1. Classification (NCBI taxonomy): domain Eukaryota; kingdom Metazoa; phylum Arthropoda; class Insecta; order Diptera; family Muscidae; genus Phaonia; species Phaonia tiefii. Next base: position 161,512,132 of record OZ008367.1, read on the forward strand.
CACGTCGGTCAGTGCCATCCCGCAAAGTCTTGCCAGCTTCGCAGGGATACCAAACTCAGACATGGCATCCAATAGTTTATGTTTTATCGTACTGTGGAATGCAGCTTTTTAGTCGATAAAAATATGGTAAATGTCGATCTACGTATCTTGGGTCTTCTCCAGCATTTGTCGTAGAGTGACTATCCGATCGGTCGTGGAATTACCAGGTCTAACTCCACACTGATAATGTTCAAACAGCTTCGTTAATATGGGCTTTAGTGTTTGATATAACACATTCGATAGGACCTTGTATGCGATGGGTAAAAGGCTCATCCAACTGTCGTTGGTGCACACACTTGGATTTCCTTTCTTAAGCACAGGACATAGAACACTCATATTTCAATCATCGGACATACATTCCTTTAACCAAATCATAGTTATCAGCTGGTGCATGCACGTTGCCAGCTAATTGCCGCCGGCCTTTAAAAACTTCTACTGGCAGTCCATCGGCACCTTGTTTTTATTGTTTTTGAGCGGCTTTATTGTTTTTGAGCCGTGCAATTCCCGTGCTGATCTATTTTTGGCTCGGTGGTGGGCAATCTACTCGTAGATGAATGGCGTGACTTCGTCACTTGTGCTGCCTTCGGGGTAGAGGAGATCACAAAAATTTTCCCTCCATATTTGCATTACAATCCGCGTGTCCGTGACCAGATTTCCCACGGTGGATCCCTATTCCAAAATTTTGCTTTCTACCTTTTGGTAGAACTTTCCGTCGCTGGTGCAATGGTTAGGTTGCGCGGCTATTGTACATGAGAGCGTGGGTTCGATCCCTGCTGTGACCATATTATATTTCTTCGGAAGGCGGTCACTTCACTTAGTGATAGCGACACTATCGAGTACTTAGCCATGAAAAAATTTTTCAAAAAAAATCGTTCAGAACCGGTGCAAAACTGTAGGTTCCAATCAGTGAGTAGAAAACTAGAAAGGGCACAGCTCATTGGTTGTGACAACCTTTCCCCAATCCCATCATGGGATGTAATGGGAAAGCATTTTTTTTTTTTGAACTTTCGGGCCTCACCTCTATCCTGTACTCTTCGATAACTTTACTCTCTCTTCTCCTCCATTGACGCCTTTTCTGCTTGACGAGGCGTTTCGTCTCTCGTCTTGTGTCCTTGTATCGTTCACTCACTGCACATGTTACCATTGGCAACATTGTTGCCTTGTATACATCACCCCTTTCCTAAGACAATACGCGACATTGTTCATCGTACCAGGGGCCAAATCGCCGCATTCGTTATCGAGTTCACTTTCGTATAGTAAAACATTTCGATAGTTGAAATTTTTTGGATCACGGTATTCGATCGGAATCTATTTTGTCTACTACTCTTTTTTACATTGCTGTAAGCATATGGTGTTACGAAAAACAACAGGAAAGAGGAAGGCAAAAGTAGTCAATTGTGAAAATTGTTTTGTATTATACGGAAAATTTAACTTTGAAAAGGAATCCTTGTTGTCTTCATCGTCGGATTCGGAGGATGAATCAAATATAAGCGTATTGAGAAGAAATATTCGCGAAAACACCAATCCTTTGTCATTGCCTGAAGTTGAGTAAGTTGTAGTTGTTATGAAGTGAGTGATTTTAAATACCTAAAACATCCAACTTCCATAGATTTAAAAGACGTTTTCGATTGTCGAAGGAGGCGTTCAAGTATGTGCTGGAGAAAATAAGTTTTGATGTCGACGTCCGTACCTCCAGTATTAAAGCTTGCCGCTACACTAAACCTTCTTGCCAGTGGCAGCTTTCAACACAATGCCGGGAATGACTTTTCTTGTATGCGACCTACGACTTTGCGAAGTAGTGGGCAACTCAATATCTGAAAGTTCTACCTCCGACATTCCACCACTACTGTTTTTGTCTTCAGCTTCACTTTGGGCAGTAGTTTGGTTGGTGGCACTGCCAAAAGATTTTACTGTGACTAATCCAGACACTTGCCAGCTGCTTTCATAAATTTCACCTCCGCAATAGTCAGGATTTATTCGTCATATGGGCCACCTCCAGTTGTCTTTAAAGATGCCTTCTTGTGCGACAGCTTCTTTTTTGTGTTATGCTTTTGATCAGCATAAACCTAATAATATTAGAAATTTTTATTTATTGGCTGTATAAATATAAATGAACAAAATAAAATATGTTTAACATTACCTTTCGCCAGCTTGACACATCTTTATTTATTTTTGGCCAAGTCGGGAATTTATTTTTGGCCAAGTCGGGATGCTCCAGCACGAATTGTGCCAACAAATCCTTCTGTCTGCCATTGATTTTGTTGCTGTTTTTTTTGGAAGCGGCTACCGCTGTGTCTCTTAACTGATTTTTTTATATTCTTTATAAATTTCTTTCCAAAAAAAATATTTGCAATTCAATTTATTCTAAAACTATGAATTTTTTTCGCGTCTTTCAACTGAAATCTTTCTTTGTTCCTCTTTGTATTCCTTCTTTTTTGCGTGCAAAAATGGTAGTTTGTTTGATTTCGATAATAAACTACCAATCGTGTACAACTTCGAGTAAATACGATTCGATAACGAGTACCGTGATCCACGTTAACTACATTTCGAAGGCAAAGTACTCGATATCGAATGCGGTGATTTGGCCCCAGGTCTTGTTCTCACACACAGAATTTCGCATAATGTCTTTTCGTTTTTTTTTTTGGCAAAAATGTAACTCAAATTTGTCGCCGAAGTTGGTCGATTTCTACTCCAGTAACGTATTTGTTCGAATAAATAATATACTATTGAGCGGTAGATGGCGCTGTACTTCGAATTTCGATTTCAAACTTAGAAACATTAATAAAAATTGAACCCATTTGTGTTAAAACATGCATTATAAAATATAATTTTATCTAGAATCTTTTAATAAGAAATATGTTTAAATACATTAAAATTTTTTAATATTCAAAATACAAACCTGGATGTGACATTTGAATCATGATGCAACTAATAGAGGTTCATTAGATTAAGAATCAAATTCAAATGTATTTGGTTTTTGTAATTTCTGGCTTACTTTTATTCTTGAAATACATTTGTGTTAACTTTGACACGAAAACAAAATATATTTTATTATTGCACTGATATATTGGACGTACTACTGGTATCACCTGTTAGAACAAATATATCGATTCGAAGTAAGCTGTTGCTTATATTGCGAACGCCTATTGAACATGTTGCTTGCATTGTGATTCCGGCTAAACGCAGAAATTGATCTAATACTACATCAGCAACAATTTTGTTCGAATCAAGGTACATAATTCACACCTAGATGGCGCTTGATCTGGAATTTCATTTGAAAACTAAGAAATATCAATGGAAATGTCAACCATTTGTTTCAAATTTGTATTTTTCAACATAATTTTATCTGTAGATGTGTTTCTTGAAAATATTTCATGAATTTTAATATTTTATTAATATGCAATATACAACACTGTATGTGGAATTCGAGGTAAATTGTTGCTTACATGGCGAACGCATATTGAAAAAGTTGCTTCCATTGTTATTCCTGCTTAAAGCTTGAGACAAGCCTCCTCCAAGAAGTATAAATATTCTATAAAGAACCACTTAAACCCGTGGTAGAATGTTAGTGCAAATAAAACCATTCGTGGGCAAAGAAATGGAATGAAACTCTCTACCATTTAAAAGAAATCGTACGATCATTCTACACCCTGAGTTTTGGAGAATGCAAAAACATCTGTCTGCAGAGTGGCAAAAGAAAACAATAGTTCGAAAATAAAAATAGAATAGATAAAAAATAAAATTTTGAATAAAGATTAAATAAAAAATGGACAAAATTTGCAAAATAAAAGTTTTATTGCCGTTTTCCTTATTTTTCACTCCAAATGCACTCCAGATCACATAATTTTTTTGGCAAAAATTAAACAGACCTTGAGAGAAATTCAAGAGATTTGTCAAACATTTTTCTGCAAATCGTTTTCTTCAAGTTTAGACTATTTTATCCGCTCTCATCAAATGAAAGTCTTGACATAACCAACGATTTCTGTAATAGTCCAACACGGTCTTAAGCTTTATCTCAGCAGTCGTCAGTCACGTACTGCAATTGGTGGCTTTGCCCACCTACCACACAATAGTTAGACCGACGTCTTGTTGGTTTCCCCGACAGTTCCCGTAAATTGAAATTCGGTACTAGGCAATATTTCGTCACACCATAGAGAAATATACAAGAGCTGCTATCCCTCTCTTCACGTTCTCTTGGCGACGACGAGTTGCTTGTGTAATTTGTTTTTTGGTTTACATAATACGGACAGAAATAAAAGGGAATGCAAATATTCGTTCGATGCATAAACATAATTTAGCTGTCATTAGTATCAATCAAACACAATTTAAACTTAATCTGCTGCATTGTGTAAAATCTCTATTCCATCTTTGGTCTCTTCTTATTCTAAATCATTTCCCTCGTACCTTTTCGATCAGCTGTGCCATAGAAACCACACATGTTTTTTTTTTTAAATTTACAATGGATTTTGATTTGCTTTACTTTATCAAATGCAAAACCAAAAGAATTACCATTGTTCGCAATGGCAATTAAAAAATTTTGAATTTCCATTTACTTGGGCAATGAAATCTCGGGTTGTGGAATCGTATGCCAACTGTAATAAAATGATGTAATGGAATGATTGTAATTATTTTGTATTTGTCTGACTGCTGGCAATTCTGTTTTTAAATTAGTTTAAATGTAGAGGTTTGTGGCTTCGATAGGTACTACCTCGTACTATTTTCAAATTCATAAACCTGTACTGTATAAAATATTTGAAAACCATATCAGCCAGATTTGAAGGAAATGCTTTGAAAACAAGAACAACTGCCAATGGTATTTACATTTTTTTGGAATTAACATTTGTAGTCGTAATTCAAATTAAACTACAAATTATAATTGTCATATAATATAATTAACTTGCCCCATGTATGACAAAAAACCGCTGGTCAAACGCCACTTTTCGTTACAAGTGTAGCGAAGAATATCGCCTTATAGAGAATACACTTTGACTTTACTGAAAATCTACGACTTTACACAATCATATTGGTACCTCTCAAAAAAAATTTTGGGCGGCCAAATGGCTGGCAGGCAAGAAAACTCCCGAAAACAGATAACAATTTTTTCCTAATGTCAATCTGCTACTGAATATAGCCAATTTGCCACGCTCATTCAAGTAACCACAGGTCAGTGGGCAACAAAATGTGTCGTCATGTCTTAAGTTACCATACAATTTCGATTAATCTCTTTAAATACAACTCTGTAGGTTATCCTTAAGTCAGTTTATTCCAAAGTAATTTATGTTTTGCTTTAAAACTGTTGCAAATAGATCCCTGATGTAGGGTAAATCAAGTTCGTGCCGGCTGAATTTAACGGCGTTTTTACTTGTTATAGCTCTTAATAAACAATTCTACGAAATTCTCAAGCAGCTGATCAAATATAAAAATGGTTTATAATATTCTAACGAAAAAACTGTTAAAATGTTGTTCTAACGATTAAAATGCTGTTTTTTTTTCTTCTATTAAATATATAAAGTCTATTTGCTTTAAATTGTACGTAAGATGTTGACGTTGGCAGATCGGAATTCAATTTGTCATTATAGTCCAGTTTATTGACGAGATATTTTAAGTTAAAATTTATTAATTATTTCCATGTATTCCCCATGGAAACAGGGTACTCCAGGTCCACAATTAAAGATGTTTCCATGGAAAATTTTGAGGTATAAATAAAGTAGTCGGAGGAATGTGTTGCACATATTGACTCTCCAATTTAAGATATTTAAAAGACAATTCACCAGCAATTATTATTTACTGAGCGTTTTAATATCGCATTTAAATTAATGTGTTTGCTTTAAAAATTTTTTATTATCATGTATTTTAATTGAAAACTAGAATAGCTTGGTAACAAAATGTCGACTGGAATTGCAAAACGTATGCAAAATATTTGACTGAGATCTGCTGAATTTGTTCAGCGAAAATTTTCCATTATCTGTCAGATTTGTCTGAGCCTCTCGTCCACCTCTTTAGCATCCTCACATAGGAGCATTCTTGAGGAATGCACGTACAAGTCCCTAAAGGCATCCCAATTACGCTGCAATTACTATGGTAGTAGTTCCCAGACTCGACAGCTCAATCCCTCTGCGGTTCCCCAAAATGTGCCTGGTGCCTGGCACTGATATGAGGTGAATACTTATACATAGTTTGTTTGGCACCATCAAACATAGGGCAAATTAATTATATGGCAATTCTAATTTGTAATTTAATTTCAATCTCTCCACTACAAATGTAAATTCAGAAAAATTTAAATAAAATGTCTTTTATTTACGTTTACTTTTGAAACCGCAAAATGGATAACCCTTTACAATTGGCAATTGTACTTACTTTCAAAGCATTTCCTTCATATCTGGCGAATATTTTGTACAGTACAGGTTTATGAATTTGATAGTACTATGAGGCAGTACCTATTCGAGCCACAAACCCCTATGTATAAAATACTTAGAAACAGAATTGCCAGCAGTCCAACAAATTGTAAACAATTAAAAGCATTCTCATATTTCATTACAATTCGCATCCGATTCCACAACCTGCATTTGCATTGCCTGAGCAAAAAATTTTTTTTTTAATTGCCATTGCGAACAATGAAATTTCTTTTGAAATTGCATTAGATTAAGTAATGCAAATTAAAATCCAATGCAAATCCAAAAATGTCTTTGTACAGTCCTCGCTGTGCACACATAATGAAAAATTGTGGTCCCCACAATGGAATTTTAAACAACTTAAATTCATTTGAGGAATTTATTTATGGTAAACGAACATTTACGTTTGTGTAATATATATCATCCGGACATGACTGCAACCCATCCGACTAGCAAAGGGTACTATCGCAGTGTAATCATTTCATTTATTTGTTAAAGGTGATATTTATAATTGGTGATATTTATAATTCAAATCCACGTTGAGTCAAAGTTTTATTAAATTTTTTTTTTATTGTAATTTGACGTAACAATTTTTGATATTCAGATCTCTCACAAACTGCGAGCAAGTTGCGTTATTTTTTCTCTGAATACTTTATTTACATCGACGCTGATTTTAAATCCTAAATTCTCATCCACGTTTAATTCTTGTTCTATAAACGATTTAAGCCCCGTATTTAGTTCTTCCGAAATTTTGGTGCATAAAAAATATCGAAAATTTTGCTTCCTTTTCATTTGCATGGTATTCAGCAGAGCTGTAAACGAATCAATCTGTTTTTAATTAATTTGTGAATTAGCAAACTGAATTAGGAAAATTTTGAATTAATTCTTTTCACAAAAAAAAAAAAAACGAATTGAATGCAATTTAAGTCAATTCATATATATTTGGCAAAAATGAATTTCAATTTATTTATAATTCATTGGAATTGAATTGATTTTGAATTAATTCTAATGATTTAGAAAAATTAATTTGCAGTTCATTTATAATACATTTGAATTGAATTGATTTTGGAAAAAACTTCACCATTTCCAATTGAAATTTGAAAAAAATCAATTAAAATTTAAAAATTCTATTAGTAATTTGAAATACATGAATTGAAATTTAAAGAGTCTATTTGAAATTTAAAATACATCAATGGAAAGGCAAAAATCTTCAATTGAAATTGTAAATACATCAATAGAAATTGAAAAGACATCAGTTGATATTTAAAAGAAACCAATTGAAATTTAAAAATCTAATACAATAAAATAGGTTAATAATTTTCTAATTTCAAGTAACGACTTTGAAATTTCGTTTCATGTCTTTTACATATCACTTGATGTCTTTTAAATTTCAATTGATGTATTTTAAATTTCAATTTATGTGTTGTAAATTTCAATTGATGTTTTTTTTAATTTCAATTGATGTTTTTCAAATATCAAATAAAATTTTTAAATTTCAATTGATGTATTTCAATTCTCAAATATAATTTTCAAGTTTCAATTAATATTTTTCCAAATTAAATTGATATATTTTAAATTTCAATTGGAAATGGTGTAGTGTACGTAATACGTAAATTGTTATCCAACTCATTTTTTATATCAAAGGCAGCAAGCAGTACTCTCGTTTTGCACATCACCATCAATTCGAATGAATCTGATATGATTTGCAATTCATTTTGCAAATTCATTGAAATTGGAAGTGAATATCAAATCTTTTATGCCAAATTCATATGATTTGATTCAAATTTCATTCAATTCTTTTTTGGGTGGAAAGAATTAATTTAAAATTTAATTAATTTGTAATAATTTGAACTCAAAACCGAATGAAACAGATTAATTACAGAATGATTAATTTACAGCTGTGGTATTCTTTTCTCTGTGAAAATTTCACAAGCAAAATTAATTACAAGGTAGTTATGGCAATGCTATTTCCTACGAAAACAATTGTTTAATAAATGTTTGGGACTGCAATTTTGACATTTCAATAATTAAAACACACTAAAGTAGGAATAATTAATGAAATATTTCCGAGGTTAATTAAAGATACGTGGAACTCTCCGCAACAACATTTTTCGTTTACAGACAAATGACAAAATGTCTTACGAAAATTTCGCAAGAAATGGATACGGAGCTATGTTCGGGAAAAACGATCACAGGGTTGTATAGATTTCCATATCTACAAGGACGACAATTTTCAGTAAGAAAATAAACGCCAGCACAAAGACAACTAAAAAAAGATCACAAAAGTCAAAAATTATCACGTAACATAGAATAGAGTTTGCATAATTGCAAAAATGTTACATCAATCATCAAATTTAATAAACCCTATTCCATTCAAACAAATTTAGGGTCATTTTCTCAATGTCCGGTTAAATTAGCTGCTTACTAATCGGCACTTTAATTTATCCGAACGATAAACTGGCTGTTAAGGTTTTTCATTTTCTCATACACTGGTTAATTTAAGAGGATGTTAGATGTTTTACTCTGGCAACTCTGCTGAAATGTATGACGAGAAGTTGACAGCTCTTACAGTGTTGTATTAGTTGTTTACTTTATTATTTTTTTTTGTGAAAAGTGTAATTTACAAACAACTCAAAAAAGACACTTCACAGTTTCAGAGGAATATTTACTTGTTGATCTGGTGGAAGAAGGCAAGTAAATTTTAGAAACCCAAATGCTTAAATCATCGTTGCCAAAAACTAATAACCGACGTTAGACCTCGTATTAACATTAAGAGTGTTTTTGTTACCCCGCTAAAGTTAATTCTAGCTTAATTTGTACGGGACAACTAAGGGATATTAAGTGGCATTTCAATTACCCACTTAAATTCCGACTTGAGCAATGACAATGTTGCCACATGTTAAATTTCAAGAAATGGCAGAAAAGATATCGTAGATAAACTTTGTTATCAATTTTTGCAAATGAAAATGTTATCGAGGAGATACTGAAAATCAGAAATTTGCACAATGGCTTACACATTTTAAGTTTATTAAAATTATTTTATTTAATGGAAGACTACGTATACTTTTATATCTCTAAATTTGAAGGATAGGTTTTTATTTCAAATTGGAATTAAATTTTCAGTACACCGCGCTGTAAATCTTATACATATTGATCATGGTAGAATTATGTATCAGGTATAGTCGTTTAAACATGTGATGACATTTATTCCATGCCATTTTTCGTTTCACTTGTCAAAATCATATGTATTTTGTTTTTATACTTTTTTGTATTCTTGTATAGTTGTTATATATTTGTGTAGAGTTTGACAACTGAAACGAATGAACGAAAATAAAATGTCTGTTGTTGCTGCTAACAACTACAACAATATCTGCTGGTACCATGTTTTTGATGGCAGTGGCTACAAACGTGTTGGCGTATCGCATTTTTTTCACCCATTACAGCAAATGTTGCCACATTTCATAGTATTAAGTGTGGATCGTTTTATTTGGAAAGTCGTAAGTGGCGATAGCTTAATGGAATAAAAAACATCTTTATTATCGGCCGGATAAGTTTTGAGTATATTAGTACATTAGGGCCTAATTTTTGACTGGTTATTTAAATTGGCAATCAGTTGATTTTGATTTATGATTGACCTGTTTTTAAATTCGAAATAGTTTTTCAGTGTTTTGCCAAATAATCTTACTACATATATGAAAACGGTGGTAAATGATACGAAAAATATCCAGTATTCATACATTTAATGGCTAATTATTACAATGCATCAAGCTGACGTCATTTGCAAAAGATAAGTGAAGTGATAAAATACAAAATATTTAATGAAATTGGAGAATATTTGAGCCAAAATAAACCTCTAACTGCACTACGAGTTAAATAATATGTTTTTATTGTTATTTCAACTATACTCGTAATTGTTGACATTAACAATTAAAGCAACTTTGTGTTTGTTCTTGTTTTTGTTTTCTGTCAAAATCATATGGTCACTTGTTCATACACGCAAAGAAAAAACTCGTTTCTCCCAAACGAAATCTCAAATAACTGAAGTTCGTATGAAGACTGTACTTGGGAGAAACGAACTTCTGTTAATCCATACATGTCATTTCGTTTGGAAGAACAGAAAAATGTGTGCAGCAAACGAGTTATGAAAACTATAAGCTGGAAAAACGTTTGCGAGAAACGAAACACGGTTCCACCAACTGTACTTTCGGTTGCAGCAACCGAGTTCTAGTTGCTCATAACTAAAAAATGTTTGCGAGAACTAAGAAACGTTTGCAGTGAACGAGTTATGAAAAATAATAGCAGAAAACCCGTTTGCGAGAAGAGAAAAACGGTGCCACCAACTGTTCTTTCGGTTACAGCAATCGAGTTGTAATTAAAATTTTTATGTTTGGCTTCCATAAGCTCTTTTTTGTTTAAACCTCCAACTTTTATGAATTTGGTTTTACTCATAAAATATGTTTTAAGAAAAGGTGAAATTTTTGTCTAATTATTCACTGTCTACTTACACGTCTGTCTCGTCTTGAACTCAAATAACAACTAAAAGTGCAGCAAACTACAACGCATCAATTGTCCATCCAAGATATATTCCAGCTAGCATTTTAATGTTTGTTTCACGATCACGATTGTTTCGCGACTGGATTTCCAATCGTCACCACGATTGTCGGAGCAGAATTATATTTTTCTCTGCTTTTAAGACTTTGTGCTCACGATTTGTTTTTGTGTTTACTTTGTGTCACAGTCTTACATGTAGTTTTCCTATTGTTGTCTTACTTCTTCCCGCATACTCCACCGAACTCGTGTATTGCAAGGAGAATTTAATTATGTGTCTCTGAAATTCTAACGGGTTTTCCAATATCTGCTCAGCAGAAAAAGATTTTGCTTACCGTCGACGATTGGATTTTGCTCATCGTCGACGATTGGAAAGTAAGAGTCGCCGTCTTGACACAGTTACTTCAGTTGCTCTGAACGTGCGCGATTGGAATACGACATCGCGCACGATTACTTTAATCGTCGGCTCCGATCGTGAAAGTGTCGTGCATGATTGAAAATGCTAGCTGGGAAGGTAGAAGCATTAGAATGTGTGATCACTTTTATGGGTATGCGTGAGTGTGTATGCCAGACGAGTGGATAGGAGTGTGTGTTAGGGTGGGTCAATTCTTTTGCTGACCAAGAGTATAACAGAAACGTAATCTGCGGTAAATTTTATGAAAATGTTCCCAAGAAACCATGGTTCTAAAATTTGTCACTTGAAAATTTCTCTACATATTAGCGTAAAGCCATTCCCAAAGCCAAAAGCCATTCGTGTGAAAGTTGATACTGTTCGATTTCGATGACATTTCACACATTTATTGTCGTCGTTGCTGCCTTTACAATAACGTTTATTTTAGATAGAAACATCCCACGGTTCATGTTTTATAGCTGTGTAAAGTTGGTCATCTGCAGCATTTTTGTGAAGAGATACCTGTGTTAATGTTAGAATGACTTTTGAAGGCGATATTAGATTTGCCATTCGTATTTTGATTCCTAAAGAGAAGGTTAAAACCTATCAGGCGATACCTTGATCGCTGCAATCTGATATCGCATTCAAAAGTTATTCTAACATTACACAAAAATGCTGCAGATGACCAATTTTACACAGCTATAAAACATGAACCGTGAGGAGTTTCGACCTAAAATAAACGTCCTTGTAAAGGCAGCAGCGATTAGAGTATATGTGGGAAATTTCATTGAAATCGAAGAGTATCCAGTTTCAAAAGTATGGCTTTTGTATCGATTTTTTACGCTAATATACAAATTTTCAATTGAAAAATCGCGGGCTTGATTTGGAACATTTTCTTAAAATTTGCCGTAGATTACGTTTCTGCTACACTCTTTGTCAAGTTTTTTGGTCCCATACAAATTGACCCACCCTACTGTGTACGAGTGAGAGAATGAGAGAAATTTACGTTTTTCGTAATCTGTGCTCTCATTAGAGTTACGCGTTTGATGCAAACGAGGACTCGTTCGCAACAACACGATACACATTTGCAATATATGAGTTTATTTGGGAGAACTACATGAACGGTTGCGATTAATAAATTAATACAAATCAATCAAAGTATTATTGCGGCAACCGAGCAATATACATACGTTTTTTTCTTTGCGTGTAGCTTAAATGTCCAATTTTGGCTGTTTAAACAGCAGTTAAATATTAACCTAAAAAATTACTGCAGAGTTTAAATTATGTTTGTTTGTTGATCAAAGATGATTTTCCACCCAAAAATTAAGCCTAAGGGCTACTTTCTCAATGTCCGGTTATCTCTTATCGCAACGATACAGTGCCGGTTAGCAGAATTTCGTTTTCTCAATGTATATTTAAAATTTAACCGGTCAATAACATTAATAGGAGGTTAATGCCGGTTAGTAGTTTGTGGGAACGATAAATGAAAACAGCAGACAACTGTTGACAACAACTGTTTTGTGGTATTCTGTTTTTATGGAATTTTCGTTGCCATAAGAAGTACGTGTATAAAAAATAACTAAAATTTGATGAACCCAAAATTTCTCTCACTTTTCAATTGCTTGGTACTTAGTTTATTGCGAAAATTTCGTAAGCAAAATCAATTACAGGGATGTTATACCCAAGATATTTCGTACGAACACAGTTGTTTGATAATTGTTTGGGACCGGAATTTTGACATTTCGGTCATTTTAACAACGAAAAGTAACAACACATGGTTAAAAATCAAATGGAGTGCATAAAGGAATTATAATTGAAATGTTTGCAAGGTAAATCAAAGATTGATGATCCGTTTACAGATAAATGACAAAATTTCTTCCGACAATTTCTCAAAAACTGAATTCGGGGCTGTGAACTGTAACAAGTCGATCACACCTCCCCTCCCCGACCACAAATTAAATCTGTCTAATGTCCCCTTTTCTATTTCGATATAAACGCGAACCTTCTCAAGTGAGAGTGCGTTTCAAATTTAAAACTTGAAGTATTCCCGAGCAACTTCGTTGCCTACAAATAATGACACACGAGCCGCACTTTGCGTGCGAACCTGACTAGTTGTATTTTGAGTCGTGAGAAAAAATGTTCTATGCTCGCTCGAGTGCCTGTGCGGGTCTGGTTTAATCGTCAAACTCTTACTATTTAACATATTCCCTTCAAAAGCTGCAAAAATTATATTAGTTGCAGCAACGAGAATTGTGGTTGTGCCGCAACACAACGACGAACTGTCTAATGAAATTATATATTTCGTGTATGTCACATATTTCCGAACATTCGTTTCATTTCTGCAACAAACGTTATTCTATTAATGTGAAACCAACAACCCTGTTGTCGGTTGCTTGTTATTTTTGCATCAGCCTTCTATCGCCGCTTGATATTGGAATACATTTCGTCGCTCTTAAAATAAACAACTTGAGCTGTAACTTTATTAACCACCATCGCTTATATGCAATATAAAATACGCCTCTGATGCCGATATGGATGAAGTGATTTCCATTTAAACGAAAACTATAAAAGTGAACAACGCAACACATGGAAAAATCACATTTGCCCAAACAGATGATACCTTTACAAGAACTGGTGCAGTAGGTCAGGCTCCAGGAGAATGAAGGTCCTACAAAAAAACAACAACAACAAAACATACACAACAACCTTCTTATGGTTGTGTGTCAACTCAGACCTGGTTTGGGTCCATTGTATTAAAGTAACGAAGTTGTATCTTCTGGCAAGACATTTCGCCAAGAATGTGAAACAAGTTTCATGGGAAGTAACTTGTTTTCGATACTGAATGGCTGACTGACAGTTTAACTGACTGACTGTTTGGGTACATGTTGTTGCTTCGATTTGAATAATACCCTCGGATACCATCATCAAACCCCGTACGACATGGGAACGCAACGGGTAAAATATTTGTGCAAATTAAAACATCTGTTTAAATGGTTTTATTTCGATATTGATTTTATTGCTGTTTGCTTAGCATCTGTTACCGAAAGATGTATTCAAATTAATAGCAGCAGCACCAACAACAGAAGCAACAACTACAACATTAATAATAACAAAACAACTAAAACTTTTATTAATTAAGTGTGAATTTATTAGGGAAATTTGTGCAAAATTAAAGTCAAACGATTGCAAAAATCGGGAAATAAAAGTTACGGCGGTTTGAAATTGTTGGATCTTTGAAAGTTTTCCATGTGACCATAGAACTTACTTAGGCCCAATTTTTGAGTGCAAAATCATATTTGATCCATGATCAAACATATTTTAAACTCTACATTAATTTTTTATTGCTGTTTAAACAGACAAAGTTGGGCATTTAAACTATGATCAAATGGCCATATGATTTTGACAGATATCAAAGAGAAGAACAAGCACGAAGCTTCTCTAATTGTTAATGTGAATATCATAATCACAATCCTAGTGTTTTTCATATCATTTAACTTGTAGAGTAAGTAGAACTGGAGGAGAGCACGGGGTTTTTGCTGTGCCACGATATGCCACGCGTGTGCACGATGTGTTCGTGCAGGAAATTTGGATTTCGGGTGAGTGCCGTTCGTGTATCTTCACTATTAAACACAGTTTAATATTGGGAAACTATTCGTTATTGCTTTATCACACACAACTAGACCAAACCAATTCTGTCAGTGTAAATGATTGTTATCTTTACGTCCGTGATTGACATTAAGTGTGTTTTTTTATCCCGCTAAAGTTAATTATAGCTTAATTTGTACGGGACATCTAAGCGACATTAATGGCCAGTTTTTCGGTCAGTGGCGATCTTCGTTTCTCAGTTAAATTCTGGTTAAACATCGAATTGTGTTTTTCAGTCATTGTTTAACTATGATTAAACCCACAATGTTGGTTGGTTAACTTTTAGTCAGAACCATATGATTTTGTTAAAATGTAAGATTGAATTAAATTCATGCCTAGATCGTCAAATTGTTGCGGCAGCATAGTTTTTTACACATTTTTGTTAAAATAACTTCGATTTTATGCATCTATTTCTTATTTTACATAATTCCAGTTTGTTTGTTCCTCTTTGTTGTTTTGTTATTTATCCCAAACCAGTTGTTTTTTCCAATAAGAATACAAGGGTTGCCATAATCGTTAACAATA
Organism: Phaonia tiefii; assembly: GCA_963931995.1. Taxonomy (NCBI): domain Eukaryota; kingdom Metazoa; phylum Arthropoda; class Insecta; order Diptera; family Muscidae; genus Phaonia; species Phaonia tiefii. The sequence continues at coordinate 161,527,672 of OZ008367.1, forward strand.
TGGCGACTTCCATTAACTCACCACTGAAAAACAAAAAGCAAAGTTAACCTCAAATTAACTTTCAATTACGATTAAGTAATCTTATAGTTAACTAAATAAATAAATAAATGGTTTCCCATTACATCCCATGAAGGGACCGGGGAGAGCTTCTCACAATCACTGAGCTGTGCGCTTTCCAGTTTTCACTCACTGATTGGGACCTACAGTTTTACACCGATTCCGAACGGTATTTTGAGAAGCTTTTTCATGGCTATATACTCGATAGTGTCGCCGTCACTATGCGAGGTGACCGCCGCCGAAAGAATTATTTTTTTTATTTTTTTTTGAAGGTGGTCAGAGCAGGGTTCGAATCCAGGATCTCATGTACAAGAGCCGCGCACACTAACCATTGCACCACCGACGGCTACTTAAAAACTGGCCATAAGTGGCATTTCAGTTTAAATTCCGACTTGAGCAATGACAATGTTGCCACATGTTCAATTTCAAGAAAAGGCAACAAAACTTATCTTAGATAAATTTTTTTTAACATTTTAAGTTCATTAAAATTATTTTGTTTAATGGAAGACTACGCATACTTTTATATCTCTAAATTTCAAGGATAGATTTTTATTTGCGATTGAAAACAAAATTGGAAATAAATTGTTCACAACAACGCGCGGTAAATGTTATACATACTGAACATGGTAAAATTATCTATCAGGTATAGTCGTTTAAACTGGTGATGACATTTTTTCCGTGTCGTTTTTAGTTTCAGTTGTCAAAATCATATGGATTTTGTTTTTATACTTTCTTGTATTGCTGGTATATATTGGTATATATTTGAATAGAGTTTAAGAACTGAATCGAATGAACGAAAATAAAATGTTTATTGTTGTTGCTTACAACTACAACAACATCTGCTGCTACCATGTATTTTTGGCACTGGCTACAAACGTGTTGCCATATTGTGTTTTTCACCCATTACAGCAAATGTTGCCACATTTCGTAGTATTAAGTGTGGATCGTTTTATTTGGAAAGTCGTAACTGGCGATAGCTTAATGGAATAAAAAACAGCCTTATTGTTACCAATGGAATGTAAGCTGCAGCTCTTCATGGTGTACCTTTTATAACCGTGTTAAAATACATAGAAGAATTCGATTGACTTCTTCCGTCATACATTTAAAAGAAAATACACACAATAAAAATCAAGCATCAGCGCGTTGTCCAAAATGTTAAACAAAACACAAAAAGAAGACACGATGACTTTCGACCCTTGGACATTGTAGTCGTTCTCTTTTGGCAACGCTTCGTAAATGCATGTGCGTTCAGATGACGACTCTTTGAATACAACTATGCGTGACTCTTTGTGACATATTGTCGGTTTTTTTTCGATTCGTAATAATGTGAAATTCAACATTTTATAAAATTAGTATTGTACAATAGTATTGTTTTAATTTATTACGAAATTGCTTCAAAATTACTTTTCGGTACTTTATGTATACATTTGCTTTACCACCATGTCAAAACACGAAAGAGGTGCAAGATAATCATCAAAATGCCCCCTGAATTTCCAATTCGTGAGTGACTTTTATGCTACCCATCTTTCTTCTCTTCCCATCTCATCGGGAAGCATCGTAAGTCGTGACTCGTGTCCCAGGGTCGTAAGTCATCTTAGAAAAATCGTCATAGTCATGTTTTAGATTATGCGTCTTCAGCCTGCGTTAATCGTTAAATTCTCTTCTGAGCACCCTTCGTAAATCACGAGCATTTACATTCTGCGTTCTACTCACGGGTTCTTTGTCGTCTAATCGGCTATTCTGCTTCATACTTACATTCGTAATAATTAATTTTTCAAACAAAGTTGTCTGATTTTCATGTTACTGATCATAGAGGAATTTAGGATAGTGTAATTTATTCTCTCAATATTTTTAACGTCATAGGTATGGTTGTAAGTGAATATTGGATGGTGGAACGAATGAGTTCAATAATTCCAGATAGAGGCAATAGTACATAACGTCCAACAAAGCAACAACAACCGCATTTCGTGTTACAAATATGTATAAATATACCAACGAAAAGGTTAACAAAAAAGTACAAAATACATACATTTGAATTTCACAATTCGATACGAAAATTAAATGAAAAAGTTAAATCAACAGGTCTTGTAACTACAACAGCTGTAAGTTAATTTTCGTCGAATTTCTATCATTTGCACAAATAATTTTCACTTGTAACGTCATAGGTATGGTTGCAAGTGAACATTGGATGGTGGAAAGAATGAGTTCAATAATATCAGATAGAGGCAATAGTACACAACGTCCAGCCAAGCAACAACAACCGCATTTCGTGTTACAAATATCTACCAACGAAAAAGTCAACAAAAAAGTGCAAAATATATATAAATTTCACAGTTCGATACGAAAATGAAATAAAAAAAATTAAATCAACAGGTCTTGTCAATCCACCTGCTGTAAGTTAATTTTCGTCGAGTTTCTCTCATTTGCACAAACCCACGACGAAGAGTGTGAAATGAAACGGCAGATGAGAGAATAAAATACTCTATCCTAAATTTCTCTATGTTACTGATATATAGTAATCAAAATCTCCACGAATTATTGTATCAACATATTTTATTTAATATTTCTCGATTTATTTATATTCATAGTATGGAAGTAATCAGAAAGTAAACTACGTAAACGATATTCTCCCTCCAACAGTGGAAAGAGTGTGAAACAACACGGCAAAAATACGAAAGAGAGTAAAGAGAACATCAAAAATCCTCTCCAATTCTGGTCTCGTGCGTGTTTGTCTACCTCTAGCTTCTACCCACTTCTCGCCGACCGAACTCGAAAGTCTTGGGTGAGAGCCACGGGTGAAATGCATAAAATACAATGTGTCTACGAAAGGACCCGCAATAAAAAAATTTAATAAAAAAATTAAAATACAAAGAGGCAAGTTTGGCAAACATTTTTTCAAATTCAGTGCGATGAGATAAGTAGACAGTCAAAATCGCTCTTCAATCGAATGCCAACAAGCAAAATGAGTGAAACCTTAACCATTCTCTGCTCTCTCTCTTTGTCCCTTTCCACTGAATATTTCAATCCACGAGCAACTTTTTGATAGTGTTATTGTATATAACTATACAAATTCCAACCATGTTGTAGTAAAATTACATAAACCATGCAAAAAGTATGAAATAATCAAGATGTGACGCGAGAGAGAAGTGCGTTTGAGTGAATTGTGCCCACTTTTTGGTTCTTTGTTACTAGGGTTGCGCACATCTTCTGGTCGTTTACTTGATCGTCTTTGACACCCTCTTACCTAATGTTTTCAGTGTATACACTACTATTTTTATATTTTCGTGTTAGGCTGTGCTTTTTCGTCGTGCACGTCCGTGATTGCAATTATTAAGTTCGTGCACGTGCGGCTCGTGACTTTGCAAAAATTTAGTCGTGCGTGCCTAAGCGTGTTTGTTAATATCATCCCCGTCGGGTCGTGCCTAGAAGATTAGGCACGCGCCCATCTCTACCTAGAACCTTAATTTCTGCACAAATATTTTTAAATTCCATGAAATATTTTGTATTTTATCTCTGAACATTTCTTTTGAAAATTGCTACAGCTTAATTCATTGTAACGATTAGCCGATAAATGTATGAATACCAGATGTTTTTCGTGATATTTCTAGCGGTTGCATTATATAATTAGCACGATTATTTGACAAAGCACTGACAAACTCTTTCCGCATTCAAAGTCAGATCAAACATAATTCAAAATCGTCTGATTATGAATTCAAATCACCACTCAAAAATTGGGCCTTAGATATATATAATACTTTATATGTCTAAATACTTGTTTCCTGTTACATCCCATGAAGGTATTGGGAAGAGCTTCTAACGACCAGTGAGCTGTGCGTTTTCCAGTTTTACTTTCACTGATTGGGAGAGTTTTACACCGTTCCGAACGGTATTTTGAGAAACTTTTTCATGGCTAAGTACTCTATTGTGTTGCCATTGTCAAATTTTTGAAAACATCGATTTTTACCAATTCTCAGATTTTCCTGCACTTTTTTTTTGGAAACATTTTTTTTCACGTTTTTCAGCATAATTGGAAGGGACTCCAATTTTGTCACTCACAATATTTGGCAAATTGGACTCATGGTAAAGCTGAACAACTTGAAACCTATGAAAAAAATGAGAAATGGATCATAAAAATCGATGGACGCGTTTCGCACTTAATCTCAATTTAGTGAAGGTATCTCATTTTGCCAAGAATTGTGATTTTTGGTTTGGGCTGCATATGATGGGTTGTATTTCATGTCAAAAACTACAACAGTGTAATTAAAGAAAAGTTATCGATAACTCCATTAGTTATCGAGATATCGGATGTAGAATAGTTTCTGTCGATGGGTCTTAGACATCGAACTCTCTCCCCCTACCTTTGATTTAAATTTGAAGACTTTAAATTTTATACTTAGTCTCCGTTTTTTTGTTTTAATGGCCGACCTAAATATATCAACTGATTTTTGTTAAATCAACAAATTAAAACAGAAATTGGCAGCTGCGCATTCATGCATGGAAAAAAAGTTGGAAATTTGAATATTGACAGTACAGAGGAGAGATAGAGATGAATATACTTTGACACATATATTCCGCAACTGACACAAGTACGCATTTTAGTTGAAGCCTTATATTCTTGATTTGAAGTTTATATTATTTCTTTGTTTTTGTGTTTACCATACAATGATTTCTTTTTCTAATTCTGGGGTTTTGTTCCGTTTCACATTGCACTTATTCTTAGATAGTATGTCCAAGTAGTAAACTGTACACAGAAAGACGAGATCGAGCACCTTACATAGAGCCAGACGAGCATAGTCCACAATATTTGGCTGAGTCGGGTGGATTAGGGATAAGTCGATCGAGAAAAGCACAAATGACAGCAACACCACCATACTATCCGACAAATGATGAAGATATCAATGAAAGAATCGAAAGCATTTTCGATACTAAATTTGGGCCAGGATTACATTTATTTAAAGTAAGTCCAGCAATTTGATAAGGGTTAGTTATGCTCTCATATCTTTCCTTTTGTAGAATACTGCACCAATGGGAAATCCTCCTCATTTCAATCCATATACTGATTACATGCATGCCGATCAACCACAATCACAAATTCCACCCTCATCTGCATCTTCACAATCATCATTATCATCAACTACTGAGTCTGGATTCTTCAAAGTGCAACGAAGTCCTAGTGGAAAATTGAATTTGGTTTACAACAAGGACTATGTGCAATCAAAGGATGTCGAATCGCCTTCACACGCCGTGACTGTACGCAACAGTAAGTAGTTACTGCATATATGGAATCTAAAGACAGTTATTAAACACATCCATCGTATTGCAGCCAGCAGTGGACATAGTCAGAAAACCCACAGAACGGACTCTCAAACCGAAATTCACAGGGATAAGGTGAGTTAAGGAAACTGCATGCACATTAGATACATTTTCACGAGCAAATTTCGTATTTCATTCGTATTATTTTTGAAATTTATTATCTCACTTCATACAACATTTCGAAGGATTATGGATGGTAAAGTACCAGGCGCACACTCTAAAATCAAGAATTTTGAAGTTATATTTTGTAATTGGTTTGGTCTTTAGCTCGAATTTGACAGCTGGATAAATAAACTGCCACACGCAAAAAAACAAAGATTATTTTTAACATCAAACTTTGTTTGCTTGGACAGCAAATGCACTGCCATAACAACACACTCTTTGCAGTGTTGATAAAATGCCGGCTAAAATGTTTGATAAAACAACAAATGTATGTTTGCTGAAATACCAAACGTTTTTACTTGCCCCTTTTCAGCTGTCTTTTCTGCTGGGTTTAAGAACTTTTTTTCTTGAGTGTATATGCGACTGTCCTTGAAGGTGGAAAGTTTCTGATAGCCATTCACTTGGGAGTGGCCAGAAATGATTCTTTCATAGGGCTGTCCAAGCAGCTCAATACTTCCATGCAGTATGTCCTGGGCAATGGCTTATCGGAAACCGCCGTTAGCTAGCTAAAGTGAGAAGGCGAAACGAATGAGCAACCTGAGTGGTAATGCGATCACTGATACGTCTCAGGATTATTAGGTGACCCTGTCACTGAAGCTCTTCGAAGTAGTGGACATATTCTTCTGTCCTTTGAAGGCGGATGAGTCAACACCCCTGGCCAACGGCGGATCAAAATTGAATAAACCAAAATCCCGTTTCGACACACTGCATTCTGGTCAGCGTCTGATCCATAATGGGCGGCTGAAGCATAATCATTCTGGCAGTAGGTAAAATGCAAACCACGGTGGGCTGGGTTTGCCTCCCGGCACCATTATATTGGCAATGAAAATGCACGATAAAAATAATGAACAAAGAAACCCCCCAACTGTTGACGACCCTCGCAAACGTTATAAGGACCATGATTTAAGGATATGTACCTGGAATGTGCGAACGCTATACAGGACTGGTGCCACTTTCCAACTTGGGGATGTCCTCGGAAACTATAAAGCTGACATCACAGCGATCCGGGAAATGCGATGGATAGGATATGGTTGCACCAGAAAGAAAAACTTCGATATTTACTACAGCTGCCATGAGCGTTTATAGTTGGCAAGAGACTGTGACACTCAAGGTTCAACCCAGTGAGTGACCGCAAAGCCACAATTCGCATCAAAGCGAAATATTTCAACATCTCGTTAATTTGTGTGCACGCACCGACAGAGGATAAAGATGATGAGGTCAAAGAAACATTTTATGAGCGTCTGGAGGAAGTATACCTAGGAATACCAACCTCCGACATAGCTTGGTACAGCTTTCCCCCTCTCGGGCTATCGAACACAACCTTATAATATACAAATAGGTGCTGGTTGTCGATATGTTTTTCGTAGGTTTTCTCCAGCAGTGGTCGGAATGTGAATAGCTGGGTGATAGTTGACTTTCCAGGCTTAACGCCACACTGATAAGGTCCCATTAGGTCTGCAAAAAACGGCCTTAGTCTTTCGCACATTACGCTTGAGAGACCCTTGTATGCCATGGATAAAGGGCTTATCCCACGATAGTTGGTACACATTCTCGCTACGCTTTGTTTGATATCAGGGCAAAGTATGCTAAGACTTCAATCAAGGCAAGCATTCGTCTAGCCAAATTTTGCATATGAGCTGATACATGCACCTTCCCAACTAATAGCCACCAGCCTTAAACACCTCAGTCGGTAGTCTATCTGCACCAGCGGCTTTGTTGTGCTTGAGCTGGGAAATTGCAGTTCTAACTTCGCTTTGGCTGGGAGGGGGCAGTCGACGGCATCGTTCACATCCTCATCTGTATTGAAATCTCATGCGACAATTAAAGCAGATACATCTGCGACAACAATTCCATCCTTATCTCTACAAAATGGGGGCCCGATCCATTTCCGTTGGTTTGGCTTTGTACTTTTCGGTAGAATTTAGAGCCCTCATTCCGCCGACTGTATAATTCAATTCAAATTCAATTCACTCCCGCGCTTTCTCCACAACCGTTTTTTCTTCCTAAATAACCGGGGTTTCTCTGTCATCTTCTCCTTATACCGCTCTGTTGCGGCTCGCGCATTTTTTTCATCACAGCGTTCTTGTCATATTATTATTTTTCAAAAAATAATATTATTTTTCAATTCAATTAAAAAATTCGAAAATTCAAACAAAATATTAATTGAAAATCCTGTGATAAAAAAAAATCACATATCAGCTACCATATTTGTAGATTGTTTATTGGAAAAATATTATTTTTCGATCGGTGCAAACTTTCACCGATCTACGAAAATACTTGTACGTTATTTATCAAAAATATTTTCGTTTTTAGTCGATGAAGAATTTGACATATTACCAAACTAAATTGTATCTCAGATTTCGTTTTGTCTTCGATCCGAAGTATTTTTTAGAAATTTTGTTTATTTACAAAAAAAAAAATGAAACAGCCGCGGTAGTATTCGAACTCACATCCTCTGGAAAATCGTTTCGATGTTTGTGTCACAGCGTCTTTTCGGGCAGCGTCTAGCCAGTTGTGCCAACGACTGCCTGTACAAACTTATCTCCAACTGAAGTTATGTGGTTGTTCGTATCGTATTTACTTCTTTAAATATTGGGGTATTTCTTATGAATTTTTTTGTTGGTACCATTTATCGTTTTTCATTTCAACATTTGAGTAATTCGTCAGTATATAATGAAAAATGTAATTGAGTGTTGAGATTTTTCACGTACCAATATTTTTGTTAAAATTTTACAGTTGTCTTTTTTTCTGTGTACGTACGAGGCGGATCAATAATTCCGTGACTTTTTGAATGAAACACATTTTTTTTTTGCAAAAAAAAAATTTTTTTCAACATAATCTCCTTTTAGCTCACTACACTTAGGCCAACGTTTCTGCAATTTTTGTATCCCTTCCAAAACATAGGATTTTTCGAGGTCCATCAGATAGGCATTTTTTGATCAATAATTTCATCGTTGGAGCTAAATCTCTTTCCACCGAGCCATTTCTTTAGGTTTGGAAATAGGAAATAGTCACTGGGGGCTAAATCCGAGAATATGGCGGACGAGGTACCAATTCGTAGCTCAATTAAACAACTACAAACAATCCTTTGAAGTTGTCACACGATTACGTTTATGGTCAATTGAGAGCAAACGCGGCACCCATCTTGCAAACACCTTTCTTAAACCCAACTGATCATTTAAAATCGAAACCACACTACCATACGAAATGCCTATGGCATCAACAATCTCACGTACTTTTACTGTTCGATCGGCCAACACCATATCGTGGATTTTTTGGACATATTCGGGTGTATTGACCTTAATTAGGGGTCTAGAACGTTCAGCGTAATTTGTACTTGTGCGACCACAACAAAAGTCAGCAAACCACTTTTTTATCATTGAAATCAATGGCGGAGAGTCCCCATAGTATTTATCAAGCTTTTCGTTGGTTTGATCGACTGGTTTTTCTTCCCAAAAAATAATGATTAATGAGCACTCGAAAATTACTTTTTCCATTTTTAAAAAAGTGAACGAGGTTGTATGTTTTGAACATCTGTTAAACGCAAAGTAAATGACGGAACGTGCTCAAAATTTGACAGTGGTCTATTAACAGGTAGTACTTGATGAAAGCATTGTTACGTTTCATGTAACTACGAGGGAAGTTCGAAAAGTCACGGACTTATTGATCCGCCCTCATCTAGTGTTAACAAATCTCTAGAATATTTTAACACTCTAAGCAGGGTTGTGGAATAGGAGTTGAAGTTTATGAGTCGGAGTTCAAGAAATTGGACCAGATTCGGAGTAGGACTTGGATACGATTGTTTTCAGCCCGACTCCATATTCATATGATTACCAACAATTTGACAAATATCAAATTGCAAGCAAATAAAGATTTACAATTCGTCAGATGTCAAGTTTTTGTAAACTTGTGTGGCAACACTATTATAGACTGGTTAGAGTCGAATACCCGACTACTATTTTTTAAAACAGTTTCCGCGATATTTAAACTGCAAAAACTGCAATTATGTTCACTTTAGTTTTCGAGTCGTCACGTTTGAAACAAAGTAATTTTAATTAAGGGTCATTACCACAAAGTTCGCTAACTAACAGTTACATTTTTTAAATTCCATACCAACTGACAGCTTTTAGTTAGCGTTGACTATATATAGTCGGTGGTGCAATGGGTAGTGTGCGCGCCTCTTGTACATGAGATTCTGGGTTCGATCCCTGCTCTGACCACCTTAAAAATTTCTTTCGGCGGCGGTCACTTCGCATAGTGACGGCGACACTATCGAGTATTTAGCCATGAAAAAGCTTCTCAAAATACCGTTCGGAATCGGTGTAAAACCTGTAGGTCCCAATCAGTGAATGAAAAATTAGAAAGCGCACAGCTCACTGGTTGTGGGAAGCTCTCCCCAATCCCTTCATGGGATGAAATGGGAAACGGTTTTTTTTTTTGATAATATATAGGCAACTCTGGTATAGTGATATTATATACGTCATTATTTGGTAATTTTGCGCTTCTCTGACTTTGAATTTAAGCTTTCCCCTGTGTTGTTCTAGTTCTAGAGATATCTCGGACAGCTTTCCCGAACTTTTACTAAGGTTTACTTTTCTTTAATAAGAATAAGTTAGAGAATACCATATATTTTTCCTACTTATTCCGAGATGCTGTTCCCAATCCCTTCATGAGTTGAATTGAGAAAATAACTTATGTTTTTAAGAGTGAAAATTTGACCTGGCACAGAAGAAGGCACAGATTTCACCGAATCCGCCTTAAATTTTGCATGCAATAATTAAAAAACTGTCCACAGAGTTTAATTAAAAAAAAAACATTACCAATTTATATTAAAATTTAAAGAAAAAACATGAAATTCTTGTAATAATTTTTCTATTTTTCTTTTCAGAACTATTCCCCTAATGCAACTAATCTGAATTCCAATCCCAACAATGCAAATCGTAAGTTCCATATATTTCTATTTCCACAAAATGATATTCCCACATGATGATAAAATGTAAATTTCAGCAATAATTTTTCCCACAGAAGAACCCAGCAAAGAGGAAATCAATTACACTGTGAACTCCGAAGATTGCGTTGAAAAAGAGGGTGAATCCAATGGCAAACCATTTTGCACAAATCTACGCAATTATCCGGAAAGAACCCATTTGGAACAGATTATCAAGAAGAAATTTTCGAATTTGGAGTTATTCTTTGGTGAGGATTTGGTACTCCCACAAAATATCAGTCAGCGTATGAACAATGAGCCGAACGAGGAGTTCTTGTGCAAAAGTCGAACCAGGGTAATTTATCCAGAGGCGGGTCTCAACAAGGACTACAATTGGCTGATCATCGTGAATATTCCGAATTACAAACAGGGCATACGAATCGAAGAATGCATGTAAGAGTGTGTTGTGCTACGATTGTTGGTTGATGTGTTGGTTCATCATTTTAATGAATTGTTTTAATTGCAGAAACGAAGGCTCTACTTGTGGCGAGAGCAATGGTTTAATGCTGCCCAATCATTATACCGCGACATGTAAACAGAGTTATATATATCGCTCCTTGGTCGCATATACGAATGAGACCGTTATCAGGGATCAGTTTAAAATGCCATCCTGCTGCAAGTGTGTGCTGAGAACAGGCTAGGGTCCAGAAGGAGGGGCGGGCGACCAAGACCACTGAACTCAGAAGGAAATGGATCAGTCTATATATTATTATTTAACTCAAATGTGATTTTAGGTAAGTTTTGATTTTAAAGTGATTGAACGGCAATTATGATTTAAATACAAAGGGAAGGAATGATCGAACTTATTTTAAATGTCGATAGACGATGAGTTAATACCAAAATGTTGACTCTAATGAATAATAGAGGGCAGTGTTATATTGATGTAGGACAAAGGAGTTTTGGATTATAAAAAAAATGCAAACATCTATTTGAACCACAAGACGGTGATATAAGCATTTTGTAAAGTTTTTCCATCATAATCCGGTGCGGGATCATATTTTCTATTAAAAATTAATTTTAATAGAAGACTATTTTACAACAAAACGTGAAATTAATTACTTAGGTGGATGGTTGGGAATATATGTAGCTTTTCGATGCCCATTACGGCAACTCATCAGGCCCCTTCTCCACAAGTATTTCAGTATATTATCGCAGCTTATGGGGATAAACAAATCTCACGTTATTGACGACTGTTTCAATTTATACTAGCGGAGTTTTCATTAATGTGATCAATGCCCCCGTAAAGTGAACAACAGACCTGTCATTCATGAGCATGGACATCAGCCAAAGACGATCAAGAAGTAGACGACCAGTAGATGTGCACAATTTCGCAACAATCGTCAAAGAGAACCAAAAGAACCAATTCACTCAAACGCATTTTTCTCTCCCGTCATATCTTGATTATTTCATAGTTTTTGCATAGTTTATGAAATTTTACTTTAACATGTTTGGAATTTGTATAGATATATAATAACACTATCAAAAAGCTAAATAATTGCTACTGGCCATTTCTTCCAGCACAGTTTCACAAACAAACCACTCCCTATAAAAATCACCCAATGTTGCTTGGATTGAAGCATTGTCGTTGTTTCTGCAAGTGGTCTAAAACCGTCAACAAATTTTTGGGGAAACTCCTAATCAACTTCGATTTTGAAAAGAGTAGTAGTATCAACACATTGCATAATTTTTATTAAAGAATTACCATTTCATATGTAGAGCTCCAACGTGTTGTATTTTCAAGAACTGACATAGGGCCCAAATTTAATTCGCTCATTTTCCTTCGAATCCGTCTCTGCATGTATCTAGGTCATTCTTGAATTGTTTTATTACGTCTCAAAAGGCCAATTGTAAGGTATAGGTAGCACAGTGTACCACGGATAAGCTTTCTGATATTTCTCATTTGATCTGCTCATAAATATTTTCATCGAAGTTTTCATCCTCGGGTATAGCACTTTCTTTAAATTCCTGCAGAATTTTTGCTGTCTTAACTACATTTGCCCCGTTATCAGTAGTTATTAAGTAACGGGTTTTTCAACAGAGACGCTACAAAGGTAAATCGATAGGGACAGCAAACGACGCCATATTTTTTCCCGCTCTTTTGACATTTCTCTTCAGTAAGGTTTGCCATTTCATCATGGAAAGATATACGAGCCAACAACGAGTCGAAATTATTAAAATTTACTACCGAAATTTGGAGTCAGTGGCCTAAACTTTAGTAGGCCTCAACAATCAGCGATGGGGCTCATTTCTGGCTGAATGGCTTCGTCAATAAGCAAAATATGCGTTATTGGTGAGACAGCAATCCACACGTAATCATTGCATCCCGAAAAAATTACGGTTTGGTGCGGTTTATGGGCCGGCGGCGTCACTGGGCCGTACTTCTTCCTTGATGATCACGACCGGCACATTACTGTGAATGCGAATCGCTACCGTTCAACGATAACCGAATATTTTTGGCCCCAATTGGATAATATGGACTTGGAGGACATGTGGTTCCAACAGGATGGCGCCACAAGCCACACAGCGAATGCCACAATCAATTTATTGGAAACGAAGTTTGGTGAACGTGCTATCTCACGAAATGGCCCAGTCGATTGGCCGCCTCGTTCGTGCGATTTGACGCCGTTAGATTATTTCCTGTGGGGCTACGTCAAGTCTATGGTGTATACCAACAAGCCAGCGACGATTGATGAACTTCGTACGAATATCGAACGTGAGTATCGGCGGATTTAGGCTCGAAACCGTCGAAAATTGGGTTCAGTGTCTGGACTTCTGCAAGCGTGCCCGTGGTGGCCATGCAAAAGAAATCGAGTTCCATACATAATGGAATAAAGAATTTCATTGGTATCTAAAACCGGTTTTGTTTTATTTGTTTTGTAGCGCTCTTATTGAAAAACCCTTTATATGTGACTGACTCATATCAATTGAGTAACGCCCAATAAAATTTAAAACTTGCTCCTTCAAATAGTTGGCAGAATATAGTTCAAATAATTCGACCATGCCAATACTAATTATCACTATTTTAAAGTTTTCAATAAATTGGATATTCACTCCCATAATACTTCTGCCCATTCGATTTTCAATGCCCAATTTTAAACGTACGTATTTATTACCAATCTGTCTTTTAATTTCATCTACAAGTTTTGATTTCATTAGCTGAAGGTTGTCCGCAATGGATTTTGAATTAAAATTTATATTATATGCGCTTAACCAAGGCTGCAATATGTTTTGAAATATGTAGTTATCTAGGCACCGAAACGGCATATGTACGGGTGTTTCAAAAGTGACCACCCAACTGTAAAAAGCTCTTATTTTTGCAAATGGCCGCCAATGTCAAATCTGTTTTGACATTTGTGGACTAGACAGATGTAGAATACAAGTAAACAAGCCATGGAGCGATACACTCCCCAAGAACGCGGAATAATCGTGTCTATTTTTTTGCGTAACAATTTGTCTGTGCTTTTGGCGCAGCGCAAATACCGTCGCCGATTCCCCGGCCATCCAACACCGACTGCGCAAACACTGCGCCGTTTGACCACCAACCTTGAAGAGTATGGGACCACACGAGACGTTGCCAGGAGTGGCCGGCCCCGGAGCGCCCGTTCTGCCGAGAATATCGCCGCTATTGCCGAGGATATCGAGCTGTCGCGGGTAACATCGACCAGACGCCGTGCCTCGCAATTAGCCATCAGCTGGTCGTCCCTATGGCGAATTTTAGTCAAAGACCTGCGCATGTTCCCATACAGCGTCCAGTCCGTGCATAAACTGCTGCCTACCGACCGCCAAAACGCGTGTAACCTACGCCCAAGCCCTCCTCAATCTCGTGGACGATTTTTCCACCAAAAACTAGAGTTGGGAATTTTAGTTCATTCGAGTGAGCGCTCTTTTTAGTTCAGCTCAACAGAATGAACTAGTTCATTCATTTAGTTCATTGTATCATTTCAGCTTAACAGTTCATATGAGTTGTGAACAAAAGAGCTCATTTCAGTTTAACTTGTAGTTTTAGTTCAATCAGAGCGAATATGTAATCGTGAAAATGATCTGAGTTTTGCAGAAGTATTTTGGGTACTGTGATATTTGTTTATACCAAACCGCCCTGTTGAAGATCAACTTAACGATTGGGCTATTCCGTTTCTGAAATATTTTCTGATTGAGCTGTAGTTATTGTGTAGAAGCCGGCAATATGTCCATTCCACAAAGATTGCAACATTAGGCACCTTTGTGCAAATTGAGTGAGACAAAGAGAGCATGAACTAGAAAATGGCGGAGGTAACTGCACAATTGAAATACAAAAAACTACTGAAACAAAAGAGCAGAACAGTGTGAACTAGTTCATCTAGTTCACAAGAGTGATTCGTTCAATTGAACTAGTTCGTTCGTGAACTACACAACTCTACCAAAAACATAATGAGCGATAAGGCACATTTCCACCTCAGCGAGTACGTGAACAAGCAAAACTATCGCTTATAAGGCACCGAAAATCCACGAGTGATGCACTATTAGCCATTGTTCACGCTGGAGGAGTCATCGGGCCATTTCTTTTCGAGAACGCCGGTGGTCAAACGACAACAGTGGACGGTGCGCGCTATGGGGCCATGTTAACCGAGTTTTTTCTGCCGCAATTCGACGAATTACGACTGGAGGACATGTGGTTCCAACAGGACGGAGCAACGGCACACACTGCGCGAGCCACAACCGATATTCTGAAGGCGGCGTTCCCGGGAAACACCTTGTAGTTGAGTTACCATCTGTATCTGTCCTATGGATTTTATATACTCTTCCATACTCATTTGCTACCTCGCGTTCTGTAGCTTTCTTTTTTTGGTTGATGTTGGAATGTTATATTCCGGCATTTCGCCAATATCAATTTTGTGTACTTGAATATAATGGCGTTTAATGTTGCCCAAGTGGGTCTTTAACAGTCTGTCACATTGAATGCATTTGGCGCTACTTTTAGCCGCACACTAATCCACATATTTATCTGGACTAAAAACCTTCTTGCGGCCCATACTAAAACCCCTTCTGAATAAACGCAAAAAATTAGCAAACTACAATTTATAGAGGAAATTATAGAGCGTAACATACGTAATCCTTAACGATCACAAGTTTTTATGAGTTTTATAAATATAAATTCTCCGAATTGCCGCAGGAAAATTTTATATTATGATTAAAAAAAGTTTTCGTTGGTTTAAGAAAAACGTTTTATTTTCCCTGAAAAGAAAAATATGGGTTGGGTACAAAATTGTGTTCGACGAAAATTCTGCTTTACAAAATTCTGTTTTACAAAATTCTGTTTTTCAAAATTCTGGTTTCCAAAATTCTATTTTTCAAAATTCTGTTGCACAAAATTCTGGTTCACAAAATTCTGTTTTACAAAATTCTGTTTTTCAAAATTCTGGTTTCCAAAATTCTATTTTTCAAAATTCTGTTGCACAAAATTCTGGTTCGCAAAATTCTGTTTGTAATTGCAAAATCGCGCGATTTGTTTCATATAATTTTTTATTTAACTGAAAATGCAATTACAAACACATACATAAAAATAAAACAATTAAGAAATCACTTTGCCCTAACTTTCCCTTACATTTAAAAAAAAATACTGTTTAAAAAAACACTTTGCAAATTTAAATAAAATGCATCACATACACTGTGTGTTTGGTCAAAAATTATGTTCCAGCAATTTATTTCAAATTAGTCGCAATTGTGTTGTTTAATGTGTCGTGTTTAAAAAAATAAAAATGAATCAAGTGCAATTAATAAAAACCAATAAAAATAAAGAAATGTGTCTCAACGGATATTTTTATTATTTGGAAATGAAAAAACAAAAAGGTACCTTTAATTGGACGTGCTCGAGAAGAATTCCAGATAAGTGTACCTCTCGAATAATAACAGCAATGGAAAATAACGAGCCTGTTTTAATAAGATATCCAAAAAAGCATACCCACGAACCTATTGCTGGCTAGTGCAGTGGAAATATGCAGAACAAATACTTTTGTAAAATATGCCGCTATAAACAAACCCCTTAATCCAAGTCAAATAGTGCAACAATCGGTGGTAATTACAAACCAAAAATTACGCGATTACCTTCCCTCGAAGTACGCGCAAAAGCGAAAAATAGGATACACTCGGAATGAAATGGGAGTTTGCAGAGAGCCGCAAGCAATAGATGAAATAGATTACCCTCTAAATCTATACGTTTTGGATAACGAATTATTTATATTGGCAGAAGAGAAAGTGGGAGATGAATATATGGTTATATTCGGCACAAAATCATCAATTCAACTTCTACAAAAAAGCGATTGTTGGCTCGTTGACGGCACTTTTGATGTTGTGCCCACAATAATGCGCCAAAACTCTTTTCCGTTCATGGAAGGATTGAACGAGAGGTCGTCTCACTCCTATTCTGCCTAATGTCCAAAAACTCTGCAGTACTCTATGAAGCATTTTTTAAACGCGTAATTCAAATTGCTTTGGAATATGCAGTTTTTTTTAAGCCTAATCGTATTATATCTGACTTCGAAGTTGGTCTCGTGTCAGCGGCTAGAAAATGCTTTCCAGATTCGCAGATACGAGGGTGCTTTTTCCATTTTTCCCAGATATTGTGGCGCCGTATTTAAAAAGAACGGTAAGAATTTTTAATAACTTTTATAATTTATAGTAATGAACTTGTAATATGTACAACATTATCATTTCAGATTGATTACTAAGTACGGAAATGACGAAAATTTCTCACTGCAAGTTAGATGTTTAAAAGCGCTTGCGTATGTTCGTCCAGAAAAGGTAGCCAAATATTACTCGAAGCTCCGAAGAACATTTGAAGACGAAGATATTATTAAATTGGCCACCTGGTTCGAGGACTATTATGTCTATAACGCTCGTAAATACCCACCTGCATTTTGGACGATATTTGATTGCGAGTATTCTGAAAAATACCCGAAAACTACAAACAATGTCGAGTCATGGCACCGACGTTTGAGTGTGTAGTTGGACGAAAAAAAAGCGGACTCTACAAAATTGTAGAACATTTAAAAGGAGAATTAATCTATTCTCAAAATATTGTCTCAAAGACTGAGAATGGAGAAAAATTAAAAAAAAATAAAAGAAATGTAAAAAAAAAAAATATTTCACGTATTGTAAAAAAATTTAATCGTTTAAGAAAACTACAAAAAAGAATAGCAAAAAACTTGGTTTATAATTAATTAAATATTGTTATCAGTTAAATTGAATTGCTATGATTTTTTATTATTTTTAACTTTGTCTTAATTTAATTGATTTTTAACTAATTTGTGTTTTTATTTAATGTTTGTTATTTTTTTTTCTTTTAAATTAATATGTTTTTCAATGATATGAATTTTTTAGATCGATTTTGAAAATCCATTAATCTGTTTAATTATTTATTACATATTTCATAATTTGTTTCCAACGAATAAATATCTAACCATGCACACACGTTATTATATGTAACATTTCTTATTCATAATGAACTGGCTTTAATTCTTAATAAATAATTTAACGGAATTTTATTTGTTTTTTCTCATAATGAAAGGGGAATAACATATTTCAAAAACCAGAATTTTAATAGACAGAATTTTATTAAAAACAGAATTTTGTAAAACAGAATTTTGTAAAACAGAATTTTGTAAAACAGAATTTTGTAAAACAGAATTTTAGTCAGACAGAATTTTTTTTGGAAAAAAAAAAAGAATTTTTGTAAGACAGAATTTTGGAAATTTTGTGGCTATCCCGAAAAATATACTAAGTTTGATACGATTAAAAATTTTCTGATACAATTTCTTTTTTGGTTTTTTCATCGTTTACGATAATTATTTCAAAAGATTTACGAGTATTTCGATTTCCATCATGAGGAAGAAGTATTTCAATTCAAATTTATATATATTTACAAAGTTGAAAAATATTTTTCAACTTCTACGATGTTTTTGTTTGATGAAAACAAAACTTAAAACATTTTCCGCCCCTTTGATCGTATGTAATAAATATTATTTCTTAATTAATTTATTGTTGTTAATTTTTCTTTCTTACAGAAACCCAAACACTCACAGGATGGATGGCAGGCCAAACTGTCCATTACGCTAGTTTATAATTATAAATATATACATAAATTTTAAAAGTATAAAATAAAAATATACTTAGGCTTAATAATGCAAAATATTTTATAAGAATATTTAAAAAAAGAAAACGAGTGACAGACAACAAGTGATTCTTAGTTGTTGCAAAACGTATATGTATATAAATTATATGGAAATACACGAAATTATCTTGTCGAATTAAGCGAATAATTTGGTTAAAACGACAGCAAGCTAGTCTAACTACTACTAGAGGCCAATTGCTCGCGGCTGTTGTAATAACAAGTATCGGGTCAACCCGCATGTTATACTGTGATCGATCTCCACTGACATTGTGTGTCGTTTTAACATAAAATCTTTGAAATCTGTAGTTCCATAATAATAATGTTATTGTTAAATATTTGTAAAAAAAAAAAAATTTTTATATTAAAAACGAAATCGTCTATATTACATAGAGTCCATTTGGTAAACGAAGGTGTATATTTTGCTCTCTCTCTCTCTCTCTCTCTATATATATATATATCTTTAGTTTAAGACAACACATTCTTTACTTTAAATTAGTTTGTTAGATTTGTATTTAGCAACGTTTTGATTTTCTGTAATATATTAATATTTTAATGTTTTCCCCTGAAATGTAGTGAGTTTGTTTTTCCGCAACCTATCGATTTCTAACGTAATCGATTAAAATTAATGCTGGCCATGACCTTTCGTTACAGCTGATTAACAAAGAAAAATTCATTGTTTTGATAAACCATTAAGTAGTTCTGGGAATTGTCGCACGTGTGAGATTATACAGAGAAAAATTAATAATCAACCCAAACACGAAATATGTCAATTCAATTAGTTTTATATTATAATTTCAGGTAATGAATGAATAAAATTCTTAACTCATGTACACAAATTTTAGGTCGGTAATTGAATATATTTGAATTAAAATTACAATCAGATTGAGTCAAAAGTTAATTAATCTTTCATAACATTTTCTTTTAAATGTTTACTTGTTTTGAGCTCAAAATTAATCAAGAATTTGTTTATTTTTGAATTTAGTACACTCAAAAAAAAAAACAAAAAAATAAATACATTAAATTCGAAATGAAGTCAAACTACGGAAAATGTAACTTCGCATGGATCAAATGTGTATGAATTATCATTAACATTCTGTTTGCATAGATTTAGGACAGCATATGTCCTTAAATCGAGGAAATAGTTCATTAAATAAAGTTAAAAATTCCTTAAATACCGTAAAGCCATTCCTTCTAATACACTGAAAAAAGTAAATTTGTAAAAGTTCATATTATCTGTTCATAAACTTTTTTTCATTAATGTTATGAACAAATTTCATAAATTTATGAATAAATCCGTAAATTTAATCAATATGTTCAGAATTATATATTGATGGAACGATTCATTGAATAATTTCCTAAATCCATTATTTTTTCGTCAATTTGTTTACACAAACACAAGTTTCTTTTAAATGTTTCCTGGTTTTTAGAAATTTTCGTGATCATTTGCGTACTAACAAATTCTCATTGCATTTACATCTTTCCTTACATATGTACGTATAGCTTAGGCCTAATTTTTAAGTGGAAAATCATCTTTGATCAACAATCTATATATATAAAAGAATAACGTTACTGACTGACTGACTGACTCTACATCGCCCAGCCCTAACCGCTGGAGCTAGGAACTTGCAATTTGCAATGGAGGTCCATCCCCAGCGCTGACGTCCGCTAAGACGGGATTTTTGGAAATTCCTACGGGGAGGGGCAAAAAGCGGAAAAGTCTCTCCCATGGCGGCCTGCCCAAAACACCTTTGGTTAAAAACCTGAAATTTTCAATATTTGTTAATTCGGATATGCCATTACTCCCTGGTATGGTACTATTTGCAGTTTAGCCCAGAAACTTGGTAATACATACATATTTGGTCTCAAAGTGAGACAACATGTTTCTGGTTTTAGAATTGAATTATTAGGATATGACTTTGAAGATATCATAAGCTCACGTCAGATTATTCTCTTTTTTAAACCCGTTAAGTATAATTGCCCTTCATACTTAGTCGACAAATTTGTTTTTGGAAGTTCAAGAAGGTTATCCACAATAGTCTACCCAAGACATACAACTCTTATGATGGACAGGTCCTTTGTTGTAAAGGTGGCTAGACTATGGAATTCAGTTATTCCTCATTCCGAGAGAAGATTTTCACAAACCGTAACCCAATTTGAAAATTTGTTTAGAGCAAGTATATGAACACTTCGCTTTGCAATTATCTTTGGAACTGAAGTAAGCTTAATCTTTTCATATCTTTTCGTCAGGAATCTGTTGTGTCCTGCTGCTGATCATTATAATTTGTATTTTGCTTAGTATGTAGTTGTGTTTGTATAGAGAGAAATGGGGGGATAAGTTTTAAGGTAAATTTAAATATTCATATTAAGTTATTGTTAATAATTTTATGATCTATTAATGTGTCAAGTTATTAATTAATCTGCAGCTATTTGGCCCATTGGGTTTTCAGCTGGCAAGAAAATAAATGAATTGAATTGAATTAAATTAGCGAGTAAACGGGGGGAAAGTTTCCCCTTGGCGTTCATAAAACTACCGATAACGAAGTATCTGGCTTTTCAGCTAGACAAACATAATTTAAACTCTGAATTCACTTTTTAGGTTAGTAGTTAATCATAAATGTTTCGATTGTATCTCAAGTCGGTCATAAAGTTCTGGAAATATTTCAAATGGTTTACGTTGCATTTAAAAAAAAAAAGTTGTCAAGTCCTTATTACCCGATTATATCCAATTAGTATTACACTGTGCGACACCAAAAAAATTATGGGGTTCTGTCAACGGATTCTGGTAGAAAGGTCTAAAAACAATATACGTGTATCTGCGTTTTGGCAGATCTGATTCGAATGTTTTTTTAGGGCGGGTTAACGTTTCCGTCCCTCGGAACTTTCCTGCAACATATCGGTATGCAAAATTGTGTGTTCCTTACGTCTGAGGTACAAAATAATGTTCAGAAGTTTTATAGAAAAGATTCAGATAAACATTTTTGTGGAACAAATTAACTATCTAACTGTCACATATAACCATAATTTATACTTGTTTTTGAAAACTCGCAAAAAACTACTCCAAAATGACAGGGGGCGTGGTCAAAATGTTCTACAAAAATTATCGCGTTAAAATTTCACAATATGTGTCCGAACACTCTAAAACACAAATCTTAGCCCAAGTGCTAGAAAATAAGCAAAATCTAACTGCCTTCTAAGGGTTAATAATGAATTTTGTCATTTTGCTGTTTCCATTAAAAATAGTCCACATAATATAATGAATTTTGTCATATTTCATCTCTTATCTAGCATTTGGGCTAAGATTTGTGTTTTGGAGTATTTGGACACATATAGTGAAATTGTATGGCGATAATTTTTGTAAAAAATTTTGACCACGCCCCGCGGCATTTTGGAGCAGTTTTTTGCGAGTTTAAAAAAAAAGTAAAAATTATGGTTATTCTTTTCTATAAAACTTCTGAACATATTTTGTACCTCAGAAGTAAGGAACACACAATTTTGCATGCCGATATGTTGCAGGAAAGTTCCGAGGGGCGGAAACTTTGACCCGCCCTAAAAAAAAATTCTGATCAGGCTGTTATTATTGGCATAGAGTAACACATAAAGAGTGTGCATGTGTGTTTCAGTTCCACCAAATTCTCGTCGGAAGTCACTGGGCTAATGACAATTTTGATACAGTTTGCATTTTACCAAAATTTGGACGTAATAAAAATAAAAGTAAATTGTAGTGTTCGTTCAAATCAAAACTCAATTATTGCATATAGATTTCCGTTTTTTAACACTCATAAGTGTCAATAAAGTCAAATTTTAATTAAATAAATAAATGGTTTCCCGGTACATCCTATGAAGGGATTAGGGAAAAGCTTCTCACGACCAGTGAGCTATGCGCGTTCTAGTTTTAAACTCACTGATTGGGACCTACAGTTTTACACCGATTCCTCACGGTATTTCGAGAAGCTTTTTCATGGCTAAATACTTGATAGTGTCGCCATTACTAAGCGAGGTGACCGACGTCGAAAGAAATTGAAGGTGGTCTAAGTAGGGATCGAACCCACGTCCTCATGCACAAGAGTCGCGCACACTACCATTGCACCACCGACGGCCAAATTTTAATTCAAATTCAGTGTTTTCAATTCGTCTATCGCTCATACATCTTCACATTCTATCCAGTATCAAATTTTCAGGTAGGAGGTCGGTCGATCAGCTGATTCATCGAAAGCTCCTATTTAATAGACTGCGTTTGCTACTCCCTAGTTCTGGTATTCCGTCAAAACAGGGGTTTCCCTAAGTTGTGCTCCTTATGTCTGCCAATTATGAGCATTGCCGAATATAGTATTCATGGGTTTCCGCCATTTTTTCGCCGTCGCAACTATAACAGTAATGGCAGAATTGTATTCCAATGTTAGCAGCCTGTACCCCAATCATCCAGTGGCCGTTTATGACAGCTGTCATTCTGGCTATTGTATTTCTCATCAGGAACTCAATTCCTTTACCGTCATACACACAGAGAAAAGATTAGTTGGAAATCAATTCAGGCATTGGTAATTTCACGATAAAGCCTATATTTTGATTAGAATGCATAATTATCATACATCAGAATTATTTGTCGATGTTATTGATAGATTAAAAATAGGTCTTACTAAATACAAGTTGCTACTACCGAACTTTAGTTGTATTAACCAATTTGAGTTTTTCTTAAACCTCATTCATCTGAAAAGGAAGATACAACTAATCAAAAGTACAATATTAGCATTCGTGTTCAAATATTAGTCTGTGTAATCATAATTTAGTTTGTATTACAAAAACAAAGTTATGTATTCGATTTTTCTTCAGAGGCGTTGCTGTAAAAGAGAAACTATAATTGAATGTCACACGAGGTCTTTCCAGGAAAACTAGTATTTTAAACAGAGAGTGAGAAACAAATTTGTAAAAAACCAATCAATTATATAAATATCATCCATATGGTAAGGATACATATTGACATTTTACGCCGTGTAGACCTAGAATTGGATATGCTTTTCACAAAACCCCGCTTGACATACTATATTTTTCTATACGAAATCAAAAGAAGGTCATCAAAGTTATGTATATTTTTCTCACCATACTAGTTTCTGAATCGCATGTATTTTTTTATGATACTAGTATTAACATAAGTTGAGGGGAAGTGAGACTTTTGAACACAATCGTTGAATCTGACGCCACTGTTGACGCCTTCACTAACATGCAACAAATTGTGGACACTTGTCTGGAGAAACTATTATTGTTGATGACACAAATTAACTTAAACGTACATGTGATAATTTTAAATTATAACTGTGTGTCTGCGGCTACAGAGTTTGTATTTACCCAATCCCCCTCATGTGTTACCCATACATATCACAGTGGGGAATGGGTAATAGACGTTTAATCATTGGCCACAAGGTATGGGGAAAATAATAGATAGTTACCCACGACGAAGGGAAATTACAGTGTATGATTAGCCATTACATACGAGGAATGAGTAAGCGGCCTTTACCCATTACCCACGGCTATGGGTAGTGCGTTACCCAGGGTAACCCATCCCCATTTTTGTTCGAAAATGTTAAAAATGTAGAAAAAATGTCTATATCTCGGAAATGTAGTGTCCAATCGAAAAAATTACTAATTTTTCTATGGGGTTTTCATATAGTGGTCCAATTCGTAAGAAAGCATTTTTTTAAAAAAAATCGTCCAAAAAAACCCTAAGATAAGAAAATGACTATAACTCGGAAACGATGAGTCTAATCGCAAAAATAATAGTTTTTTACCTAAATAGGAGGCGTGAATACGGCAGATCTTTTTTTTAATCGCTAAAACTAAAATTTCGCGTTTCAAAAATCGCTAAAACGCCCTTATGCCAATATCTCTAAAACGGAGCGGAGCGTCCAAACGAAAAAATATCTAATTTTAAAAGATTCCTAATGGTTTTTCATAAAGTGGTCCAATCAAATGGAAGAATTTTTTTTTCAAAGTAACACAAAAATAGGAAGATCGCTAAAATATTAAACGACGATCGCAATCATCGCATAAATAATAACTTTGGTACCTTCATAGGAAGCTTTATCCAATGAAGGTCTTTATTACGGCATCACTTATTTTTAGAAAAGTCACTAACACATATGGGCGTTTTAAATAAATAAATGGTTTCCCGCTACATCCCATGAAGGGATTAGGGAAAGATTCTCGCAAACCAGTGAGCTGTGCGCGTTCTAGTTTTACACTCACTGATTGGGACCTACAATTTTACTCCGGTTCCGAACGGTATTTTCAAAAGCTCTTTCATGGCTAAGTAGTCGATAGTGTCGCTGTCACTAAACGAGGTGACCGCCGTCGAAAGAATTTAAAGGTGGTCAGACCACGGATCGAACCCACGTTCTCATGCACAAGAGCCGATCGCGATCTTTTATTTGAAAATAGAAGTCTAACGTATTTTTTTATGAAAGGATTCCATTAAAGCCTCATATAGAGGTAAATAAATTTATTATTTTTGTCGTTTGAACGAACCGTTTCCGAGTTATAGCTATTTTTTCTGTTAGTGTTTTAAAAAAAAAATAAAGTTGTCCATACGAATTGTACCACAAGCCTTAGAAACCCGGAAACATCCCGGAAAGCTCCGTTTCCGAAATATTGACATAATGGCGTTTTCGTGATTTTTTGTTCGAAAAATTTTGGGTTTAGCGATTTGTATTAAAAAAAATAGTGATACCGTATTTAATACATCTATTGGCTATAGACTCCCATGAAGGTAAACATTTATTGGTTTTGCGATTCGACGCACCCTTTCCGAGTTATAGCCATTTAGCGATTTTGGCGATTTTTTAAATAAAATGTCGCCTATACGCCACTTTATGAAAAACCAATAGAAACACGGAAAAATGTATTATTTTTCGATTGAACGCTCCGTTCCCGAAATATAGACATTACAGCGTTTTACCGATTTGTTATGTGTTAACATCTATAGGCACGGGTAGGCCAATCTATCAAAGTGAACACATGCAAACAATATACAGCATTAGCATCACATACGTGGTTGTTGTACAACAATAGTCTCTGCCAGAAAATAAGTATGATGGTATTGATGTAGCGGCAGCGAACAAATCGGCAGGTCGTCGTCGCCAAAGAGAACTGAATAGTATAGAGAACTCGTGGAACGAATTGTATGACTCAGAAGCACTGGCAACATCTGGCGAATAATTCAAAACGTATTATTCTATTTTTGTGATAACTTGGCCCTTTCATAATTTTGATGTGAAACAATGCTGCTTTTTGAAACCCTTATGCTTCTTGTATTGTTTTATATAATAACATTGTCGAAATGGTGCATTTATATGGAGATCTTCTATAAAGAGAATAAGACTCGTTTATGCTATTCAATACTTTTTGTCGGCGCTCAGTTTATGACAAAACAAAAACAATTATTTCAGTGAGCTAAATATTGATTTATTTTTCTTAACACCATTACATCTAATCTTAAAGTAGATGCAAGGAAAAATAAAGTGCAATAGCAAACGAGCATTCAGCACAAAAACTATTCGACAAGTTCGAACAGTCATTGATTTTTTATTCGAATAATTTTAATTTTAGAGATTTGTAAAAAAAAGTGATCCCGTATTACATACATCCACCGCTTTTGGTCGTAACAAATTTACAATTTTTGCGATTGGACATACCGTTTCCGAGTTTTGAAAAAAAATGCAATGCGAATTGGACCACTTTATAGAAATCCCTTAGAAACGTGCAAAAATTAGTTATTTTGTCGATTCGACGATCCGTTTCCGCGATCTAGACATTTTTTCTAATTTTTTCATGTGCTCGATCAAAAATGGTGATGGGTTACCCAGGATAACCCACTACTCACGAAATACGAACCCTAGTTGCAAATAATAAAAATTTTGTTTATGTTTAACTATTTTACATTTTGTTTAACATTTTTTTTTGCTATCAAATTCATAATGAGATACGGCATCAACAAATGGTTGTGACAGCGATTAAATTCAAGCAATTAGTTGCGCATACCAATATATTAGTTGGTGTAACTGAATTAGGTTTTACATTGTTCATTGATACAACAAGTAGAATATTCACAAGTAATAATTTGATTGCTAGAACTAAATTACTTCAACTAATAGAACTAAATTACTTCAACTAAATATTTCAGTTCTTGCAACCAATACTGAATTACAAATCAGTTGATATGCACAACATTTGCTGATACGGAACACAATTATTGGTAATCACAACTGATTAATGTGATAGTCCAAGGAACCGCCAGATTTTAATTGCCTGTAAATATAGTTGTGACAACGAGTCTCTTCTTTGTGGGTGTCTAGGTTGAATATGTCGTGATATGCAAGAGGTAGTGAGCTTTACAGTTTTTTTTCTACAGTGGAAGTGACGATCAATCCCGATGCACACTACTCCTACTCTTACCGGGCTATTATAGTACGAGTATAACGATTTGGTTACAATAATTTTTCACCATAAATTTGTTAAAATTTTGTCACCAATACTTGTAACTGGCATTCTGGCAACTTCGTAACAGGGAAAGTTCACCTTATGGTGAAGGTGAAATTATTGTCAGCACTGTTGGCAGCTGATGACATATTCTCAGATGTTTAATGGATACCTAGTGTTGGTAGGAATCTCGTATCGGCTCCAAATAACCTTCACTGGATAGAACTTATTATCTAGAAAAATGTTAAAAATAGTTTTTTGGGTGTTCACCCATATTTCACTGATTACAGGTCTCCAAAATTTTGAAAGCAAGAGGGGCACCCATCTTGCGCACAACTTTCTCATCTTCAAATCTTCGGTCAATATACGATGTAAAGCACTTTTTAAAATGCCTACCATTTAAGGTAGCTCACGCAACTTCAGCCGACGATCACCCAAAACCATTTTGTGGAGTTTCTTAACCGTGTCTGGCGTGGACACCTCAATTTGTCGACCCCTACGGTATTCGTCTTGACAGCTTGTACGGCCTCGTTTAAGCTCTGATACTCAATATTTTACAGTCGTAACCGAAGTAGCAGACTCCCCAGAGTAGAAGCTATCACGGGTTTAATATTGCTTGAACTGAGTCCGTTCAAATGGAAATATTGAATTACATAACGGTGACCAATTTTTTCAATGTTTACAAATTCGCTGAGATCGTTTACTTTTGAGAACATACGTTTTTTAAGGTTGCCACTTTCCACCAAAATATTTTTGATGTATTAACATCTATTGGCACGGGTAGGGCAATCTATTAAAGTGAACACATGCAAACACCACACAGCGTTAGTATCACATACGTGGTTGTTGTTCAACAATAGTCTCTGTCAGAAAATAAGTATGATGGTATTGACGTAGCGGCAACGAACAAACAAGCAGGTCGTCGTCGCCAAAGAGTTTGAATAGTATAGAGAACTCATGAAAATATTTGTATGACTCAAAAGCACTGGCGAATGATTCAAAACGTCTTTTTTGTCATAACTTCGTCCTGTCATAATTATACCATCACTCATAGGGATGGGGGTATATATATCATTTAATACGTAAAAAAATGTAACACATAGAAGGAGCCGTATTAGACCCTTAGTATCTTTGGACGAAATTCGTTTTAGGACTTTTTAAGATGTTTGAGCCATTTCCGTCTGTCTGTCTGTCTGACTGGCTGGCCGGCTGGTCAACGCGATATCTGCCGTAAATCTTTATCGATCACCGCGAAATTTTTGTAAGTTTGGGATTGAAAATGGGTGTTTTGGCCACGCCCCTTCTGGTACCTCCCATACAAATCGACACATTTACCACAACACCATATTTCTTTCAAACCTTTCTTCTGGTAGATGTGATTAGCTTATACTTACACACCGGTTAATAATCTGTAAATGTTTACTTACCTGGAGGAAATGAGCGAGATTGTCACGCCCATTCTGGTACCTCCCATACAAAACACCCGGACAAACTGGTTGTAAATCCCGTAAATCGCGAGAAACACTTTCAATCTTAATGAAATTTAGTATAAGGCTTCACGTTATCAACCGCCAATCACCGATTAAAACAGGGGCGATTTTGTCACGCCCATTGTGGTACCTCCCATACAAAATTTGTTTGGCCATCTGGGTGTTCGCCACGAAGTCCCGCAAAACCGAACCAATCTTTATGAAAGTTTGTACTAGTCAATATTTAGTCAAATAAAACTCTCCTATAGAAGACGAGCTGTTTTGCCACACCCATTCTGGTACCTCCCATATAAAAGTTGGGCGGATGAATGGTTGATCGATACGATAACTCTCGTAAACTACAAACAAATATTACTACATTTCGGTACTAGGCAATATTTTGCTGAAAGCTACTGTGTAAGTAATAACTGACTATTGTGCCACGCCCAGTTTCGTACCTCCCATACAAAAGATTTGCGTATTTTCGGTTTGGCGACTCGATATCTTCAATAAATCATAACCGATCTTAATAAAATTTGGTGCTGATCAAAATTTTGGCAACAACTTACCATGTCCATTTTTGTACCTCGCATATAAATATTGGGAGGGAAACTAACTAATTTGGGTATTCAATAATATTTAGCGCAATGTATTGAATATGGTCACTTTTGAGTATGGGCGTTTCTTATTTACCAGAACTCGCACGCAATGGATGACTTAGGGTGAGGGTGTGATTAAGTCGGTTCACCCGACTGAAACTTATGTACTGGTTTTAATGTGAAACATTGATACCTTTCAAATCATTTATGCTTTTTGTACTGTTTTATGTGGTGCATTTATATTGAAATATTCTATAAAGAGAATAAGACTCATTCAAGCTCTTGTACTCTGACTCTCTACATGAAAGCGGAAAAAGAGTGAAATAAGTTCTCTATACTATTCAATACTTTTGGTCATCGCTCTGTTTATGACAAAACAAAAACAATTATGTCAGTGAGCTAAATATTGCTTTTTATTCAGTTGTATGCCAGTATACAAACAAGCAGTGAGCTAAATATTTCTAAATATTTCTTTATTTATTTTAACACTATTACATCTAACGTTAAATCAGATGTAAGAAAAAAGAAAGTGAAATAGGAAAAGAGCCTTCAGCACAAAAACTATCCTTTTTGTTTATTTTCCAATGTAACATTTACTAATGTGTTCATAGAAATCGAACAGATACCGTGTAACGAAAAGGTGTTAACATATCGCCCGCGAGTTCGAACACTCATTGATTTTTTTTCAAACTACTGGCACCATCTATACACTAGGTCGGCTAGTTTTGGGACCGCCCTCATAGTATTTTTGCCCCTACTGGCTTCTATAAATCACCCATAGATCCATTTGCCCCAACTCCTACGTGTACAATTGTAGATGCCAAGAACCCTAGGGCAAACGTTCTTGCCTGTGGTCGTCAAAAGGCTATATATAATAAATCCATACTGGTAAATGTCTATGTCAATATCCTGCAACGGTAAGTGGTTCCTCCGCGCTTCTAGTTATATGCGATTGTTCTCAAGTTTTTCGGAAAGTCCAACCTTGAACTAGCATAGTCCGTTACTTCAGGTTTGAACCCATTAGACGAAATGCACTGAATCTTACTATGATGAGTTGGTTCCAACATTTCAACTCTCCAAGCTGAAGAGCACTTTTCGCTGCCAAACTCTTAACAAATTGTCCAATCGGAAGTAAATTCAGCATCGCATTGTGAGCAACAGTGTGGCAGTCCGTAATGTTCCTGTCACGCCAACGAATAATGTTCTCTGTACTGTTGACAATTTTCTATCTTAGCCACAGCCGGCCGCAATATCGATAAATGGGTATACCTCTGCCGTGTATATCCGTAATATCATCCTTGCGTTTAAACCCCATGTTCCGCCAAATGTACTCTTACAAGCTTCTAAGGCACCTTCTTCTGCCTTATTAACTCTGTGTTCAATGTTCAATTTCCAGCTGAGTTTTAGATCCAGAGATCATGAGTTTTAGATCCAGAATATCTTCGACCTATCCGACAACTTTAGTCGTTCATCACTAATTAACGAAAGCTGATATTGTGGAACCTCTCACATATTTGTGAATACAGTATAACCTCTCTAATCCGGACAGATATAGTTTCGACCTTTGTCCGGATTACTGAATTGTCCGGACTACAGTACAAAATTTCCTAAACTCGAAAGTTGGTTATGTTTATTGATTTTATTATGAAATAAGTTATTTATAAAGCGAAATATGAAAAATAAATAATATTAAAAATTGATTTAAAAAAAAGGTTTCCCATTACATGCCAGGAAGTAATTGGGGAGAGCTTCTCACAACCAGTGAGCTTAGCGCTTTCTAGTTTTATACTCACTGAGTGGTACCTACAGCTTTTACACCGATTCCGAACGGTATTTTGAGGAGCCTTTCCAACCCTAAATACTCGATTGTGTCGCCGTCACTATGCGAGGTGACCGTCAGAACAGGTGGTCATAACAGGGATTGAACCCAGGATCTCATGTACAAGAGGCGAGCAAACTAACCATTGCACCACCGACGGCCACATATTGATTTACATTTATAAAAAAGTTCAACAGAAATTGAAAAAATGTATTGCTCGAAATATCAATTAATTTTGGATTGAATATAAGTACATTTTTCTTTGTGCAGTTTTTGAGCTCTGGTTTTAAGTTATTTTAAAAGAAAGATTCACATATTCTATCGTTTGTGTTATTCTTTTTGGGCTAAAGTACAAAAGCTGCGAAATAGACAAATAAACAAACTAATGTCCGGACTACAGAGGTAAAATTTATAAACTGTCCGAAACTTTTAGCTGTCCGGACTACTGGATAGTCCGGACTAGCGAGTGTCCGAACTAGAGAGGTTACACTGTAATACCAGACAGGGTTCAGTTATCACGAAGACAATCGGACCTGTTACCATCACCACGACATCATCCGCACAGTCGACTACCCTTACGCTACTGCTATTCAATTTCACCAGTAGAGTGTTTATAACCACTAGCTATGGTAGTGTGTATATCATCCTACCCTGCTGTGTAACCCTACAGCATATAAACAATTGCACGCAGTTCATCGCGGTGTCTATTTTGTCATGTGTTTGTGCTTATAAAGCCTGTAATGTTAGGAGTTTGCCTGATGCGATTATCGAACGCGGACTTTACTAAATAAATCGGACATATCTAAGAGATGTAGGAATTTCACACATACATTATTCTAAGTATTTTGAGTGGCTTGATCTGACTGTGTAGCTTCAGCTGCCTCTCAAAAGTTGTATACCCATTCATACTTTCCGCTACTGTTTCGCTCTTTCAAAACCAAAGTGGAATATTTTTTCAACGTGAAATATTCAATAAATTTGTGAACCAACTGATTTCAAAATCGACTGGGAAAACAAAGGACATTACATTTCCTTAATTACACATTAATTCTAAAGTAGCCCGACTATTCTATGGCTCATTTGCTGAACCCAACCGTACCTGTAAGGTAAGGGTTGAATTGAATACACATTGTTTCCCTCTGCGCTTCTTGTTGACTGGTGGATGATATCTCTCTAGGTGACGCATGGGACAATTCGCTTAAGACACAGTGTATTACTTTGATACGATTAACATATGATTTGTGTTTGTTTTCCTACCAATAATTATTCTACTAAAAATCGATAATGTTTGTTTACTTTTACGTTTACACTCACAACTTTTTTGTGTCATCACTCAAACAACACGTGGCAGGCACAATTCAAAATGAGTTGCAAAAGTAGTTGGTTGGTTTTACTCGTTTCTTTACCAAATAAATCGCTTCTGCCTCACAAAGCAGAGATTTCCTGTCATAGAGTAACACTTGTATATAGAGACAAAATTTCTCTCATCTGACGTTTCCTATCACACTCTTCGTGGTGCGGTCGATGTGATGGGAGCTAGTCGGCTTACACCAGGTGGAGTTACACGAACTGTTGAATTAAATTTGTTATGTCGTTTTGGCTGGGAACCGTGATAGTTTAACTTATTTTAAACTTTTTTTTGTCATCTTTTATTGTTAGTATACATTTGTGTTGTATGTATTTAACACAAGAATTTTAACACCCAAAAGGAAATGTCGCGGTTGTTTTCTTGTTGGTTGATTTGAACCACTGCCTCTATCTGGTTTTATTAAAGCAATTCTTTCCAACATCCAACATTCCTATCACACCACGCCAAATGACATAAATTTGCTGAGCGAAATATTAACTCTATATATATGTATTACTCTATGTTTCCAGCCACTACGCGCAAGCAAACACTCTCTGACACACACTCACACATAATCAAAGTCTTAGTCGTTTAGTCGTGTTATTATACTTAGCCATACCAGCAATGTAAGAAAATTTTACTGTTAGTATAACAGAGCACTAGTAGTTCCACAGTTGTGGGTATATAAATAGCATAGAATGTGTGAAAAACAATACAAATGCAATTTTTATTTTAAATAAAAGTTGGATTATAGACCTTTCAGAGTGTGTGTTGACATTTAAGGATCTTCGATCGATACTAATCCGCATATGTAAATTGCATAAATCAGTGTGTATACATATATTCGATTGACGATCAACCGATGGTATCAATTCAGGCTCAGTAGTTAGGCATCTGATGATGAACTTGTCACGGAGCTCGAAACTAGTCATGCCAGTGAGTAGTGTGCTTAACTGAGTTGTCTATTATTCTAACAAAAACCAACCTGACCTTGTATGTAGTATGAATTTCTCATACATTAACTAAAAAACTAACCAAATCACTCATTAATTTCAAATTCAAAAAAATAAAGGTATTTACTTAATAAATATCCATACAGGGTCCTAATCACAGCTGTCGTGATCGAGGGATTTTAATAGAAATAATGACTTTTTGGGTCACTGCAAACTTTATCGAATCAAAATTACTCGAAACGTCACTCGGTGCTCTGATGTTGTCGGAAAGGCATTTGCATATACAAGGTACAACTAAATTCAAAATTTCGTACAAAGTCGATTGTACGAAATTTGAGTCGCACGAAATTTGAGTTGAACGAATTTGAATCCTGATTGCAGTCGTTAAGCCCCAGTATTTGTCTGTAAATGCAGCTAAATATATTGTACTACATCGGTTCATAGAGTAAAATTCATACCTAGAGCAGCGACTTCTCTCAGTAAAATTTTGTTTAGTGTGTTTGGATATGGACATTATAAATAAATAAATGGTTTCCCATTACATCCCATGAAGGGACCGGGGAGAACTTCTCACAATCACTGGAGCTGTGCGCTTTCCAGTTTTCACTCTCTGATTGGGACCTACAGTTTTACACCGATTCCGAACGGTATTTTGAGAAGCTTTTTCATGGCTATATACTCGATAGTGTCGCCGTCACTAAGCGAGGTGACCGTCGTCGAAAGAAATTTTAAGGTGGTTGGAGCAGGGATCGAACCCAGGATCTCCTGTACAAGAGGCGCGCACACTACCCATTGCACCACCGACGGATATGGACATTGCATGTTTAAAAATAATGCTTTAATAATATCAGATAGAGGCAGTGGCTTAAACAAAAAAAATAAATGGATCCCATTACATCCCATGAAGGAATCGGGGAGAGCTTCTCACAACCAGTGAGCTGTGCGCTTTCTAGTTTTATACTCACTGATTGGAACCTACGGTTTTACACCGGTTCCGAACGGTATTTTGGAGAAGCATTTTCATGGCTAAATACTCGAGAGTGTCGCCGTCACTATGCGAGGTGACCGCCGTCGAAAGAAATTTTAAGGTGGTCAGAGCAGGGATCGAACCCAGGATCTCATACAAGAGGCGCGCACACTACCCATTGCAGCACCGACGGCCAACTATCCATCACTAAATCAGCAAGGGCATTTCGTTTTGTGTGTTAACATTTTTATTTAAATAAACCACAAACATATACTACCAATAAAATATAACAAAAAAAGCCCAAAATACGTTTAAATTTCACAGTTTTTCATCAAAACGTTATGAAAATTTTAAGTCAACAATTCTTAGAACTCCAACTGGTTTAAGTCAATTTACGTCAAATATGTCACTATCGTACCGGCCTCACCACGAGGCGTGTGAAATGAAACGTCAGATGGGAAATATGGCGCCTCTAGGTGACATTACTCTATGCATCGGTTTATAGTCAATGTATGAGAAGTTCATTCTACAAGTTTTCAAAATCAAACATATTTTTCTAATGTTACAAATGGTTGGGGTTATTGGAGTAAAGCTACTATTGGACGGCTAGTATTTTCTGAGATTTAAATGGCAGTCGGACGTCATCACAAATGGCACATAACTGAGGATAATTGACTTGATGATCTGCCATTGACCGTTAACGAAAAACTGACAATCAGACAGCAATGGCAATATGCTATTTTTGTCACCATATTAAATGGGAGACTCAGTACGTCATTTACTTTTTACCCTGGTGTCTTTAAAATGGGACGTGAAAATAGTAATAACACGGTAATGGCATATCACAATGCATTGACAACCACAGCCATTCAATATTCATACATTCGTGTCATTTTTCTGTTTTACAATCACATGGCAATGGGAGCTATTGTCTTTTGATGTTCTTTTATCATACAGGGGGCAAATTAATTATATGACAATTAAAATTGGTTGTTTAATTTGAATTTCATCCGATTCCACAACCTGCATTTGCATTGCCTGAGCAAATGCAAATTCAAACAATGGTAATTCTTTTGCATTTGCAGTAGATAATGTAATGCAAATTAAAATCCAATGCAAATTACAAAAACCCATGTATGGCTTTTATCAACCAACGCTTCAGACGTGTTGTCACCTTTTTTCAAGTACATTAATTTAAGTGAATAAAATTTAAATCCAATCAAAACTGTCGAGAAAATGTGATGCTGAAATGGCGATTTTGACCTTGTGAGTATTGGAGAGCAGCGAAAACGATGATCAAGAAAATGAGCCAAAACGGCGAAAGAGCAGTGTTTGGAAAACTGAATGGTTGGGCCGTCGCGTGAAGCACAGAAACCAGAGTTGTAGCGGAATGTCGTTCGTATGTCAACCGTTCGATACGATCACCTAGTGACTCTGGTCAAGCTACAGAGCAATACTAAAGAGCCTCCATTAGTCTCTTCGATGCCTCTTAATGACGACGAGGTAGTAGGCCGTTTCATCGGCTTCGAGTTGCTTTGGTAATTTACTCTTTGGTTGGCATAATACGGACAGAAATAAAGGGGAATGCGTATTTTCGTTCGATGCAAACATAATTTAGCTGTCATTAGTATCAACCAAACACTTTTAAACTTAGTCTGCAGCATAGTCTACAATCTATATGGCTTCTTTGGCCTCTCATTCTACATTATTTCCCTAGTAGCTTTTCGATCAGTTGTGCATTGAAACCCCCTGGTAAAGCCGGAGATCAAAACAAGGTACAAAAAAAGACTGGCACTCATGCTGTGCCAGGGGGTTTCTATGGCACAGCTGATCGAAAAGCCACTAGGGAAATTATATAAAATGAGAGACCAAAGAAGACATACAAATAAAGTGTTTGATTGATACTAATGACAGCTAAATTATGTTTTATGCCGTCTGCATCGAACGAAAATACGAAATCCCTTTTATTTCTGTCCGTATTACGGCAACCAAAGAGTAAATTACCAAAGCAACTCGTTGTGATACCTTTCGAACTCGATGAAATGGCCTACTACCTCGTCGTCATGAAGAGGCATCGAAGAGAGTAATGGAGGCTCTTTATTATTGCTCTGTGGCTGCGCTATCTGACCACTGGCGAAAACTTTAATTCGTTGTGATACCTTTGCCCCATTCCGCAGCCAACAATTTCTTTAAGTTCTCGACGCTATTTAATGAAGTCAGCGACATGGGCCTTGTAAATAGCGTGAGAACTTAATCATGTCGCTGACTTCATTAAAGTGACTACTGACAGTGAGGTAGTTACTGAATATAACCAGGGGGTGTCTATAGAAGAGCTGATCGAAAAGCCACTAGGGAAATGATGTGGAATGAGATACCCAAGAAGACATACAGAAGATGTGGAATGAGATACCCAAGAAGACATACAGACATACAGATTTAAAAGTGTTTGATTGATACTAACGGCAGCTAAATTATGTTTGCATCGAACGAAAATACGCATTCCCTTTTATTTCTGTCCGCAGTATCCCAACCGAAGAGTAAACTACCAACGCAACTCGAACTCGATGAAATGACCTACTACCTCGTCGTTATGAAGAGGCATCGAATAGAGTAATAGAGGCTTTTTAGTATTGGTCTGTGGCTGCGGTAAACGCGAATAAAACTAGCAGCAGCAACATTCAAAAGCTGCTCGCGAATGCTGATGATTTAGACATCACTGAGCGAAACCTGGCAGAAGTTACTGCAGTATTTGCGAGAAGGAGAAGGAATCAGCAAAAGAAGGTTTGCCAGTAAACGAGGACAAGTCAAAATTAGTGGTTTCAACGAGCGTAACATCCACCCGATTGCATGAAAGCGTGAACGTTGATAACCATTATAATTTCTAGGTATGGGCGAAATTATTTACCTCGGATCTGCCGTTAACAGAAGTAAGAACGTCTACCTTGAAATCAAAAGGAGAATTGTGCCTACAAACAGGTGTTATTTCGGGCTAAGCAGGCACTTCAGAGATAAGGCCCTCTCTCAAGAAACGGAGATTCAACTATACCGGACTCTCGTACCACCTGTCGTGCTTAATGGCGCAGAATCCTGGGTCATATTGCATGCTGATGGCACATCACTGGGAGTTTTCGAGAGAAAATGTATGGTACTTAGTAAGTAATAATAAAGAGGATGAAAGGGTAGAGTAGAAAATTTACTCACGGCGTGAAATGCCGACAAACAAGACGAGTGAAGCGCTTCGTTTCTCTGCTCTATCCCTCTTACTCTCTTCGTTGATTATTTCAATACACGGACAGTTTTTGTTATTGTGTCTAACTACAGAAATTCCAATCATGTTTAAATAAAATTACATAAAGTATGTAAAATATATGAAACAATCAAGTTGTGATGCGAGAGAGAAATTCGTTTGAGTGAATCGCTCCGACTTTTAGGTTATCTTTTACGAGGGTTACCAAATTGCGCACTTTATTTTCTTCTCTACCCTTTTACATCCTCTTTGGTAATAATACACGGTCCTGTATTTTTAGGTATACGAAGCAAACGAAATATTTTTGAGGCAAAAGTATTATTTTTTTTGGACAGCCAACAATCAAATTTTTTTAGCGTGCACTGTTTACAAAGTAGCGACTTTTGATTGTACTGAGATTTCCTTTGCATTTAGCTTCACACGTTTTTCAATAGCAATATTTCAAACATCTGCTGACGCAGACCTGTGGCTAGATACGGTTTGCCAGAAATCACGATAATGTATTTGTTTCACACCTTTTTAAAAAAAATATGTATCTCTGTTAATGGAGATATATAGAACATTATAGAATTTGAATAACAAAATAAAAATATTCGGTAAGAGAGGAAGAATAAAATATGTTCGACACTGCGCAGATGGGTCATTTGGGTCATTTTGTCGAACTCCTTTCTCGTTTTTCACATCCTTGGGACTGGGACATTTGGGACTGTAGAATATTAACTTTCAAACGCCCAGAAATTCGAACCTTTTATAGCTCGGTTAGCTGAAATGTAAATCTCTTCCGTACTGCTAACCAGAGCTCGTGTTTACCCCCCATGCGTAACCCATACACATCGCCGTGGGGAATGGGTAGCAATCGTTTACTCTTTACCCACAGGTTATAGGGATAATAATGGCTAGCTCTTCACGTCAATTGGGAATCACCCGTCACAATTACCTATTACTCATAGGGTAATTTTTTAAATTCCTAAATCAAAAATTTTTCCACCCAAAAATTGCTAAATCGCCCTTATGTCTCTATCTCGGAAACAGAGCGTCCAATCAAAATATTAACAATATATTGGGCATTTCTAATGGTTTTACTGAAAGTGGTCCAATTCGTATGGATTTTTTTTTAAAAATTCTCCAACAATTGGTTTTTTTCGATTGGACAATAACATAAATAAGTATAAAAGTACATCACGCGATATTAATACAACAGACTTCATAATATATAATAATTACGAGCAAAACGAAAACCAAATTATAAATCAGACAGATAGTAAGGATAAAGTATATTTACATATGTAAAGGAATGTGTAGCACTAATGCAATCGGTTCAAATGACAAATTATCCTAGGTTTTGTAGTTTCCCAACTACCAGTGAAATCAATAAACTGATATAGCTCATTAAAGTCACGACACATTCTCCTAACTGGATCAAAGCACGCGTAATTCGAACGCTGAAACTCGATATGAATGAGTTTATAGTACCTCGTGGGTCTCAATGGGACATTTATGCAAATCTTAGATAACAGAAATTCAGAACATATACATCAATCAATTATCTTCAAAATTGTAATAGAGTTTATCATGATACGTCCACTACTAAGAGTCGGCAATCTGATCAATGCTAGTCTACTGCTATACGAAGGAAGATTATGGTTCGGGTTCCATTGAAGGTTTCTCAGACAAAAAATGAGAAACTGTTTCTGGACCGATTTAATCATATTAATATACAAATTGTACTGAGGGTCCCAAACAACAGATCCATATTCGACAATAGGGCGAGTATAGGACGAAAGTATAAAGATTTTTCGTAACGTAGGGAACTGAAAATTCCTTTGCCCAACGTTTAGTACAGTTCAGAACGCCACAAGCCTTGTTTACCATCGTAATTATGTGGGAGTTGAAATACAATTTTCTGCCCAAGAGAACGCCAAGATCCAAAAATGAATCCACCGATTCAACAACATTGCCACCTAAAATGTATTTTGCCGAAAAGAATGATGATCTAGAAAACAGCATATGCTTACATTTCGCAAAATTAAGCTCCATCAAACTGGTGTCGCACCACGTCTGGAAAGTAGACAAATCCCTCTAAAGTAAAGTATATTAACAAGGATCCTTGTAAGAAAAATAGATCTTCACGTCATCAGCGTACATTAATAATTCAGAGTGCATTATGGAGGCGGGTAAGTCGTTAATGAATAACAAGAATAGAACCGGGCCAACCTGACTGCCCTGAGGCACCACAGATGACACAAAAATAGATCTTGAGAATGATCGGCCAAATGATACCGTCTGTTCTCGGTTTATTAAGAAAGAACTAATCCAATTCAGCATGTTAAAATTAAAACCCATTGCTTCGAGTTTATATAATAACAAATTTTGGTTAACTTTATCAAAAGCTTTACTAAAATCCGGAAAAATCACATCAGTTTGAACTCCATTAATAAATCCGTCAATAATAGAAGAGGGAAACTAAAGTAAATTAGTCACGGTAAAGCAATTAGTCCGAAAGCCATGTTGACATGGATTTAAAATAGGGGAAACATAATGAGAAATTACCTCTGTGACTTCTCAAAAAGTTTAGGAATGGCACTCAATTTTTCAATTCCCCTATAATTTGCAACATTTACTAAACTACCAGATTTATGGAGTGGGATTATATAAGAGCTCTTCCACTGTTCAGGAAAATGACCGAACTTCAACGAAGCGTTAAATAAGAGAGTCAACGGTAAGCTGAGAGAATTCGAGCAGTATTTCAACATAGAGTACGGGATACCATCAGTACCAGCTTTATTCGAGGCTTTCAACCTGATCAAGTTATCTTGCAACCACGAATAACGGGTATTATTTGGAAACATCATTGGCCCGGGTGGAATAAATAGATGCGAAAAAGTCGGCGAAACAATTAGCAATAGACTCCTCATCTGAATAATCAATACTGTTTATTTTAATCCTACACTGTGGGGTTCCGTTTAAAATTAGCCTTCAACTTATCCAAATATAATCTGTAACTATCACGGGATTTAGAGTTGTATCTACTCCTAGCAACAATATACCTAGCATAGTCTGCTAGCAGTCCAGATTTTTTATACTTTGTCGAATTTAATTTTTTTCTATGTTTTCCATATTTCCATTCGCCGTAGGTAATGGATAAATGCCGCTTACCCATTCACCTTGTGTAGTATCTAATGTAGTATCAATATTTTAACCACTGCCTTGTGGGTAATGGGTGAACGATCGCTATTCAGTCCA
This sequence comes from Phaonia tiefii, assembly GCA_963931995.1. Taxonomy (NCBI): domain Eukaryota; kingdom Metazoa; phylum Arthropoda; class Insecta; order Diptera; family Muscidae; genus Phaonia; species Phaonia tiefii. The sequence goes on from OZ008367.1 coordinate 161,568,448, forward strand.
CACGGCAATAATAATGGGTTACCCATGGTAACACCGTGTAACCCGTTATACAGTGTAACCTGTTATACATGATTTTTTTTTGTAGTAAAAAAGACGAGCTTCCTTTTAAAGTTTCTTAGGCGCAGTTTCACAATTGCCCCATTTATTTAAAATGCCCGACGTTTCTCATTTAATGTGAAAGTTTTTTTGTGAGCTGTTAAATGTCTATTGTGAAACTCGCCCTTAAAAGAAAATTAAAGTGCTAACAACTTTATGGGAGTTGAAAGATTCCTTTGCAGAACGAACCCCTTAGCTAAGTATATTAAAATCCCGGTAGAACAGACCCTTCATAGGTCTCCCTACTTTTTATGGCCTTATGAACTGTTTATTTTGAGCCAAATATTATTTGAAAAATGTTAAAAAAATACAATGTTTATCAGTAGCGTAGCGCATTTTTGAGTTATGAAGTGCTCAGTGAAATTGAGAGACTTTTTTCCGTAGAACATTTCAGTCCACTATCTCGATTCCTAAGGTGTCCTTATTGCCTTTATTTTGAGAAATGTCCTTAAAAAAGAAACGAGTACCTTAAAACAGGACTCTTGGGTATTCAAAATGAATCTCGGACAATTTCAGTAGAGGTCATGAAAGACAAGAAATCGATATCATAAATTTTTACCGATCGTGTTGGCCCTTTTTCAAAACGGTCTTTAGATAGCGACCTAGACTAACCACTTTGAGGGTTACCACTAGTTATAGAAAGTGGTTACCCGTTAATTTTAGTAAAGGCGGGGAAAATGATAGTGGGCTATTTATATAGGTTACGAGTCGTTTTCATTATTTTCTTTAAAATTATGTGATTAAGGCGATATTTGTTTAATGTTCTGTAATATGAGTGTGATAACATCAAAAGCCTAAAATAACACTGATTGCTATTTCAAGAGTCACAAGTGTCGGCAATTGGAATACTACCAAGTATTGCTAGTACCGACTGTGTCGATGTATGTAGGTGGCTGCCCCTGTCTGTCTGTAAAACTTGTTGGTAGCACCATTAGACGACGTCATCAGGTTGGAATAGCGGCAATCACAGAGACAGTGGTATTATTGATATTAATTTCGCTTAAAAAAGCAAGAACCTGTAATGATTGTTGTTGTTGTTGTGTCCTTGCTACCAATATTGGCAACAGAATGTGGCTGTTGGTAGAATGTCTGACCCCTTCCACTCCCCTCCACCCAACACATACACACACTCACCCATTCTATCAGAGTTTATAAAAGGCTCGTGTTGCCTGTAGAACCATTTCAATTCACCGGCATTCTTGTGGCAACTAAAGCGTCGCAAGGACATATCGGTATTCGTTTTTATTCTACCATCCTTTACATTCATTACCTTCAGCGAGTTACCAAAGTGAAGTCCTTTAGTCCTTAAGTATGTAGTTCAGTGGAATATTCGCGGATATAATAAATTGCTAGAGAAAAGAGAATAAGACACGACACAACGAAATAAATATTAGTCAAAGTCAATAATTAAAGATCAAAAATGCGAAAAGTGTTAAATAAATAAATGGAGTTAATTTCAAGCTTTAAAGGAAAAATTAAAAATGTTGCACAGTGCTGTTCTCAGTGTTCATATAAAATGAGGATTTTATAAATCGATCTGCCACAAAATATGGATAGAACCTATAATACCCAACGCATTTGGACAACAAGCAATGGGTTCCTTACAGATCGCCGACGTCCCAGTTCCCCGGGTAAGATTTCAATAGAAATGTGAAACTTCAAGAAGTTATATCGAATTTTTGGAATATAGTTCAATACTAAAACTTATTGTTTACACAAAATTTCAGAAACTAGAAAGTTTAGACTTTATATATTCCACAATTTGAAGACTGAGATGCGACTTTCCTGCGAAATACAATTTAAAATACTACGTCACAAAGCACTGATTCATTGCTCATACAAATTTTAAACAAATTTACTTTAGGATGTATTGAAAGCGATTATTTTCCATTTCAAAGCAGTTCACACTGCGACAGAGATTGCATTTTCCGGCCAAAAGTCTTTAGACTTTTCAATTTTAGTATCGGCTTGAGGTCATAGGTATGAAAAAAAAACGAAGTTGTATAATTTTCCATTTATCGCAATTTCTTTAGATTCCAATATTTCTATCAACTTTCTTGATCATTTTCAACGATGTTGTGAGGTAATAAAAACTATACGACTAATCTTTGTTGTTGCAGAAGCTTAAAGCAAAGAGTAGTATATACTTTTTGTTACCTCACAATATCCTTGAAAATGATCGAAATATTGGAAACTAAATAAATCGTGATAAAAGGAAAATTATTCAACTTCGTTTTTCATATTTATGACCTCAAGCCGATACAAAAATTTAAAATCATAATAATAGGAAAGGTCAACTAAAAATACAACTTCGTCTTTAGACTTATCATAGCTGGCTAAACAAAATTCAAACTACACACTAGGATTTTCCGGGTCGTCAATTTGAAAACTGGACTTAAAATGCTACAATTCAATATGGCGGCGCGAATTCCTAAAAGTGGTCCAATCCGTCAACAAATTAGGCTAGAGATTATTTAAATTAGGCTGGAGATTTTGAAAATTTAAAATATAAAATCAGAATAGCGAAATATATTCTCTAATGCGATTCCATGAGAAAACATGGGTATTTTGGGCATTATGCAAATTGGTTCATTCAAATAATTAAACTATAATTTAATTATATATTGTATATATATATACATAGGTCATTTCATGTCAAGTGACCCAACTTTCGAAACCGATGTCTTCCGATCGGGATGAAACGTGCACCGGGATGAAACGTGCACCAGATTAGACAAAAACTTTCAACGAGATCGGGCAAGAACTCTTTGAGTTAGAGGGGGTCGAAAGTTGACTTTTTGGCCAAACAGGTGTTTTTTCCCATTCATGTAACTTTTTACCTATTGTTCTTAGCAAAATTTGTCCTGAGTGTTTTAGATAGCTATTTCTTCAATCTTTTTAAAAAAAATAATAAAAAATAAAAAAAAATTTCTTGATTTTTTTTCGCAAAATTAAAAATTTTTTATTTTTATTTTTCCCCATTTCTATAGGGAACAGTGATTTTATTTCTGAGGTTGACATACTTATTGTGGGTATTATAGTATCGAGGGTATGAAACTTTAGTTAGACATGTTACATACCGTTGGAAAGGTTAATTTGTCTAGTTTCTCAGTATAAGTTCTATTTGTAAGGTTTTAGAAACACTTTCACAACAATAGAAACAAATTCAAAATAGTGCATATGCTAAAACTTGAAAAACCGTTGTTTTGAGTTACAGAACATTTATTTTGATAGATAAATAGGTCGAATCCCACTAAGGGACTATAAAGCTCTTAAAGGAAAAGACCTAAGCTTTCTTTTGAGCAAAAAAATGGTCTTCTCTTGAAAAAAAAAATCCAAAAAATTTTTAATTTTGCAAAAAATAAAAATCAACAAATTTTTTTTTTATAATTTTTTTTAAAAAGATTGAAGAAATAGCTTTCTAAAACACTCAAGACAAATTTTGCTAAGAACAATAGGTACAAAGTTACATCGATGGGAAAAACACCTGTTTGGCCAAAATGTCAAAATTCGACCCCCTCTAACTCAGAGAGTTCTTGACCGATATCGTTGAAAGATTTTGCCTAAGCTACTATCCAATAGGACTAACCTTGGTGCAAGTTTCATCCCGATCGGAAGTCATCAGTTTCAAAAGTTGGGTCACTTGACATGAAATGGCCCATATACATATGTATACATAATTAACTAAACATTTGAATTTAACTATTTATAATAATTCATTAAGGGTTGCAACTTTAAATAAATGGCAACCCTAGATAAATATGTGGCCACGCTAGGTCAGATTGAATTACTATTCGGAGTATGTGTAAAAGCTTTAGTTGGAGTGGTGCCAGAACAAAATGTGGGCAGACCAATCAATAACACATTGCGACAACCAAAATTGGTGAGATTTCTGACTACCGAGAAAAGTTACGTCTGTCAAAAAAAGTTATACGTGTCCCGGAGTTTCCTTGGGACACATCTCGGAATTTGGTAAGTATCATATAGGGGAATTTGTGCCGTTAGGGGCTTTTTTGTTTGACATAACTCGAAAACGACTAGTCCGATTTTGCTGCAACAAACTTAGAAAAGCTAAGAATTATAATTCCTTTAATCGATTGATATACTGTTTCTCTATATAATCAACAGTTTTGAAGTTATAAATAAATTTATGAAAAAATGTATGCCTAAAAAATTAAAAAATTGTATTTTTAAAAATCATGAAAAATCCAAAACGGAAAAAAGTGTCAAGTCTTATTACTTTCGCCTAAAGTCATATAACCTTTAACCTTAACTTATGAAAATCGTTGAACGCGTTTCGCTTTTATTCACAATAAAGTGAAGGTATCTCATTTTTACAAGAAATTGATTTTTTGTTTCAATGAATACTAAATGAATTTAAAAAATTTGCTCGAGGATATGCACAAAGTTCTTTGGAAAAAACTTTGATGACTCAGAGTTAAAATAAAGTATCTAATAAACAAAAGCTATTTAAATTTTATGATTGACTTTTTCGATTCAATTGATAGTTTACGCTTTATATTCATTTACAGGGAAACAAGGGAAGAGTACTTTTTTTTACTGATGTGTGTTTTTCCGTTGGCTACCTGTAACTGATGATTTTTCTATAGAAATTCCATGCACATTTATGAGTGCTCAGTATTGGGAAAGTTTTGAAAATTTTGAAACCCACAAGCTCATAACACGCTCAAAGTCATAAATGATGTTAAATGAACTCACAATAAAAAAAAAATTCTGAACCCTGCTTTTAGAACTGTGAATCAGGTAAATACGCTCCTTTAACAGATGCCTCCATTGATAAGTACCTGTCAGTTCAATATTGAAAAATACGTAGTATTTCTGGGTGTTCATTGATCGATTTTTGTGATTCTACAAGTGACGATGAACGGGAAAAAAACAAGTGATTTTTCTCTGTTTTTTTACAACAACATATAGTGACGCTATAACGAAAGTATAAAATCGACTTGAGTGCAAATTGTCCAGAAAATCTCAATGTATTTTGTTACGTTTGTGGCAAACGAGCTCTTTCAACAAATACTGTATCACTCACTGAGCAAGTGGAGCGTGCTTTTATACTTTATTTGGATTCCGAAATTATTCGCGGCGTTTTGTGAGCCTCAGACAAAACTTGTAAAACGTGCTACAATGCTCTTACCATGTGGATACAAGGGAAACGCAGTTCAGTTTCTTTTGGTGTACCAATGATTAGGACTGATCCAGGGGAGCACAATCCCGACAACTGTTACAAAAAAATTTGTGGAGTAAATCTTAAAGGCCTCAAACGATGAGTTTACATCTCTGTTAAATGTGCATAAACACCTTATCAGCATTCGGATCAAATACCAATTCTACCGCTTCCAGTCCTGAAGGAGAAACTTATTTTTCTATTGCAACAATGGATCAAACGGATTTTGCTTATGAAGCAATACCTGAAGCCGGCCCAACGAACAAAATAATTAAAATTTTAGAAGTAAGAATGGACAAGATTGTTGGAGAATTAAACTTGTCCCAACGTGAAGGAGAAAAACTTGCCCAGCTTTTGAAAGAAGACAACAATTTGGAGTCTAATGTCAAAGTCACTGGATATCGAAGACGACAATTGCTATTCAAACGTTACTTCACAGTCAACGAAGGGTATACATTTGTTTATTGCCACCATATAAAGGGTCTGATGGAGGCGGTGTGCATTAATTACGTTGCACGTGATTGGCGAATGACTGAACTCGCTGGTGGCTGACATTTTTTGGTGGTCGCAAAAGACCTACGATCCCGATAATGAATATGAAGAAGAAGAATATACAATGGGAGTTTCCTGGGAGGGTAGGTTACAAGACTGAAGTGAACTGACTGATTAAAATCAATAGACTAGTTTCCAGATGAAGACAGATCCTCATCCAATACAGACTCCAAACAAGAAGGCGAACCACCACGCAAGAAAGTAAAGGGAGCAAGCAAACGAAAATAAATTCATGCGTTCATCGAATATCATGGCCTATGTCTCATTTTGTTCAATGGTTATGGGACTTTACGCGAAAATAATAAGACTTGACAATTTTTTCCGTTTTGGAATTTTCATGATTTTTAAATAAAAAAAATTTTAATTTTCTAGGCAAAATATAATTTTTTTCTTCATAAATTTATTTACAACAGCAAAACTGTTGAATGTGTAGACAATACAGTTTATAAATAGTTTAAAGGAATTATAATGCTTAGCTTTTCAAAGTTTGTTTTCGAGTTATGTCAAACAAAAGAGCTCCAAACGTGACAAATTCCCCTATATGATACCTACTAACTTGAAATCGATATATCTTGACTCCTAGACATGACCCGGGACACATAGAACTTGATTTTCACTGATAGAACTTTTCCCAGTAATCCAAACCCCGCCGAACACTAACCCCTAGCATTTGTCGCACAGTGCCATCCGAAAATATTAATGAAATTGAACGTCACTTGAAATTTTTCTAAATTTCAATTGATATTTTCTGAATTTTAATTTATATTATCTAAATTTCAATTGATGTTTTCCGAATTTCAATTGATTTTTTCCAAACTTCAAGTGATTTTTTTCTGAGTTTCAACTAATATTCTCTGAATCTGGAATTTCAATTTGATTTTATCGAATTTCAATTAATTTTTCTACATTTCAATTGATATTTTCCGATTTTCAAATAGTAGCAATTCTAATTTCCTGAATTTCAATTACAAATTTTAAATTTCATTTAATGGGTTCTTAATTTCAATTGCAAATTCCGAATTTCAATTAATACTTTCTGAATTACAATTGAAAAATATGTAGTCAAGGCGAATTATGAAAATGTAATAAAATTGTGTTCAAACAAAACGATCCTCTTGCTCCAGAATGAAAAGTGTGTGGATCTGTTACGCATCCGGTATTAGATTTTTTTAAAATTCAAAATGGCGAATCCAATATGGCGGACTATTTTTGAAATAGTGCGAAATAGTAGAATTGTAAAATTCAGAATAGTTGATTCAATATGGAATTTTGAGGGATTGAATTTTAATGTACATTCGAATCCAGGAGTTTTGGCGTTGTTGATTATGAATTTGAAGTCAAAGTTCCAAACTTAAAAATGGCTGATCCAATATGCAGATGGACTTTTAAAAAATTAAATCAATTTTCACATTAGTTAATATCTCAAGGTTACTGGGGTTGGTGATTACGAATTAGATGCATTCCAAGATAGTGAAGTTATATATCTTTTGTTCCCTGAGTGATGAGTTTCAAACAAATTGGATCAATTGCAGAAAAGTTTGCAATATATGATTTTTTCTTACCTTTTTTTTATCAAAAGCGTCTAGTTTGAAGCTACTTTATGAAAAATCTAATGCAGCTAGAAAGCTGCGGTTTGTTGCAGTAGAAAGAGTGTGGTGTATGCTATAAGAATCACCAAGAAATGGTTTGCTTTTTACCTATATGTCTCTTTTAACTTTCCCTGTCCCTGACACTTTTGCACGCGTTCGAGCCATTTGTCATAGCATTTTCCCCCATTCCGCTTGAGACACCGCATATTAAGGTATTTAACGTATCAACGGTTTCAGCTACATTTGAAAATCGATGTCCATGCAGTTTATTTTTGATGTGCGGGAACAAGAAGGAGTCAATATTTCGATGTTTTGAGTGCTCGAAAAGTCAATTGTTTTAATCGATGTGCGAGACCTCAAATTATTATTACGTGGAAGCTTTCGCGTGTTTCCCCCAAACATCCAGATACTTACATGGAAACATATGTGTATTTCATCCAAAACATGATAATATTTGAAACGAATTATTCTTTGCTTTCAATATAAATATATTATATATTATAATTAATTTTATCAATATTAATCCACAATATGAATAATTAAAAGATTAAAAGGTTTAAAACGGCCCTGTTTACATTTACTTTATTTGCCTTTTTTAATGAAATATGAATCTGCTACTATTTTGTTTGTCCGTTCTTAGTTGTCTCTCAGGTTTTGGGTTTTAGAACGTTTCAACTACTCGTTGGCTATCACTATGCAAACAATATACTTATAAGCAAATCTAGTTCCTGCAAGCCAAGCGTGAATTAATTACTTGTGTTTGGTTTTATTATATTTCACAAATGTTCCGCCATTCCGATTTTCTCAGTAAAGGCTCGGACAGTCAAACAGCTTCACGTTAATGCCGTTTCTAGTTTATTTCCTCACAATAGTTTCTAATTTTGGTAGCACACATACATATATACGACACACATACACAAAAACCAAAGCAACATCACAAACTATTTAACCGGCCGAGCCTTTGTTTGTTCTTTTTTCACTGATCAAGCGCTTTGGTATCCTCTGTCCGATGAATGCACCAGCCAAAGTAAGAAATGCATCAGCCAAAATAAGAAACACTGACTTCATCTACAATTTACACGCATTCAGGAATATTTATGAATCACTGACTGAGAGAATAATAAAAAAATACAGATACACTCGTACAAGATGGTCGCTCTCGTTGCCCCTTTTTTATTGTCTTACTCTCGAGAGAGCATTAACAGTGCAACAAACACAGCTGTAATTGTATCACAAACACAGATGTATGTTTGGGTCGCAAACATTATTATAATATATTAATCATTGTGTCTCAAACATGTAATATTAAATAGCAAATACAATGTGTTTGGGCACAGGTATATTATACTTGCAACAAACTCCAAACACTCTCTGAAGAGTGGCTTAAATTATTCTTGAGACGCTTTGCAAATTGACAAGATCATTACAAACGAAATGAAATTCAAACACAATGCTTCAAGTACTTGATGATTTTGTGAGAATTCTCCTGTGTATTTAAATAAGGGAGGACCAATAAGTCCGTTACTTTTCGAACTTCCCTCGTAGTTATATGAACTGCAACACTTCTCCCATCAAGTACTACCGGTTAATAGCCTACTGTCAAATTTTGAGAAAGTTCCGTCAATAACCTTGCGTTTAACAGCTGTTCAAAACATACAACCTCGTGCATTTTTTTACAAATGGAAAAAAGTGAATTTCGAGTGCTCATTAAACATTATTTTTTACCAAAAATACTGTCAATCAATCCAAGGAACAACTTGATAAATACTATGGGGACTCTGCACCATCGATTTCAATGGTAAAAAAGTGGTTTACTGAGTTTCGTTGTGGTCGCACAACTACAAATGACGCCGAACGCTTTGGACGGCCAATTGAGGGCAATACACCCGAAAAAATCCACGATATGGTGTTGGCCAATCGAAGAGTAAAAATGCGTGTGATTGTTGATGCCATAGGCATTTCATATGACAGTGTGGTTTCGATTTTAAATGATCAGTTGGGTTTGAGAAAGCTGTCTGCCGCGTTTGGTCTCAATTGACCGCAAACGTAATCGTGTGACAACTTCAAAGGATGGTTTGCAGTTGTTTAATTGAGCTACGAATTGGTACCTCATCCACCATATTCTCCGGATTTAGCCCCCAGTGCCTAGTTCCTATTTCCAATCCTAAAGAAATGGCTCGGTGGAAAGAGGCTTAGATTCAACGATGAAATTATTGATCAAACACATGCCTCTTTTATGGACCTCGAAAAATCGTATTTTTGGAAGGGATACAACAATTGGAGAAACGTTGGACTAAGTGTATTGAGCTAAAAGTAGATTATGGTGAAAAATATTTTTTTTTTGCAAAAAAAAAACTGTGTTTCGTTCAAAAAGTCACGGACTTCTTGATCCGCCCTCTATGTAGGAGCCCATAGCAGACATCTGCCTAATGGCTAGTACTGGGCTCAATCAGGAAAGATGTGCAGTGGATTCTTCCTCATCGTTAGAATTTCCACATAAGTCATTGGCCCTAACCTTTAGTCTCGCTGCATGGCTTTAAACTCAGACAGTGTCCTGCTACAACGGAAACAAGCTTTGATGATGTGAGCCTGGCTTGAGATAGAAGATCTACTATCGACTAGATTTTTCTTGCTCACTGACAATCTTTGGGTCTCGTTCAATTCTCTTACATCTTTAAATAGCTACTGGTATTCCTATACGTTTCATATGCTGCGGAACTCGTGAGATATTCCCTAGTTTTGCCAGCTCATCCACTCTGAGGTTCCTCGGAATATTCATGCGCCCTGGCAACTCAGGTGAATATTGTACTGTCTGCGGCAGTCTTGATTGGTTACTGATTGATCAACGATACTGATTCCAGGAACTTGATTACCGGCTGATTGTGAAAGAAGGCATTGACCCCAATTACTGCTGGACTATAATCTCTCAGGCAGTCGGCCACTTCCCTACTAGCCAGACTTTCCGACAAGCGTAGTTCCACATACCAAACCTGGTCATTCATTGTCGACCAATCCATGTAGAAATTCACATATCCCTCTATACCACACGCATAGAAGTTCCGTTAGATGTAAACAATCCCAGAGGGTATTCATTACGAAAGCGAGGAAAAAGTCGCATGTTTGTCCAAAAGACTGTAGACTCATCTTTTTTGTGAACCGATTGGAAGGGATGTGCCAAAGACATCGATTTTTCTTAAGGACTGCACTTTTGTCGCAGTTGTCGTTTTAGAGGATACCTTTAACAACATCTTACCGGGATTGATAAAATCAACCCTATCGCCGCTTTGTGGATATCAGAAGAGCATTAATTTGATCTATGCACTACTTACCCGAAGGCTCGCCCCTTTGCCTAGATATGTGAATAGAGGAACTCCCAAGGCGAGTCTTATCTTCGATTTTCTGGAGTTCTGCATTGCCTAGTGTTTTCCTCGTGCTGGAGGGATCAGTTAGCATAGTCGTAGCATATGATGACGGCCTTGGAATTGCAGGACAGGGAAAATGCCATTCCACATGCTGATATGTGCTCCAGGGCTTAATGAGAAGGCTCTATAAGTGAGTCGCGGATAATGTGCTGAGTGCAAATCCGGGTATAACCCACATCGTTCTCTTTGGCAGGAAGCAGATGGATTCGAATATTCAGCCATTGTCTCTAGGTGGTAGACAATTTTGCCTAAGGGAAAAATTCCTAGGGGTGTGAGTCACGAGAGAAACCCTAGTTTCAAGCCAAGCACTATGGATAGGTTCAGATAGGTTAATGTGGTTCTCCTTGACCACAGGTGAGCTCCGCCCCCCAAGATCATGTTAGATACGACTGTTAGCGCCGCTCATAAAATATAGGTGCTACCCTGCATTAAGGAGCAACCAAGAGACGAAGAATTACACCATTGGTATTCACGATTACGTGGGATAACGAACGTCCAGTATTCGCATATACTCCAACGTGACTTCATTCTTCCGGACACGAGCTACCAATTGATCAACTCTCTGTACGTGAGGTTCTCCTCCTTGGTAAGGAGTGATACCAGACCTCTTCTGTGGTGAGGGTCACGGAGCCCTTGTCTCGGGAATATGTACCCGCCTAGCAAATTTCGTTACTGGGTAACTAATATACAAGGCAATTACATTCCTTCTACCAGCGATTTTTGTGGCATCCACAGTCAACACGATACTCCCACAAGGAGGCCAACCACGCCCGTACTACCAGATATGCATACTCTCTATTCAGAGACTCGCAGTGAAGCTACTGCTAGCTTTCTAACAAAATATGGAGACAGTCTTCGACTGGGGCTTCGCAGTCAAATAAAATCGATCTATTAGACCGAATATATTCCGCGATCCGTGACCTGTCACTATGAAACTAAGGCTTAGACTAAAACCATTGTCCTTCCCGACGACATCTACATCCGGTATAAACCTATACGTTACTAGACCGTTGGTACTGGAATTCCAACGGCCCTGCCACTCAGATGTGATTAACACATCCGAACGAGACTGCCGCTCACTCCTACTCATGCTCTCTGATCCAACAATGAGCCAATCTGACTCAGCCCGTGCGCAGCCCTCTTGAGTTTGAACTCCATACTACGACGCATCACCTATATATCAAGAAAAGTGGCACCCATCAATAGCTATAGGGCCTGAGTAGACACCATACGTCAGACCAATCCCATTACTCTCCGAACAAGAATAAGTGACGCTGCCTCTCCTCATAACGTGCCTATTTTTTCCCACCACGTTCGTCAGTTTTTCGCGTAGTTTCCCTATATGATGAGGCCAAAAATTCATCCTTTCTCCCATGGCGCCCCGAGATACTTCACCGCTATGGGTACTGAATTGCGCCACCACCAGTAACACGCACGATTCGAAAATCGGACTTGAAACTACCCTTCAGCAATATGGTCACTGTATTTTCCACCGATCTACTTACTACTGAAATCGGAGTGTCACCGCCCCACTGAGTGACAATACCCATCAAGGCCAAGGATATCTGTTCCAACTCGGAACGAGAACTACCTTCGGCCATCTTGACAAGGATATCAGCATATCTTCCATTCGTCTCAAGATCATGCAATTGTGAATCCATCATCAAGTTCCACACAAAATGGAAATGGAACTCTGCGGACATCCTCGGACCACATCGACACATTCTGAACTATTAACTCAAGGGCTAGGATCAGTAGAGTCATAGTGCCCCAATATTCATGTAAAAATGATACTCGTAACGATGGAGTGTATCCCCGAGTATAAGTATATTCAACAGGATATATACAGCTGTTTGCCGCCCTAACTTTTTCTATGGGATTGACGTTTGGAGGACGGTAATGGAAATGCCCACATACCTAAGCCTGTTGAAAAAAGGCTACACAGTGATAATGATGTGCATCATGGGTGCCCATCGCATTACGCCTACCGAGATGTTGGTGATTATGCGTCATATCATCGCTACGACATAAATATACATTGCAGCAACGAACTATTTAATAAACCTGACGATATTACCGCTTGTGCAAAAAATATTAACGTTGTGGTGTTGAATTATATAAAATTTATAAATTCATCGCAACAAAGCAAATATTCATTGCCATTCATCGTCGAATGTGCGAAACTGTTCATTGCTGCAAAGAATATTTGCACTATGGCAATGAATTTTCGATGTTAGCTGATTTTTTATATGATTTTTTCAGTGTACAATAGCATTGGTTCAGTGAGACACACACTGGTTCAGAATATATTTCCGTGCGTCAAAAGGCCAGTAACTTTTGATCTAGTGAACATTTTTGAGTTGTGTAATAAACCTGGTTTTAGATAACTATCCAGGGATACAGCTACTAATATTGCAAATATTATTTGCTCATTATTCGATTTCAAAGAAACCCAACATTTTAAAATTTTTGTTTTTAAGCTATATTTTTTCATGTAATTTTTCAAACTTCGCATAACAAATTCAGAATTTTTCGTTTTACAAATTTTCAAATTTTGAAACTTGGATTAAATCTGTTCGTTGCTGCCATGAATATTTACATTTTAAATTTTCTACGATATGTGACTTTTGATGGATAGTTTTTCTTCAGTGCGTCCATGAATCTGTGCATCAAAAGAATAAGCATCGTAATCGCAACTATGGAACATATTCATCGCCGTAATGCAACATATTCATCACAGCATTGGTACATATTCATTACATTGGCAAAAATTTTTTCGTTGGGCAAAGTTGAAACCCCGATTTACGAATAAAATTTTCATCGATGTCTATCTCTGGCATGTGATTTAGTTTGGTTCCGTGACAGTCAAGTTTGTTTATATTATTTGTCCAGGCTGCGCTTCCAAGTATTTGGTAGTCTTCCTGGCCTGCCCTACCCATGAGGTTTAGCAACGATATACTGACGTTTTAATTGGCCGTGCCATTAGCATCTGGCGCATTGACCCTACAATTGCAATTTCCTTTAGTAAATGTGGATGTAGATATAAACTCCCACACCAGAAATGTGTTTTTATATTTTAACAGACAAACGTTAAACATTATCCCTTCTGAAACGGAAGTCCTGCAACAATATTCTCATTAAAACATTTGTTTTAAATAGTACTAGTTCTTGTCTCTAAATAATAACCATTTGTAGTAATTGTATTATTCATATGAAATTATATTATAAAATTTTAATACAATTACCCGCATGTAAATTATTTTACAACACGCAGCTCGACACATTAACAGAGTCCAATGAACCTTTATTTAAGTTTAATTTCATATCTTTAAAAACAGAACATGTACATCAATATAAAATTACGATGTATTAAGTTCCATTAACGGAACTTAAAAAGAGGAGTTTTAGACGCAAACCCACAGTGGTGACTGATAATATGGCATTTTAATATAAATCGATCGTCTAAGACTCCCTTTCAACCTAGATTTATATTTGTTTTAGTTTGATCAAACTACAATTCACACATACCAAACGATTTCCACAAAATAAGGTATTGGGCCTAGAACACACTTTATCGCAAATGGGTCCCTCCTCGTTCTGATAAAAAAAATAAATTTAGGGGAGAGCTTCTCACAATCAACAAGCAGTGCGTTTTCTAGTTTTACACTAGCTGATTGGGACCTACAGTTTTATACCTGTTTCGAAGTTTTTTTTAGAAAATTTTCATGACTTATTTGTCGATAGTGTTGCTACCACTAAGCGAGGTGATCGTTGTCGAAAGTTATTTTTGAAAGTCAGAAATGGGATCGAACCCACATTCTCATGGACAAGAGTTCTGTACAGAAACCGATGTTTTGAGAGAGACCTCTATATAAATGAAACTCCCAGCTGGTTCCTAAGATTATTGAGAGAACGTTTTACTTAGGAATTGAGTACAATCGAGCACAATAACATAGAAAATAATAACTGTGATTTATTTTCAATTAAGTTAATGTTTGATCACAAATATCAAACTGAACAATATATTTGCTGAGTCAAACAAATATTTTGTCAAAACACTGAGCTGAGAACCAAAAAGTATTATTATTCTCTCTGTCTCTCAGTGTCGATATACATGGTTATCAATGCTAATGAAATTTTGCTTTGGGTACGCAAAATATTCGTATTACACGCTGGAATTGTGTGTGGCAACACTGAATTCAATGAAAGCTGAGAGACCATGCAATAAATACAGTTAAGCTGCATATGTGTACGTATTTCATTTACTGTTTCCGGCGCATAGGTCTACGCTATGGCGTTGCGTAATCCGATACGGGCTTATCTGGATTTATCTTTTTCTGACACGATTCGGATCCGCTACAGAACATCTTTCGCTGATGCCATTCAAGTAACAAAGAAGAAATATGTTAGTACTTTTAATTAATTTAAACTACCTTATATTACTTACTTACATACTTAGGTGGCCTCAAACAACCCAGAGCATTCAAGAGACTTACAAAATGAGTATAACATGTTTCTCCAACCGGCTTCATCTTCATATTTTATCCTCCAGTTGGTAACACCAAGCTCTCGCAGGCAGTATTCCATCTGGTCATTCCAGCGAAGCCCTATTTTCGTTGTCCTTCGAGTACGTTTTTGATACGCATAACTACATCGCTGTCGGGTTACAGATTATACAGCTCGTGGTTCGTCCGTCGTCGATACTCGCCGTTTCCTATTGTAGGTCCATTTTTCTCTCGACGACTCCCAGTGATATTTCATCAGCATGCGATATGACCCAAGATTCTGTGCTATAAAGCAATACGGCTTGTATGAGAATCTGATATAATTGGATCTTCGTTTATACAGAACTGGTCTCATCTCTGAAGTGTTTACTAAACCCGAAATAACACCTGTTTGCAAGCACAATTCTCCATTTGAGTCGACGCTGACATCATTGGTTCTGTTTACGGCAGATTCTTAGTATATATATTCGTCCACCACCGCGAAATTATAATGGTTATCAACGTTCACACTTGCATCCAATCGAGTGGATGTTCTGCTCGCCGAAACCATTAATTTTGTCTTGTCCTCGTTTACTGTCAACCGCACTTTTACTGATTCCATCTCAATTCTCGAAAATATTGCAGTATGTTCTCTCAGATTGCGCTCAATGATGTCTAAATCATCAGCATACGCGAGCAGAATGTGACTTTTGCTGCTAATCGTTTTATTCGTGTTGGCAGCAGTTTTTGTCACGATGATGTCAATTAACATGTTGAAGAGATCGCATGATAGGGTGTTGCCCTGCCTGAGGCCTTGTCTAAATGGTTCGATGAGATCATTACCAATATTTACTGAAGATTTCGTGTCGGCCAGTGTTATTCTAGAAAGGCATGTGAACTTAGCAGGAATACCAAGCTCCGACATAGCTTGGACAGTTTTCCCCGTATCGGGCTATTGAAGGCAGCCGTACAATCTACAAAGAGGTGGTAGGTGTCAATATGTTTTTCGTGGGTTTTTGCCAGGATTTGGCGCAGTGTGAATATCAGGTCGATAGTTGACGTTCCCGGCCTAAAGCAACACAGATAAGGTCCGATCAGTTCTCCAACAAACGCCTTTAATCTTTTGTACATTACGCTCGAGAGGACCTTGTATGCGTTGGATAAAAGGCAAATTCCACGATAGTTCGTACACATACTCGGGTCGCCTTTTTGAACACAGCACTTAGTACGCTAGACTTCAATCGTCGGGGTATGCATTCGTATAGCCATATATTGCATATAAGCTAATGCATGAACCTTTCTTGTTCATAGTCCCAGCCTTAAACTGCTCAGCTGGTAGTCCATCAACATCAGCGGCTTTGTTGTCCTAGAAAGGTGACAGGAGGGTAGCAGCAGTCGAAGCAATCATCCTGTATGTAATCCACACCCTCGTCTATATTGAAACCTCCTGGGACAAGTGAAGCAGACAAGTGATGTATCCATATTCCCAACATACTCTGCACATCTGTGACCAGATTTCCCTCCTTCTATCTACAATGGTCCATATCCTTTGGTTTGACTTTTAACTTTTCGGAAGAGATTACTTCCTTCTGTAGAATTAAATTTTTCCATTCTTACGCTTCCGCCCCAACCGTTGTCTCTTCTTAAATAAACGGGTTTCCTCTCACATCTTGCTCTTAAACCGGTCTGTGTGGCGTTGCAACAGACTGAAGCGTTGGCATAAATATATGGTCCGTTTTATCTCTTGCCATGGGACACTCTCTATCGTACCATGGTTTTTCTTTAAGCGAATTTTCGGAACCAAGTACGGTCTATTCAGCAGTTTTCATGTCATATCAGGAGGCGGGGGTGCGATCTGCGCCAGTATCTGAGTGAGATTATCTCCATAGACGGTGGCTATATCTGTCAATTGCAGCTTTCCAAATGTCTGGCTTTATTTCTGCATAACCTTGTTGCATAACCATATTACCTCCTCGAATCACCCTTGGATCCAGTACATTAGTACAGTTCAGTACAGGATTTTCGCCTGTTGATCAGTGGATCTCCAAATAGCCTTATTGATATCTTGAAGTAGGAATCTCGTTCTACTGGCAACAAAGTGTTTCGCCGCGGAAATATCTAACAGTGTGAATCCGTTATCGGAAGTCATGTCGTGTGGACTGAATTGACTGAATTTTATATTTCATATTATTTTTATTTTATATTCTTTAATGATTGTTCGGTTCAAGATCAATAACTATTAAAGAGCACTTTTTCATATGAAAAATGAAATTTTAATAGAAATGTTAAAAACAAATATGTATATGAAATTGATTATTATGGTGGATGGTTGGGAATTCCATCGTTCAGTTGTTATGTTCTTTATTAATTGTTCGGTTCAAGATCAATAACTATTAAAAAGTACTTTTTCATATGAAAAAGTACATTTTAATAGAAATATTATAATTGTATAAAAAAATGCTTATAAAGTGAAATAACAAGAGGAACATCTGAAACTGTCTCATCTATAACCCAAGCTGGTCTCCAACGCATGCATTTTGTTACTGTAACACCAACAAAATGCAATGTGATATTTTCGTGGCAAAATTTCCGCATGACAGCTGCCTTGGTATGGCGCGTGCTTAACGTGTAACGAATGTTTATGTACAGTACTTAATTTAACGAAAAATATGAAACGTGTAAAGCCACGCGCAGTTTTCTGTCTGATAAGAACCAAAGTTAGACCAGATTATGAAATTGCACAATCTTGCCCGAAATACAAGCGGGGTTTTAAAAGTTGACAATTCAATATCACTCAACCCCTTAATCATTAATGCCGATTCATATTTTAATATATTCAGCTAATGATTTGATTAGTTTCCAGGGCAACTTTTATATGTAATACCTTTCGTGCTAGATAAAGAAAATATTGCGTAGTGAATTTTACTGCTATCTCATTGTCCACGCGTATATTTGATAACTATTGTCACACAATGGGACGACCGGACATTAAAAAAGAACATTCAGCGAATCAGTTCGTGCACGTAAAAAGTTGGCTTAAATAAACACAATATTTTTATAATGACAGGATAGTGACACATGTGGGATATTTGTATGTATGCGGTTTGGAAAAATTGTCTTCCCTTATCAAGATGCAACGACAGACAATCGAATGAATGGACGGCCATAACGGGGCATACAGGCAAACATTCCATTCTCATTAACTGAACTCATGCATGTGGCGGTTTTTGATTTAATGCATGTTTGTGTTGACGACATGAGTCAAAGTCCTTCCAAATGTCCTTTCCATGTGCATAGGAACATATGGCTGGCAACATGTAAATACATACTGCATACACAAAGTAAGTGCATACACACATAGCGCATACATAAGTGAGTTTGCGTATGGAACGTGTACGTGAACGACGCCCACTTCCTGTTTCATTTACACTAAAGCTTCAATGGCTTTGACATGGAGGGATTGAGCTTCCAAAACTTCATCCACTGACGCACTTTAATAAATTCCCAGCAAACCAAATGCCCTGAAGTCGTTGTCTTTTTTTATGGAGTGTTGAAGTTCACGAAGGAACTAGTTCAATTGAACGAAGCACGATTGTGAACTATAATATAAATATAAACTAGACAGACAAAAGATCAAGCATAGAGTAATACTTAAGAGTTTCCATTACTCTCTTCGCTGCCCCTTCACGACGACGTGGTAGTAGGCCATTTCATAGAGTTTTATTTGCTCCTGTATTTTACCAATTTTACACTTTCGTTGGACATAAAACGAAACAACATAAAACATAATTCAGCTGTCATTAGTATCAATAAACACTATTTAAAATTAGTTCCTGTCTTCTTTGCTCTCTCAATCTCCATCATCGGCCTAGTACCTTTTCGATCAGCTGTGCCCTAGAATCCCCCTGGATCTAGATAAGAGTTTCTATCACTCTCCATACGTTCTCTCGATGACGACGAGGTAGTCGGCCATTTCATCGAGTTCGATTTTCTGTGGAACTTTACTCTTTGGTTAAAAATAAAACGGACAGAAATAAAAAGAAATGCGTATTTTCGTACGATGATTTGAACTTAGTTTTCTGCATGGTTTGCTTCTGGTTGCTTATCGCTATCATCATCCACTCTGTTTTCTTTTTTTATTTCCTACTACATAGTTGATCAGCTGTGTCATGGATACCCCCTGACTCCACTTTTTTGCAATTCCCTTTTTTTGCAATTCCGTTGTGAAGTTGTCTCCGTCATTTTCAAGTTCATGTTCCCTCTTTCTCACCCAATTTGCATGGCTGTTGGTTTTATAACGGAACGGAGCTATGAAAAACTTACAGTAAATCCAAGCGGTCATATGCTACAGTTTATAAGAACTGTGTAACTAAAATAACATAAAACACAAAATTGAACTAGTGAACTAAATGAATACTAAATTGGGAGCTTACTTGTTGAATGCACTGATATTGCCTCCACTAATTTGTAATGTCGTTCTTAAAAAAAATCGCCTTCAATTTGTTTTCGATACGAAAAATATATGTTTGGATTGCCATGATGTCGGAAGGAGTTGTCGGGGGAAATTCTAACGTTTTTACTGACAAGTCTTGCAAACATCCGACCGAATACCTAAGTAAACACCTTGGAAAATTCTTTGAACCGAAGTCTTAAAGAAGTCTGAGCGGCTGTCGTCAGAATCTCTCTCTTTGTTCTGAAGACATATCGTAAATCTGTTCGCAATCCGGCCAAAAATCGTGTTATATTCGTCAAGTCGTGTTGGCATCTGTTCGAAATCTGTTTTAAAATCTATTGAAATTCCTATTTTAACCCCAATTTGGTATAAATTGATAATCACAGTAGATTATATTTTTGTGGGCGTCGGTGGTGCACTGGTACTGTTCGTGGCTCTTGTGCATGAAAACAGGGGTTCCGTTCTTCTGGCCACCATACATTTTTATCGATGGCGGTCACCTCATTTAGTAACATCGACACTATCGAGTATTTAGCCATGAAATGCCGTTCGGAACCGTGTAAAATGATTTTGTTAAGTCTAAGGAAGGCTAAGTCATGGCCAAATTATTTTGTTAGGATCCACTAAACCTTTCGAAATAAGAACAGAATGGTTTACCCATAGAGTAATTTAATATAGAGCTGCCATCTGGCATATCCCCTCACACTATTCGTGGTGCGGTCGGTGTGATAGAGAGTTATTTGATGTAAATCGACTTACACCAGGTGTAATTACATAATTGTTAACTTAAAATTGTCATGTCGTTTTGATGAAAAACTGTCAAATTTGAACATGTATTGGACTTATTTGTTGTATTTTATTGTTTGTATAAATTTGTGGTGTATTTACACAAAAATTTTAACGCACAAAACGAAATACCGTTGCTGATTTATTGTTGGTTGGTTTGAGCCATTGCCTCTATCTGGTATTATTAAAGCAATACTTTCCAACATCCAACCACCCATCTGCAACACACCAAATATCATAAATTTTTCTGAGAGAGCTACAAAATAATACAAAATAATTTAATTTACAGAAACTTAAACTTATTTACAAAAACATTCAATGAGAACACTCATCTGTGAACGGTTTGAAAACTCTCTTCAGGGAACTGTTTGAGGATACCCTTTGTAAAATCACTCCATTGGGTTCCGTCGATCGCTTTCAGATAATCGAGAACTTGGTGTGTCGAACAGTTGCTGAGTCGGGTTCGTATTAGCTGATAACGGCTAAAGATGGGTTGGTTTCGTACTTCAATAAGAGCATCTTATATTCGGACGGGTTGTACGGGATCGGAAATCTGAGTTACGTCGGTTAGTCTTGCTGAAATTATCAGCCGAAGCTGGAATGCGAAGGTGCTAAACTGAAATACTTATATTCAACCAGAGCCACCCTGTTTGAATAGTCAGTCGATTCAGCCAGGGGTATCCATGGCACAGCTGATCGAGTATGTAGTAGGAAATTGATAGAAAACAAAGTGGATAGGCGAGACAGCGATAAACAATCAGAACCACACCATGCAGTAAACTAAGTTTAAATAGTGTGTAATTGCTACTAATGAAGGCTAAATTATGTTTCATATTCGTTGCATCGAACGAAAATTCCCATTCCCATTCCATTGTATTTCCAACCAAAGAGTAAAATACAACCACAACTCGATCTCGTTGGTGCCGTGAGAACGTAAGGAGAGGGATAGAAACTCTTATATATTTCTCTATGGTGTGACATGCTTATGTTGGTATGTGACTGTGGTGAGTATATTCTAAATATAATTCCTACTTAAACTATGTCGGATCGGATCATGACGTTTAATTTCAACCAGTGTAACACTGTAGGTCTCAATCAGTGAGTGTACAACTAGAATACGCACAGCTCAAGTGTTATGAGAAGCTCTGCCAAATCCCTTCATGGAATGTAATGGGAGAACATTCTGTTTCAGCTTCTATTTGTTTTAGAAATCAGAGTAGAAAGGTGAGAGAGCGATAACAACCAGAAGCAAACCATGCACCACACTAAGTTCAAATTGTGTTTGAATGATACTAATGACAGCCAAATTATGTTTTGTATTGGTTGCATTGAACGAAAATATGCATTCCCTATTATTTCTGCCCATCCAAAGAGTAAAATTCAATTCGAAATCGATGAAGTGCCCTACTACCTCGTCGTAAGAGAGGGATCGAAACTCTTGTGTATTTCTCTATGATCGAGCGCAATGATCTGTGAATTCCTTCATCAATTTGATGAAACTTTTAATCATTTTACAACCTACGACACATTTCATTGAATTCATGAAGAACATTTCATCAATCTTTCTTCCATATTTCATCAATAGTATATGTTGATACGACGAAAATTGTACATGCACATTTTTCATCAATTTGATGTAAGTTTCCTATCAAGTTGAAGTACATTTTCCACAATTTCGATGTAAATTATACATCAATATGCTGTACATTTGAAGTCAATTAGATGTAAGGTGTTCATCAATTGGATGTAAGTTTGTCATCAATTTGATGTAAACTGGACATAATTTTGATGTAAATTATTTCTTAATGTGTTACCAAACTCTTTGGTTTATTTTTCATTGCAAAAAATGCACAATAACAGGTTATATGATATGAGAACATAGAAAATGCTCATAGCGTAAATATTTTAAATTTTCTACTAGCTTTTTTCTTTTTCTCTTAATTTTTTCAATACTATGCCCATATTTTGTCAATACTATGCCCATATTTTTAATACTATGCCATATTTATGCCTATAATTATTTCTAAATTCCAATGATGAAGATTGATGTAAAAAGATCATCAATTCAATGAAGCTGAAAGAGTTTAAGAATATCACAATCTTTAAACTGATGAGCCTTTTCATTAATTTGATGAAATTTGTCATCAATTTAATGTAGCACATTTGATGAACATTAATCATCGATGCGGTGTAAAGATTTTCTTTTAGTGCGAGTCAAGTTTTTCCTGTACCTTGATAAAATCCCCCCATATTTCGTTGAGAATTCGAGACGCAGTCTGGAAAATATGTCAAAAGACTTCAGACAATGCAAATAATTCTCTAGTATCAGCTAAAATCTGAAAATATGGTTTGCTGGGTTGCTAATTCTATTAATATTCGAAAATCTCTCAGCATATGTGATTTCTCATTTACATATGAATTTAGATATGTATTTCAATTTCGATTGAGCGTTAGCTGTTAGTAAACAGACAAACAATTTACAAATGACCAATTACTAAAAAACTTTTCATATGCATATATACAAAAATTATTAATAGCAAAAACAAATCTATTTTTTTAGGAAATCTTAGTGTTCACACCACGCTCTCAGGTCAAACTACCATACGACCTCGAAGTGGGACAGGCAGTGAAGTTGGCGGCCTTAATGCTGACGACGACGATGCCAATCAGAACAGTAATGGCGTTAAATCACCGCAGGCACTTCGCCACTATCCAATTAATAACTTCATAGGGGTGGATTCACGGTGAGTATGAAATCTAAATGAATGAACAATCTGTTCATTCACAATAATTGCATTTTAATTGCCACAAGATTAAATGACAAATACATTTGTATAGATTATTATTTGGTAATACGAACATGTACTGTTGAATTTCTTATGCGACGATTAGAGGAATGTGTTATTATAACTAAATTAACAGTTTCAAGTTTTTAAAAAGAAATTAGAACGTCAGAGTCATTCAAGTGTTCCAGCTGACCCTGAAATTATGTATGTGCATTTACCGCGATTCTATAAGCATTGCCAGTAAATGGGTGGGTGTCAAATAATAAATTCCCGCATTAAAATAAATAATAACTATAAAATGTTGTACGGGATAAAACCAAATATATATATAAATAAATGGCGGGTAAAAAACAAACCACAAATATTTTATAAATCTTTGAAATTATAGATACAAAAAAAACCGTTTCCCATTACAACCTATGAAGGGATTGGGGAGAGCTTCTCACAACCAGTGAGCTGTGCGCGTTCTAATATTTCACTCACTGATTGGGACCTACAGTTTAGACCGGTCCCGAACGGTCTTTTGAGAAGCTTTTTCATGGCTAAGTACTCGATAGTGTCGCCGTCACTTAGCGAGGTGGCAGTCGCCGAAGGAAATGTAAGGTGGTCGGAGCAGGCATTGAACCCACGTTCTCATGCACAAGAGTCACGCACACTAGCCATTGCACCACAGGCAGCCACTTGATGGTTTGTACTAATTTTCAATGAGTAAATACTCATAGTTATCTAGTTAGTATAAACTCTACTTTTGCCCCGTTTTTATTTCCTTCTACAAGTTTATTTGGATAATTTAAATTTTTTTATTCTTAAAAAAATCATTTGAAAGCTCCGTGACTTAGCTAATTAAAAACCAATACTGCTCCTTGTCAACTACCATCTGTTAAAAGACTATTGTAAAATTGTTTGCAAGCCGCTCAAAAGTGGACGTCACACCAGTAGTCATTGATAAAATCCATGGAATGATATTGATCAATCGAAAAATCACTGATGCTGTAGGCATCAAGGGAGTTTCTATGGCACAGCTGATCGAAAAGCCACTAAGGAAATGATGTAGAATGAGACACCAAAGGGGACATACAGATTAGAGACCATGCTGAAAACTAAGTTTAAAAGTGTTTGATTGACACTAATGACAACTAAATTATAGCTGTAATTTCCTTTAAGGCTGTAAGAGAACATGTTTTCTCCGATTAGTGAACAAAATGTAAATGCCGCGGGTGGAATTCGAACTCACATTCGCTGGACGATCGTTTCGATGTTTGTGAAGCATCATCTTCAGCAGCGTCTAGCCCGTTAAGCCACTGCGGTGTGTATTTACACAAGTCACTAACCGAAGACAATTATAGATTGTGTACAGAGTGATTGTTGTCGCTACTTACACATTGCTTTCCTGCTTACACGCACTGATGCAGAAGCTTTGAAAGTTCTATTTTAAATTATGTTTGCATCGAACGAAAATAAGCATTCCCTTTTATTTCTGTCCGTATTATGCCAACCAAAGAGATATTGACAAAACAACTCGAACTCGAGGAACTGGCCTACTACCTGGTCGTCATGAAGTGGCATCGAAGAGAGTAATGGAAGCTCTTTAGTATTGCTCTGTGACGCATCTTAACTAGTGTATTCGAAAAACCAGGTTTTCAAAACTGTCGGTTTTCGGTTTCTTCGAAAATTCCGATTTTGGTGAAACTGGTTTTCGGTTAACCCGACCTGTAGAAACCGGTTTCGGGTTTTATGGCAAAATGGAAAACTATGCGTTATATGAACATTGTTTATTTTTAATTCCATCTTTAGGAATTATGAGATCGACCATCGAGTACATTGACATGAAAAAGCTTGTCAAAATACCATTCGAAAACGGTGTGAAACTACAGGTCCCAATCAGAGTGTGCAATCCTCTGCCTTCATGGCCTGTAATGGGAAACTAAAAGAATTTAATTTCGCTTTTAAAAAATTCGACATTTTTTTCAAAAGTGATATTTGTGAATGATATTTATGAATAAAGAAGACCAACATCATTCAAATGGCTTCCATGACTTGTTGGAAAGTACGTTCCAACAACCCATTTTTTCGGTACATTTTTAAAAGTTTGGGCCTCTACTTCGTGTTTTAAGGCCTCAATGGAATCGAGATTGACTGCGAAACCCTTACCTTTCACGGCGATTCAGAAATAATGATAATAAGAAGAAAAAGCAGGGTATGCGTATGGGTTCCCCAGCATCACCAATTATATCTGAAATCATTTTGGAGGTATTATTGGATACAGTACTCGAGACACATTGGCTGAGAAGCCGAAAATCTTGAGGAAATATGTGGACGATTTATTTGTTGTTAGCAGATGAACTGAAGTGGGAATTGTGAATTCTTTTAATGGGCAACTACAATTCACGCTCGAAGAGGAAAAGGACAACAGGCTACCATATTTGAACAGTTTGGTTATCAGACAAGGAAATGCTCTCAAATTGAAGTGGTACCAAAAGCGTCGGGACAATTGATAAATTATCATTCCAAACACCCCACAAGGACAATTATTAACACTGCGAGCAATTTCACTAACAGAATTAAGAAGATAAGTGACGCTGAATTTTCCAAGAGGGAAATTGTAGAAAATTTGATATCACGGCAGAGATGAGCAAGCCGACCGAACGCCCTACTGAATCTGACAGAATGTATAAAACCACATCGTAAGTTCGGGGTTTTTCTGAGGGATTGAAACATTCCAATAAAAAGGGGTTTCCAATAGGTCCTTGACAACATTGAATTTAATTTGTGAATGCACTATTTCACTGATCATCTAACTGTTACGTTCCTTTTTTTCAGTAAACTCAACATTTTCATCAAGGTAAAATACACGAACGAACAACGTATGCAAATTATAAAAATTTACTACCGAAATTCGGTGTCGGTGATCGCAACTTTAAGAGCGTTATTCTCGCCCTAGTAGACAAGCAATAACAAGTTTAGTGCAAAAATTTGAGTCTACATATTCATTGTGTGATGCTGCCGTGTCCGTGAGATAACGGGTTCGGCGAAGTGATGAAAATATCGCTGCCGTTCAGGCGTCCGTAGCAAATGCTCCAAATCAGTCGACTCCGCGGCGTTCTTAAGCACTGGTCATCGCCAAGACCACTTTATGGGGAATTTTGCGAAAAGATCTTGGTTTACATCCATACAAGATCAAGGTGACTCAAGAATTGAAGCCGATGGACATTTGACGCGACGTACGTTCTCCCATTGGGCTCTGGAAAAGTTGTGCCAAGATGATGAATTTCATCGCAAAATCATCTTCAGAGGTAATTTTTGGCTCAATGGGTTCGTCAATAAGCAAAATATGCGTTATTGGTTTGGTGAAAATCCACATGTGCTTCATGAATCACCACTTCATCCACAAAAAATAACTGTTTGGTAAGGTTTACGATCGAACGCCATGATTACCGATAATTTTTGAACAGAATTGGAAAACATGCACCTGGACGACATGTGGTTTCAACAGGACGGTGCCACAAGCCACACAGCACACGTTACAATCGATTTATTGAAGATTAAGTTTGGTGAGCGTGTTATCTCAAAAATGGACCAGTCAGTTGGCCGCCTCGTTCGTGCGATTTAACGCCTTTAGACTTTTTTCTTTGGGGCTACGTCAAATCATTGGTCTATGCCAACAAGCCGACGACGTTGGAAGAACTCAGAGCCAACATTGAACACGAAATAGCGGCCGTTACGGCCGAATTGTGTGACCGAGTAATCGAAAATTGGGTCCAACGAATCGACAGCTACCGACGTGTCCGCGGTGGCCATATGAACGAAGTCGAGTTCCATTCATAAATGTTTTTATTGTATTTCAAGTCGATCATACAGTTTTGGAAATATCTCAAATGGGTTTGCGTTTTATTTAAAAAAAAAGTTGTCAAGTCCTTATTGGAAAACCCATTATATGAAAATGAAAAATACGAATTGGCGTTGAAATCGAATTTAACCTTGAATAGTATATTTAGCAGGACAAAGTATACTCGAATTATTGGCAAAGCCAAATGTTGTATAAAAAATTCGATGTAATGGTGACAAGTCCAACATATGCCAGTAAGAATATGTTGGTACTACCATGAACATATTGAAGAATAGAATATCAGCACGTAAGTCGGACCAAAAAGATCATTATTACCCGATAGAATAAAAGACAGCTTTCGCAGACCACAGTAAAGTATTTTGACCGAACACAAACCTAACTTTGACGAAGTGGAAATTCTGGCTGAAGAGAAGAATTACTCCCTACGTCTATTCCACGAAATACTGTAAATAGTTGATGTTCGATCGAAGAAATGGCTTAACTTTAAACGAGATACAGATCAGCATAATTGTATAGGCACACAATGGACAAATTCAAGAAAAGAACAAATCAGTCGACATAAGCCTGCGGAAAAACTTCGACGCCCTCTGTGTTATCTCAAAATGTATTTGAAATTAATCGTTCTTCCTTTGGGGAAAATAATATATTTGTTGTATGTTGATTCTTGTTTGAACTGTTCACTAATGTTTATGAATACATTGTGTTTATTGTTGTTTTATTAGACCATTGAAAACGATCAATGAAGTTGATCGAAATATTGGAAAATGTTGATAAGATTCTAACAAAATAAATACTTGCGGTGTTTTCTTTTTATTCGTATGACCTTAAGCCGAAACAAATAAAACCAATATATCTACAAAGGTCAACTAGACATACAACTAACGTTTTCAATCTCTGTGAATGTGTTGATATTCACTTTAGATACGTTCCCAGGGAATTACGCAATAATATCAATTGTTTCGAATAAAACATCTTTGGAAGTTTCGAGTTGAAAAGGTATGTATGCAAAGTACTAATCACAAAATACAGGGTGGCTGATGAATTTTGCTACATTGTTAAATTCATGTAACTTTTTTGTTAATTCGTTGGATATATTTTTTTCGTTACTCATTTGAAAACCAATACATTTGTATTAATGAGTTTCCGCGTACTTTTTTTTTTTACTAAATCTACTTCTGTCTGCCTAACACCTAAAGAAGTACCCATAAGTACTTCCTTTTACCCTCTGTACTTTTTTTTGTTATGCCAACAATAAATTTGTTCCGTATATAAAAAAGCAAATGTATGTTATTTGAAACGCCCTGTAACAATATCTACCGCACAACTTTGTCTAATGCCTACTAGATATTTAATGTACGAGAATCAAAATTAAGTTGTCAGTTTTCCAGTGGCCCCAGTGGCCAACCTATTATTATTTCTATTATTAAATACATATTTTGTTGAGATTCAAAAATATTACTTTATATATAGCATCAAATTTTATATCGTATATAAGTATAAGTATTTGTGTAGAAGACCGATTTACTTTATTAAATTACACATTTGAAAAACTTTTAGCCTAAATTCAAACATGTAATTTCTTGACTTCGTAGAAATAATTGAATTTAATTGAAGAATTGACTTGGATTAACTTTTTGACAAATTAACATCCTTACAAGTTTTTGCTGAAAATATTCCAAAAGAAAAATGGAAAGAGTTCCTAAGGCGTTGGTCATTTCCAAATTTCGAAAATATTTGTCAATTTGTATTTTCAATTCCTCATTATAATGCGGCATCTAAACGAATATTCAGTTTGATGAGGGTACACATTTTGGTTTATAATTGGAAAATAGAAAACTTATAATTTAAAAAAGGAAGTGACTCCCAAGGGTGTTAAGTTTAAAACAGATTATTAACAATTGGGCGCTGAAAAATCATGATTTCTGTCCAGAATAGTCATCAGGAAACTGTGACGGGTGTGACCGTAGAAATGTGAGTTTTTACAGTATTATGACTTTCAGCATATATCCTGTAAAAAAATCCCTAGAGAACATGCAATAAATTAGGTGAATTTAATTCTTTAAAGTCTTTTTGATTGTATTAAATACTACTCCCTGTGTGGAAAACCCAAATATTTCATTAAAAAACTTTTTTGGAAACTGTGACGGGTGTGACCTCTTTATGTGACGGGTGTGACCTAAAGCAACAAGTTTGAAGAAATAAAACTATTTTTAATTTTAGTTAATTAATCAATACTTATGTAGAAATATATGAAAATATAAAGACATCGGCTTATTCAATATCCGTTCTATTATATACAGCAGTTAACTCCAGGCGAGTGTGCCTTAAAGTTGAAACTTGTACAGAAAAGTAGTGAGAGGGGGAATAAAAGAAAACGTTACCTACAGACTACAAATACAGATAAGGAAGTCAGAGTGTTCATTGTTATATACTAATACTTATAGTATACCTAATAGTTTTCTCACCAAATTTATGACATTTGGACTGGTGTGATATTTAGTACGTTCGATGTTGAAAAGAATTGCTTTACTAATACCAGATAGAGGCATTGATTCAGAACAAGGACAAAATAACACCAACGGCATTTCGTTTTAAAATTATTGTGTTAAATACAACACAATTGTGTGTGCTAACAATAACAGTCAATAAAAAAGTTTAAACACATTCAAATTTCACAGTTTTTTTTACCAAGACGACATGAAAAACCAGTACATAAGTTTCATTCAGGTGAACCGACTTAATCACACCCTCACCCTAAGTAATCCATTGTGTTAAATAATAAAACGCTCATACTCAAAAGTGACCCTATTCAATAGCAGATTGGCATTGCGCTAAATATTATTGAATACCAAAATTTGTTAGTTTCCCTCCCAATATTTATATGCAAGGTACAAAAATGGGCATGGCAAGTTAATGGCAAAATTTTGATTAGTACCAAATTTTATTAAGAACGGTTATGATTTATTGGAGATATCGAGACGGCAAACCGCAAATACGCCCAACTTTTTTATGGGAGGTACGAAACTGGCCGTGGCACAATAGGCAATTATTACTTACACAGTAACTTTTAGCAAAATATAGCCTAGTACCGAATTTTACTAAGATCGGTTGTAGTTTACGAGAGTTATCGTGTAGATCAACCGGTCATCCGCCCAAATTTTATATGGCAGGTACCAGAATGGGTGTGGCAAAACAGTTCAATTTCTATAGGAGAGTTTAATTTGACTAAATATTGACTAGTACAAACTTTCATAAAGATTGGTTCGGTTTCGCGGAACTTCTCGTGCTGATCAACCAGACGGCCAGACAGCTTTTGTATGGGAGGTACCACAATGGGCGTGGCAAAATCACAATTGTTTTATTCGGTGATTGGCGTTTGATAACGTGAAGCCTTATACCTAATTTCATTAAGGTCGGAAGTGTTTCACGCGATTTATCGGATGGACAACCCGGACGAACATCTTGTTTTGTATGGGAGGTACCAGAATGGGCGTGACAATCTCGTCCATTTCCACCAGTTAACTAGGCATTCAGATTATTAACCGGCGTGGGAGTTGAAGCTAATCCAGACCAGAACCAGAAGAAAGGTTTGAAAGAAATATGATTTTGTGATAAATGTGTCGATTTGTATGGGAGGTATCAGAAGGGGCGTGGTCACAACGCCCATTTTCAATCCCAAACTCAACATTGACATATAATAGTCACTGACAAAAGTTCGCGGTGATCGATAAAGATTTACGGCAGTTATCGTGTTGACCAGCCAGACAGACAGACAGAAGGACATGGCTCAAACATCTTAAAAAGTCCTAAAACGAATTTCGGCCAAAGATACTAAGGGTCTAATATGTTAAATTTTTTTACGTATTAAATGATATGTGTATACCCCTATGGGTGAGGGAATAATTAAAGCAAGAAGTTATAGTAATTCCACCTGGTGTATCTCACTTTTCTTCAAACATCTCTCTATCACACCGACCGCATCAAGAAAAGTGTGAAAGGAAAATTCAGATGAGCCAAATATTCTCTTTAGTATGAGATTAGCCTATGGTTCACTGTCAGCTCAGACGTCAGTAGACGTCAGGTTACCATTTTTATTAAAAATAAGCAACATTAATTTTTTTTGTGTAAGGCCGTTTTACATGGAATTGACCATGATTAACTTTTTGGAGACAAATAACAAAATAAGCTTCAAATCGAAAATTTGGAAACCGAATTATAAAAAAATAATTTAACGTACAATTGTACTGAGTTTGTAATTTTCTTAAAAACAGAAAATGGTAAAAACGGAATAGTTAATAAAGTCCGCAAAAACGATAAATATTTGTAATTCTTTACAAACGTTGGAAAATAATACATTTTGGAACGAAGTTCCTTATCGCACGTTGCAAAACAGTTTTTTTTAACTACTTTATTACAACCCATTATTATCAACTATATTGGGTACTTTTGGTTTGGTTTGGTTTAGCGAGAAGTTTTCTAGGTGGAGTCTGTTTATTACATATTGTAGTTTTGAACCCAATAAAAAGTAAATTTAGAAACGAAAAAGTGCAAGACTGGCAAATTTATGAAATACAACCCTGAACATGGAATTATATTTGGCATTCTTACTTTTGGTTTAGTTTGTGTCTATACTAACATAAGGGGCTAAATTTGTTGTTTAATGGGAAGTTTTGTAGGTGTACCCTGTTTATTACATATTGTAGTTTTGAACTGAATAAAAGGTAAATTTAGAAAAGCCAAAGTGAAAGAAGTATAAAAAATAACATTGTCTTAAAGAAAG
The DNA here is from genome assembly GCA_963931995.1 of Phaonia tiefii. NCBI lineage: Eukaryota > Metazoa > Arthropoda > Insecta > Diptera > Muscidae > Phaonia > Phaonia tiefii. The sequence goes on from OZ008367.1 coordinate 161,600,428, forward strand.
TAAATTTTCTCACAAAAATACCGACTCATATTCTTAAAAAAAATACCTTATCTTATAGAAGTACCTTCGCTCAAACAAGTAAATTTTCATACAAAAAGTATTTTTTCTTAAGAAAAGTAATTTTTTTAAATACATAAGTACCTTTTCTTAAAAAAGTTCATTATCTTACAAAAAATTCCCTTTTCTTAAAAAACTACCTTTTCTTTAAAGATTAGCTTTTATGTAAAACAAAATAACTCTTCTTGAGATAAGTACCTTCTCTTAAAATTATACCTATTCTTAAAAAAGGGTCATTTCCAAAAAATTCCCATTTCTTAAAACAAAGCCTTTCTTCGAAAAAAATACCTTCTCTTTAAAAAATATATTTTCTTACAAACATTCCTTTTCTACAAAGTAACTTTTCTGAAAACCAAAATAAGACCTTTTCTTTTCTTTTCTTGAGATAAGTAGCCTTTCTGAAAATAAGTAAATTTTCTTACAAAAATAACCTTTTCCACTTATTTAAAAAGTACATGTTCTTGTAAAACGTACTTCTTTGTAAAAAAAAATTCATACTCTTAGGCTTTTTCTTACAGCAAGAACTTCATATTAAAAATGGTACCTTTTCTTACAAAAAACACTAGATTTTAATAAAAGAAGTACCTCTCATTGAAGAAAGGACCTTTTCGAGAAAATATAATACATATTCTTACAAAAAGGACATAGAAATATAATTAAAAAAAAAATTTAAAAAAAGTTTATCATTTTACAAAAAGTATCTTTCATTAAAGATCCATTTAAACTATAGTATTTTTCAACAGGCACCTTAAGCGTGTTGGAACTAACTAGAACATAATATTTATATAGCGAAAGGAACTTCGTTCCAACCGGGTGTCCCTTGACACCTCAAGTAATTTTTATGATTAACTAATTAAATAAAGAAGGTTAATATCAGAATAAAAATATGTTACTATAGAATAGGTTACACTCATTTTACTTTTTAAAAATAATATGTGTAACACGTGACTAGTTGTAATTTTTATTACAAAAAAATATTTTAGCAAAACCCAGCACTCGAAATTAGAGTGATATTTTTAATGTGATTGTTAGTCTAGAAATTTTAAAAATAAATCGCATCTAAAATTATTGGAAAACAAAACAATTCGAGATGCGTCGACGTAGCTGAATATTTTGGTACGGCTCCGTTTTCTGACTTCAAAATAAAAAAAATCATTGCTCTCTTAACTACTCACTCACACCTCGCTCCCATAATGTTTACCAATTGTTTACATTTGTACAAATGACTTCAAAATAAAAAAAAATCATTCTTCTCTTAAGTACTCACTCCCACCTCGCTCCCATAATGTTTACCAATAGTTTACATTTGTACAAATGGCTGTTGTCAAAGAGAGAGATACTGTTTTCCCTTCTAAGAGAAAATAATATTAGTTGAACACAAGTTCATACATACATACATATGTACTAACCGATTGTGTTCTCTTCAATAATAAGAGAAAATAACTATAGTTGTACACATGTACATACATACTAATGCATATTTGTATATATGTCACTAAAATTAATTAATTAAGTATGTCAGCTTCCTAAGCGATTTAAATGCAACAAAAATATGATTCTGCACATCTTGGAGGAAATATCTTTCAAATGGCATCATTATTTTCACAGCTTTAGTGTAAAAAACTCTCGTAAATGGTACCACAAAATTCTTGGTCGCCGTTTAATTATATGATATTGTTACTGTTATGTACGAATTTGTTGAGTATGAATTTTGTTGAGTACTTAATCACTTAAATGTTACTTTTCTGTACTGTATTTTATGATTTTTTTAATACAACAAAGTACTTTGCCTCGATGTACTTTGTTCGTTGGGTTCAAATCTGGCAGCCCTATTGATGTGTATCCTCATCAGTGCTACTATGTTGGCATAATTTTTGCCGGTTTGCCACAATATTTTTGGTTTTGGCACTTGTTTTTTGAAAAATTATGCCGAATGCCGTTTAGCACAATTTCGTCAACATTTTCCCAATCTTTTTAATTTTAGTGCAGTTTTTTAGCACAATTTTCTTTGCAAAGGGTACAATTTTTCGTATTGCAAGTTTCTCCTTTTAAATTATCTGAAAAATCAATTTTTACAGCATATTTGCCTGGTACTCACAAACTTCTTTGCGAAAATTTCGTGAACAAAATCAATTACAGGGTTGTTATGCCGAAGTTATTTCGTACAGGAAATTTGATACTCCGACTATTTTGGCAAACACAGTAACTCCACAGGCGTAAAGCAAAAATTAAATTCATGAAATATCAGAAATAGGTTGACCATTTCAAAAATGTTCGTATAGAGATAAATGACAAAATTCGTTATACAATTTTGCCAAAATGCTTTCCTGAAATCAGGAGTAAAAAATCCGATGTAAAACTTACTTTTTGTACCTAGAGTAAAAATATGAACGATTATTAACAAACTTCAAATTTGTAGTTTTGGGCCGAACAGTGTCTTCAATATGTAGCAATATGTGACTTTTATAAAATGGTCTAAATCTGATAGAAGTTATGCCAAATATAAACTTCAGAGAAAATCTCGGGATTCATTAAGAGGGTAATATCAGACAAAGAAAATTTCGAAATAGATACGATTTGATTACTCTTCTCTAAGCTAAGTGAAACTGATTCCAAAAGAATTATCCAAAATTTGGGAAATTATATTCTAAGATGATTGGAAGAAATTGTTAACAACAGTGGATCTCAAACAAAACTCTAAATTAAATTTTTTGAAGTTTTATTTAAAATTTTTTTTACTTATTTGGAGTTGAAAATCGCCCTTAGTTTCGATTTCATTGTTGTTGTAGAAATTGTTGAAATATTATAAGGTAGTGCTTTGTATGGAATTAAGATACATGCTGTAACAAATTAAAACCATAATAATACTTCTTTTTAAGCTGAACGGTTAACGTATAACAGCTGTTTCAATGTGCCATATGTACTCACTTCTTGGAGGGTTTGTATGAGATTTGGGTTCTGTTTTACAAAAACGATTAAAAAGTCAATTTTAGCATAATGATTTTGCAAAGGCATAATTTTCGAGGACATTTGGCATAATTTTTTAGTCGATCTCTGGCAACACTGATCCTCATACAGAAACTTACATATATTATTTCGATCAAGATACCGTACCAAATCCCTCATCCAAATCGTACACTGCACGAAGATAAACTCTTGAAGTTATTTACTCTTCATTCAAACTCTTTGCTTGCTACTGTTTATAAAAAAGACTTACCTTTGTTGCAATTGATCTACTGAAATGCTCTCTGAGTTGATACACAAACACTACACACACATGCAAAACAAACTGCCGCTATTTTTCTTCTCCTCTTCTTTTTTTTTACATTTACTCTGCTTTTGATGAAGAAAATTTAGAAACTTTAATCGGCTTTTCTTAATTAAATAATTAACTCTTCTTAGATATTTTTACACACACTTATGGTGAAATAGCTGCACATTAGATTAATAAACTTTGTATTTGGATCTACACGGAAATTGACACACATTTTGCGACATTTATGGCACTTTATTATTTTCGCGATCTTCACTTGTTCTATTCGTATTTGGCACTGAAGAAATGGAAAATGATGGAGGTGATTAAGTATGTGGGGTTGCCAGATTCTGTTGAATTCTTATTGGATAATCGGATATGGGGATTCTTGTTGTATTATAAAGAATGAAAACAGTTCAAAAGATTTGTGAAAAGTTTTTTCAAAACATGGTACAAAATTATTAAACTTAATTGATTTAATAGTGATATTGATTAATATTAGAGATACGACTAAAATCTGTGCAACACAAGTCGAATAAGAACTTATTTGAGGAGAGCTAAAAGATGTTTTTATTTTACATTGAGGTCAAAAGATGAAAAAATCGGTAAACCTCAACATATATGGTTATATAAGAAAATAACATAACTATAATGTTTAGCATATTGTTACGGAGTTTGAATAGTGAGTTGATTAGAAAAGAAACTTATAATTTTTAAATCGTTTTCCCTTTACATTCAAAATTAGGTGCGCTCACAAGTAAGACAAACATCTATTGTTCAATCTATTTAACCCATTTTAGTGGACTGGGTATTTAAATACCCAAAAAAGTTAAAGTAGTAAAAAAAAATTCCTGCGTTGGCCTGATAAGAGTTAATGACTGCAAGTTGACTACAAAAAACGGATGTGGAGAAAGGTCGAGAGTGAGGAAGTTGACTCTTACTGAAGGAAAAATGAGGCCCGTCAATTCAACCGAAAAGTAGAAAGCCAATCAACGGCAATGTACCAGGGTTCCCTTTTGTAGAGATAAAGACGGGAATCTTGTGACAGTTATGCAGAGTACATTGGGAATATGGAGGGATTATTGGGAATGTGGAGAGATCAATTCTCTGCTTTACTTATTCCAGGGTGTGGATCACATACAGGACGATAGCGTCGACTGCCACCCTCTTAGCCAAAGCGAAGTTAGTACTACAATTCCCCAGCTTAAGAAGAACAAAGCAGCTGGTGCTCATGGAGTACCGGCTGAGCTGTTTAAGGCTAGGGACTATGAGTTGGAAAGGTGCATGCATCAGCTAATATGCAAAATCTTGCTAGACGAATGCATGCTCGACGATTGGAGTCTTAGCATACTGTGTCTTGTTTTCAAAAGAGGCGACACGAGTATATGCACGAACTATCGTGGCTAGAGCCGTTTGTTGCAGACCTGATCGGACCTCATCAGTATGGCTTTAGCTATTGAAAGTCAACTATCGACCAGATATTTACATTAAGACAAATTCTGGAGAAAACCTACGAAAAACAAATCGACACCTACCACCTCTTTGTAGATTATAATGCTGCCTTCTATAACCCAATACGGGGCTAAGCTATGTCAGAGCTTGGTATTTCTACTAAGGTGAAACGTCTTTGTAGAATAGCACTGACCGATAATAAAGATTGATAAAGATCACACCGAACCATTTAGTACGAGGAGATGCCTCAGGTACGGCAACACTACATCAGGCGATCTCTCCAACATATTAATTGAGATCATTGTGAGAAAATCTGCTGCGAATAAAACTGTCAGCAGCAAAAGTCACATGCTGCTCGCGTATGCTGATGATTAAGACTTCATTGGTCGAAGTCTGCGTGAAGTTACGGCAGTAATTTATAGAAGTGAGATGGAATCAGCAAAACTATGTTTGGCAGTAAACGAGGACAAGACAAATGTATTGGGTTTGACCGGCAGAACATCAACCTGATTGAATGAAACGGTGAACGTTGATAATCGTTATAATTTCGAGGTAGTGGACGAATTTATATACCTCGGATCTGCGTGAACAGAGTGCATACCGTCAGCCTGGAAATCAAATCGAGAATTGTGCTTGCAACCACGTGCTATTTCGGGCTAAGCTTGCACTTCCGCGATGAGACCCTCCCTCGGAGAAACGAAGATCCAACTGTAGCAGACTCTCATTCAACCTATCTTGCTTTATGGCGCAGAATCCTGGCTCATATCGCATGCTGATGAAACATCACTGGGAGTCTTCGGGAGAAAAATGCTAGGAAAACTGTATGGTCCTATAATGGAAAACAACGAGTAAATAAACTAAACTGCATCCCGACATCGACGCAGTTATGCGAATCAAAATAGCGCGTTTATGATGGTTAGGCTATGTCAGTAGGATGGATCAGAATGAACCAGAGCGAAAGATATTCGAAGACGTATTTAAAGGAAATCGAAAAATAGGACGACCGCGACTTCTCTAAAAAGAACAGGTGGAATATGCTTGCGAGAGCTTGGTGGTACCAACTGGAGGAGAAATGCTGAAGATTCGAGCCGGTTGGAGAAACATGTTATCCTCATTTTAATAACAGGTTGACACCGGTTCCGAACGATTGTTTGTAAGGTGCCCGTCGTCGAAAGAATTGAAATGCGCATGAGTCTCGCTCACTAACCGATTTACCATCGGTAATCTTTGAATTGTTGTCCGTAACTTCTACTGATAACTTTGACTGATTCTGAGGTTCCTATTTTCGATGACGCTTTCGAACATTTCGAGTGGTATTTGCCGAATGACGAGACTAATGTTGGCTTAAAATTCCAATAGAAATATATTAATAGGTTTCAGTGATAGTTGCCACTTCATAACCTGAAACCCACAGGCATTAGCATGCCATTCAGGCTACTCCAACCTGCATATGTGTGGGTCCGCCCCACGTATTTTATTTTTCCGTTACCGGCCATATCTGATCCACCACCCGGGAGGTGCCAGTAGAAATATCAGAAAGACCCCTGGGATTATTCAGTAACTCGAGACCTTAGAACTACAAGGTTCTAAGTGCATCAAGGTATGTTTTGAGAAAAATCAGATTGAAAACAATTTATTATCCAAATTACTGTAGAAAAAGATATAGTGAGAAGTTTGTTCTAATGGATATCTCATAAACAAAAGGAGATCGGATTATGACGATTGTAGTAACCCTAAGGCAATACCCTTTTTAGTACGATACGATGATGATAAATCAAAAATTGTCACCTTGTTGTCATATGGTCGCGAACTGTCATTAAGAAATAACAGCTTAAACTAATATTTTTCTTTTTCCCTACCGTTTACAGGTTCCGCCGGAAATATTTTCACAAGACTTTATTCATCTTGTTCATAATACTGATAATCATTTTGTTAATAACCATCATAGTTTTAGCTGTTTTATTGCGTAAGTAGTTCAACCCATCTAAATCCGAGAGCCATTTCCAATTTAATATCCATGTTGCCATTTTAGATACACAATCAATTAGTACAATTTGTCGCTCTAAAGAGTGCGTCAGGACGGCGGCAAGCCTAATTTACTCAATGGATGAAGAGACTGATCCCTGTGAAGACTTTTACCAATTCACCTGCGGCCGTTGGGGCAATGAACATCCTAGGCCCGAATCCGTAACCTCCAACGATTGGTTTCGTGAGAGACAGGCGAAGATAATGCGAGAAATTCGTGAGTTCCTGAAACGGAATATGACCAGCGACGAGCCAGATGCTGTAAGCAAAGCTAAGCTTATGTACACAGCTTGCATGGACACGGAGCTTTTAGAGGAGAGAGAAATGGAACCGTTAGTTTATTTTTTAAAGGAATTTCACTTGCCCCTTATACCGAGAGGATTAAATCTGACGTTATCAGCGGCAAGTGCGAAGAAATACAATCAATCAGAGACTTTTGACTGGCTCAAATCGATAGTGATGATAAAGAAATATTTGGGAATGGATTTAATAATAGGCTTCGATATATTCCCCGATCCTTTAAATAGGACCATTAATCGCATAGCCTTGGGTACACCGGAAACTGATTCGGCACTGCCTTTGTAAGTCTAGCAGGCAATTGAGTAACTAGTTATATAATTTTTCAGTCTAATATTCTGGTTGTATTAATTTTAGCAATAACGATGATGTCCATAAGATTCTACACAAAGCCCGTAAGAAAGTTATTTTCACTGAGGATGGTGACGATGATACAGAAGAAGACCGTGAGGAGCAAGAGGCGGAGTCAACTAAAGATACCGCAAGTGGCTTACAAGCGTATATATCCTATGTCAAGAAAGTCGTTGAGATTTATGTCTCATTTCTGGATCCGGACATTACGTCAGCCGACACCGACGTCAGTGTGGGCAAAATGACAAATCAGGCTGTCAAAGTTGCCCGGAAAATATACAAGGTAAAATAGTAAAACTTGGATACAAAAAAATATATTTCAATATTGTGTCACTCAGAGAACTTACATGCTTTACTTTTATTGACTATTTTACAACCTCGTGAGGTCAGACGTCTTACACATATTAATTAAACAAACATATTAAACAAATTTCAACATATTCTCCTAACTGGCTCTATCCTTCGTCTTTTCTCGCCAGTTGGTAACACCAAGGATACGGAGGGATTCTTCTGCCTGGTCTTTCCAGTGGAGTCTGGGTCGTCCTCTTTTCCTGCTTCCATCGGGTACGTTATCGAAAACCTTTCGCGCTGGCTCATCTTCATCCATTCTGATGATAGCCAACGCAATTGGCCTAATTTGAATCGCCTAGCTATGTCCACGTCAGAATATAGATTATATAGCTCTGCGTTCCAGCGACGTCGGTACTCGGCGTTTTCTCTAACAGGACCATATATTTTACGGAAAATTTTTCTCTCGAAAACTCCCAGGTGTTTTTCATCTGCTAGCGATATGAACCAAGTTTCGGAGCCATATGTCAAGACAGGTAAACTGAGAGTCTGATATAGCTGGACTTTTGTCCGTCGAGAGAGGGCATTATTCCTAAACTGTTTGGTGAGACCAAAATAGCATCTATATGCCAGCCCAATTCTCCTATCTATCTCCAAGCTGACGTTGTTGTCCTTGTGCACGGCGGATCCAAGGTAGACAAATTCATCTACCACTTTCAAATTAAATCGGTTGTCAACGTTCAAGTGCGGACCAAGTCGAGAGGTTTCTCTAATCGTTGACAGCATCAATTTTGTCTTGCCCTCATTAACAGCAAGACCCACCTTCGCTGATTCCTTTTCGATTCTTTAAAATACTGCAGTAACCTCTCGTAAATTTCGCCCAATGATGTTGATGTCGTCACTATACGTCTGCAATATATGGCTTTTCGTGTTAATGGTCTCGTTCGTATTTACTGCAGCCTTTCTCAATATTATTTCCATTAAGATGTTGAAGAGATTGCACAAAAGTGTATCACTTTGTCTAAGTCCTCGCTTGGTACAGAATGGTTCAGTGAGGTCTTTCCCCACTTTCACTGCTGATTTGGTGTTGGTTATCGTCATTATACAGAGGCGGATCAGTTTTGCCGGAATACCAAGTTCAGACATAGCTTCGTACAGTTTTCCCCGCATGGAGCTATCGAAAGCAGCTTTGTAGGCGACATAAAGGTGGTATATCGACACAGAGAACTACTTAGTTGATATATCCGACGAAGTACAAAATAATGCTTGTGCATAGATCAGCCAATTGTCCCAGGTCCCTAAAGGAGTAAGTTCTCAGAGAATACACCCTCCTGCTGGCTAGTATAAAACGATGAGGGGATTCTTCCTCTTTCCCTACGTTAAATCTTCTATTCAATTTAAAGTATTTTTAAACAATTACGGAGCGTAACCCTTCTCTAACAAATGCTGACTAGCAACTGATTTGGTTTACTTATGTTTTATGTTGTTTGCATCGAACGAAAATACGCATTCCCTTGTATTTGTTTCCGTATAATGCCAACCAAAGAGTAAATTACCAAAGCAACTCGAACTCGATGAAATGGCCTAGTATCTCATATTGTTCATGAAGAGGCATTGAAGAGATTAAAGGAGGCTCTTTAGTATTGGTCTGCGGAAAAACTGTAAACAAAGCAAGAGCCGACCACCCACGATCAAAATCACACGAAGAAGCTTATACTATATGTGTGTCGGCACCGCAGGAACAGTATTTTGCTGTCCACCATGCGTGTTATAGAAACTGAAAACTTGACCATCACTGTTCTAGACCACAGAGCAATAGAAAAGAGCCTCTATCCTTTCTACGTATTCTCTTAATGACAGTAAGGTAGTAGGCCATTTTATCGAGTTCGAGTTGCTTTGGTAATTTACTCATTGGTTGGCATAACACGGACAGAAATAAAAGGGAATACGTATTTCCATTCGATGCAAACAGCATAAAACATAATTTAGCTGTCATTAGTATCAATCAAACACTATTCGAAGAAGGTTGAGTGTCGATTTTCCTTTTCATTGCACTGAGAGAAATATATAACGAATAATGGGAATATAGTTGTTTGTTTGCGAATTTTTTTTCGGTAAACCTTAATGTTTACAGTATTTCTCGCAGTGCTGCTCACCCACACAATGACATAATTAGGGTTGTATGAGTCACTTTACGGTCAATTCTCTAAAGTCATCATTAGAAACGATGACAGGTTGATATCTTCAGGTTGATATCTTCTGTGTGAATAAACACGTCTCTTGTGTCCCTTTATCCTTTCAATCTCCATCTGAGGTTTATAAGCGCAACAGCCAGGAGATCAATAGATCAGCCACAGTCTAAAGTTTCACTGTAGATAATACACCGGGACCGGTTGACCTTAAGGCTTTGAGGCCACCTAAAGAGCACTAAATCCTCGATTCAGTAAAAGTTTTCTTGCCACCTCTGGCACATATTACTCCTGATACATATTACTCCAATGAGCATTAGCCATTGGCCATAGAAAATATAAAGGATATCCCAAATTCACGTAAGATTGAATTGCAATTGCATTGTTCTCGGGATACATATCATGTGCCACTGTACGAGTATCTTTGGCACGCAGTTTAAACCCTTCGTGAATTTTCAGACACCCACTATTTCCGAGCTATAAAGATTTTGATAGTCTCATAGTCTCTTGAGGGGTAGAATATTTTAATTATAAATAATTGTTATTCTTTTCCTCTCTCTATCTATTTTTTCATCTCTATTCCACCCATCTATCTCATTTGACAACAGCTCATTACTCAGGCAGAGAATTCCACGCAATCGTCTAAGAATCCCATCGAAGACATTGTTTACACTTCAGTTAAAGATTTCCAAAATCAAACGGATAAACTAATCACTCCCAAGTCTCTGCCAATTTGGGAGGAATACCTACAGCTGATGTTCGGCAGTGATTCCAACAACAGCACCGGCGGCAGCAAGTTCAATACATCCCATCTTCAGTTAATCACCAGTAATGCCGACATCATGTACTTGCAAACCGTTGCCGAATATCTCATGGAAGTGCCAACCATACATCTCGAATTCTATCTGTGGCTGAGTGCAGTGGAAGAGTTAATCCTGCATACCACCCGTGAAATGCGTCTGCTACATGCCGAGTATATGCGTCAGGTCATTGGCACCGAAGGCAATTCGCCGCGCTCCCTATACTGTGCCCACGGCATCAACAGTCTGATGGGCATGGCCGTCAGTTATGCATTGGCAGATGAAAACTTCACACGTCACAAATTGCCAAACGTGCGTCGTATGCTCGGCGACATACGAAGGTCGTTTAACAATTTGGTACGTTCAACCACGTGGATGGATGGCCCAACGAAATACGAGACTTTACAAAAGTCTGCGGAAATGAAAAGTTTCATTGGCTATCCCGACTGGATTACCAATGGCTCGGCCCTAGATGATCACTATACAGGTGTAGTGGTGAATTCGTCGACCCACCTCGAGAATATGGTTGGTGTTCTACGTTGGCAGATGGAAATCAAGCTTAATAATCTAAATGTTCCAGATTTATTCGGATGGGCCACATCGCCATCGAATGTCAATGCATTCCATACATTCCAGGCGAATGCAATAAGTAAGTATATCTGTTGTTGTTGTGCAAATGGATAGCAGTGAATGATTGTCGCCATGGCTGCAGGTGTACATGTAATATCATGGAATGCCATCATGTTGCTGCAGCAGCATGTAAATGTCATCTTCTGCACTGACGCATATTTTCTCTGAGTTTTCCATTCATTCCATTTATATTCGGTTTAATTTTAATTTTGTGTTTTAATTACACTAAGCAACAAAATAAAACATCAAATATGATCCTGAATTGCCACTATGGGTTTTTGATGTGAGTTGGTATCCTAAACGCAAAAATCAACTCAACACATTGAATTGAATTGAGTTTTTGTTATATTTCTGGTGAGTTAATTCACCAATTCTGGGCAAAAAATTTAAAAAAAAATAAAAAAAGGTACGCTTTGTATAAATGTATGTGTTTATGCACTATTTATGTATGTACAGTAGTTGTGACACTATATATGAGTTCCAGTATGAGATAAGGAATAACTCAAAAATAAATAAAAGGCTGAAATGCAGAATCCCGCGCCATTTAAAAAAAAAATACCGAAAATCGAGCAAAATAAGGGGATTTCAAAAACCAAACTTGTTTGCCCGCCGGACCTATGGGAACCCAAAAGGGCCAAAAAACGGGTCCACGCAGGGACACTTTTGTATGGGTAAATTTTCCCAAAAATCAAATTTTCCCGGACAACCACTTAGTGTGTTCAAAGGAACTTTTGGTCTAGTCTATGCCTATCTGAGATAATTTCTATAAGTAAGTAGGATGCCATGGAAAACACCCGTCAACCGGCTAGTGCGTATAGAGAAAATGTGTTGTGGGTTCTTCCTCTTCTGCATCTTTATAGTTCTACAGTCTGCAAAAGTAATTTGCTGTGACCATTGTGATGCAAATCGTCACCATTCTCTGAACTCTAGTCGGTAGTGTACAACAGGTGGGTTTCCCAAGCACTAGCTACCGCACGATAACCGCATATATCACTTCATTCGCATCACCCTCTTACAGCGGTATAGGGCTATACACACCGTTTTTGGCCCTTCCACTATACTGGGTCTGAACACAAGCTTGCAATCGAAAATAACACTCAGGGATTTGATACACTCTACTTAATTTCAGAACCATTCAACGTAAGACATTATACTCTTTCGAGTAAAAAAGTACTAACTTGGTTTTGCTGGGGTTTACACCCGCCTACCTTAACATACCAGGTAGAAGTCGAGCTGCCAAGTTCGGCCGTTACACGCCTACCGCGAAGCATTTCGTATGCAAGCCCCATAAGAGCCACGGTCACCTAAAGGCTCTATAACGTCAATTCTATCGCATTAGGGATGATATTATTGGGGTGATATCAATGTCAAGAAAGACTAGCAACGTATACTCCAACACTTTCTCGATACATCTTACTAGTCCAGGCAGTTTTGCGTTCGTAGATGTGCTCAAGCAGTTCGCATTCAGAGCACCATTTAACAATCTGACACCAATACTCGCACGCAAGTGTTCATTTATCAGCAGTTCCAAAGACTTCAGTAGGAAGGATGATTTCAGTTGGAAACGTTGACAGTTTTCTAGCCTAAAGATTTTACGATCGGTGTGAAAGGCCTTACCTCATTGGGAATAAATGTCAATAGGTATCCCTTCACCCTCTATGTATGTATATCCGATGTTTGTGCAACTGATATATAAGTTTAATTTTTTTATCCAGGCGATCAATGGTTCAGTAACAGTCTGAAGTTGCGATGGTGATGCCCTATCGGGTCTAGACACTGGGAGTGAAACCGAGGCGATATTATTGGCGAGGGCACCTGAACTAATTAATGGTAGGCGGCGATGATGCGCCGGCTGAAACCACCTTGAAGGTCACCTTGAAGGGCACGATATTCGATATCCCTTGATCCGATAATGTTTTGCAATTCCCAACACCAAAATAGGAATGAAAGTTTAACAAAATTTTTCGATAACTCATTTTGTTATGGCGATATTGGGAGTTAAAAGTTAAGCGAAGCACAGACTTGTCAATCATGAACATAAGCATCAGCTATCATTGATGTGTATTGTCAGCTTACCTCCCTTCTTGATACCAAATAAGAATGTAATCGAAGTTTTTCGCAACACTATCATGTTCACAAGCTTTTTGGGAAATATGTTTCCAAATTCATCAGTCAGATAAAAAGTTATCGCTAAAGCTCATGCTCATGAATGGCAAGTCTGTGGTTCGCTTTAGAAAGGAAATTTTTTATAATATTGGAGATCTGAAGAAACAAAAAAATAATGCCGAAGCCGGTATTACAGCCAGCCCTGAAGAGATAATCCCAAAAGCTCGCACCAGCTGCAAGCTTTAATGATCAAAAAACTGCCCGCGTTTCGAAGCCGGTGATGTTGGCCACACATAAAGATTTGACCAATCGCCAATGCTTAAAAGGTTATTACGTCAAGCAATGCCTCCAACAATTTAACGAATTGTAAACTTTCAATCTTGCGATATTTTTCGATATCTTTCATCTTATCTCATCGATATCATATTTCATCTTATCGATATCTTTCATCTAATTTTTTTTAAATTGTTTTGGAAATTTATATAAAACAATATACATATGATCATGCGAAATAATGAAAGAAAAGTTATCGATTTTCTAAAATTCCCGCCCTAGTTATCTTTATAAGGAAGGGAGTTATCGATAAGTGTTTTTTAAAATGTTCTGCTTATTTGGAGGAATTCTACAAAACTGAGTTATCAGCTTGAGGAGCTTCGGCTATCACAATCTTGAATCCATTTTAAATCAATGACGACGTCATCGGCGAACCGTATGAAATTAGGGAACGTTCGCCGGTTCTTTACACCTTTTTTGTAAAAATTCACAACACCGGGGGCTTAATTGGGACAATAAAGAGAATGACTGATGAATTTTAAAAAATATTACCAAAAATTGTTGTGAACATAATAGTCGATTACATTCTTATAATGCGCATGAATGACAAGACTGTGGTGCGCTTAAGCAAGAAGCAAAAGTGATTACTCCTATATCGACAAAGAAACAATCGTTGTATGAACATCAGGCGATCTAAGCCAACTACATAAGAAGCAACAGCGTCTTATTTCTAGCCGTGCGCTCCGACAGCCTCGGAGGCGGAGCAAATGTTAAAAGTGGACGGCAGTGTTATGCCGACTCTGCCCGCCATTGCGGTTACACTCTATGTGTCTGACTCCAGTATTTACCTTAAGCTCGTCTCCTCGGATTTAGCATATTGCTTTGACTTACAAAAGAGCATCCCCGGTTTGTCTTGTCCCGCCTGAGCTAATTTTTTTTCACCTCAGCTCAACTGTGAAATTATCTTAGTCCTCTTTATCTTCCTAAAACAGTCATCGGCATGAGTTTCTTGCATCTGCAAGTTTTCCATTCAATCAGGGTATTGTAGATGTCAACATCTTGCTGGTACTACATATTGGAACGAAGATCCTTATCGTACGTTGCGGGATTGGGGCTAAATGATAAAAAAAATTAAACAATTTTTGTTTTAACACTATTATGTTACAACCCAGTATTATCAACTATATTGTTAATTTTTGCTTTGGTTTGTGTCTAGACTAACTAGATGTCTCACATTTGTTGGGAAATTTCTTGTTTAATGGGAAGTTTTCCAGGTGGAGCGTGTAACCAATATTTAGTATACATATATTGTAGTTTTGAACCCAACAAAAAGTAAATTTAGAAAAGCCAAAGTGAAAGAAGTTTAAAAAAGGAATAGCTTCTAAATAACTGCTTTTTCTTAAAAAAAGTAAATTTCTCAAAAGAGTTCCTTTTTAAAAAAATACTTCATCTGAATTCGAATTTTATGACCGATTTTGTTAGTTTTTAGTTAATGTATGAGAAATTCATACTACAAGCTTACAAGGTCAGGAACTTTTTTCTAATTGGAAAATGTTTGGTTATGTTGGAAATAATAGACAATTCAGTTAAGCACCCTCACTGGCATGACTAGTTTCGAACTCCGTGACAAGCTCATCATCAGATGCCTAACTACTTTGCCTGAATTGATACCATCGGCTGATCATCAATTGTATATAGTATACAGACTCAATTCTGGAATTTACATGTGCGAATTAGTATCGATCGAAGATTCAAAAGTATTATCATACACTGAAAAACAGACGGGGGTTCTCCCCCATGTTATTCTTTTCATTTGGCTTACTCACATTGTTGCAGTGCTTGGAGGTGAGCTTTATGTGAGAGCATGTTAAAAGTTCATGGCTGCGCTTGTCTTAAAACACACAATAGTTATGTCCCGATACAATAATAGTATTAACGGGATTTTCAATAAGAGCGCAACAAAAGTTTTTTTAAATAAAACAAAACCGGTTTTAGATATCAATGAAATTCTTTATTCCCGTGAAAGTACGTTCGATGCCATTATGTATGTAACTCGATTTCTTTTGCATGGTCACCACGGGCACGCTTGCAGAAGTCCAGACGCTGAACCCAATTTTCGACGGTTTTCAAGCATAAATCGGCCGATATTGCTGCAATTTCACGTTCGATATTCGTACCAAGTTCATCAATCGTCGCTGGCTTGTTGGCATAGACCATAGACTTGACGTAGCCCCACAGGAGATAAAACGTTCACCAAACTTGGATTCCAATAAATTGATTGTGGCATTCGGTATGTGGCTTGTGGCGCCGTCCTGTTGGAACCACATGTCCTCCAAGTCCATATTATCCAATTGGGGCCAAAAATATTCGGTTATCATTGAACGGTAGCGATTCGTATTCACAGTAATGTGCCGGTCTTGATCATCACGGAAGAAGTACGGCCCAATGACGCCGCCGGCCCATAAACCGCACCAAACCGTAATTTTTTCGGGATGCAATGATGACTCATGGATTACGTGTGGATTGCTGCCTGACGAATAACGCATATTTTGCTTATTGACGAAGCCATTCAGCCGGAAATGAGCCTCATCGCTGAAGATGATTTTCCGATGAAAATCCGAATCATTTTCAAGTTGTTGCTCAGCCCAATTCACGAACATACGACGCTTATGGTGGTCAAGCGGCTTCAGTTCTTGCGCCAATTTGATCTTGTAAGGATGTAGGCCAAGACCTTTTCGCAAAATTCGCCACAACGACGTCACAGAGATGCCCAACGCTTGAGAACGACGTGTGAGAGACACATTTGGGCTTTCTTGAACTGAAGCCTCAGCGGCAGCAGTATTCTCGACACTACGGGCACTTCTTTGTCGCACTGGCATGGGAACATTTTGTACTGTGCCTGTGGATTCAAATTTTTCCACTAGACGCTCAATTGTTGATCTGGTAGGACTATTATGACGACCATAAATTGGACGTAGCGCTCTTAAAGTTGAGTCCACTGACTCCAAATTTCGGTAGTAAATTTTAATAATTTCGACTTGTTGTTGGCTCGTATATGTTTCCATGATGAAATGGCAAACCATACTGAAGAGAAATGTCAAAAGAGCGGGAAAAAATATGGCGTCGTTTGCTGTCCCTATCGATTTACTTTTGTAGCGTCTCTGTTGAAAAACCCGTTTTAAACCAAACAGTTGCAAACATTGATATGGTTGTTTGTAAAGATATTATAATTGTGTGGAAGCATATTAAAAAAAATTCCAACGTGCATAGCAAATTTTTTAAATTGGATGAAACTATTCTACAAGATTTGATTAAATCTAATTTAAAAAAGTACAAAATGACGGAATTTTTTTTACAGTTTCGACCAAACAAAACAATTTTTTCGAAAACAAAACTTCAATATCTTCTGAACTTATTCATTTGATTGACAAAAGCAGGCTTATGTCTAATAAGTGGTGAGATTGAGATTTTTTTCAAAACTTTATTTACCTTTATCTGCTATTGAGCTCTTGAATAATATAGCAAAATCTGAATGTCCATTTTTAAAAAACCCGAAAAAAAATATTTAAAAGCAAATTTCTTTGAAAAATTGCTACCTTTCAAAAATTGTTTAAATTAGCTTCCGTCTTTAGGATACAAAACTATTTATATCTAAAAATTATATTGGCTATTCTGGATGAAAATTGATGTTGTCATGTGTTATGTGTCAATACAAGTATTTTATTAAATTACACCTTCCTATTTGCAGCGATACCAATTGCAATTTTGCAATATCCCTTTTACGATTTGGGTCTGGAGTGAGTAAATTGTTGTAATTATTTTCATGGAATTTGAAAAATTCTCTTTTTGTTCTATGTTTTGCACTTTCGATCGCACGAATTCCACTTTTTAAAGCTTAAATAATAACAATAACTCCTACATAGCAATTCAGATGAGGTTCATGCAAGTTGTAGAGGTAGGGAAACCATTCAGCTCGAATCTTAAGGTATAAAATTTAGAAATTTTATTAAAGTCATAATTCAGTTATTGGCAGGAATTGTATCTGTGGATATAATTGGTCACATAAGGGGGCCAGTTTAATTTATATTGTCATACAGTACGTATGCACTTGAATCTAAATACCACATTTAGCATGTAACCTGTCTCGATTCTCAATTTAGTCCAGATCATTTATCTGGAATCTCCCGACAATCTTAAGAAATATTATTTTGGTGAAAAATTTGGTCTATTAATCTGGATGCATTTCAGCGACAAATGTCTCTCTTCAGCCATTACAAACTGATCAAATATCCCCTGACACCATGGATATCGAAATTGCAAAAATGCTAATACTCTTTTTTTCATTTGCCAGACGTGAGTTAAATTGAATGATTGCGACATGTGTTTGCTGCCGAAGGGCTACACTGAGCTTCATTACACGGGCGTCTAGATTGTGTCGTAAAGAACTCACGCAATCGCTCCACTTGCTGATCTGGTGATGATTTCTCCGTGTCATCATTAGCTTTTAGTGATGCAGTTAGTTCGTATGGTTGCTAAATATACTATTTAGTATCAATTAGTGTCTTGGGACACCGTTTTGCATTAGTGATGCAGTACTCCTGATGTTGTTGCCACTCAGCGGAGGTTACCTGTATTTGCAGACTTTTCGGTATCCTCCGCTATATTGTTCACAATTTTGTCGCAATCTGAACGGATTTTAACTGCCTCTTCAAAGTTGGTGTATTCGATCGTATACGAATATTGTGCAAGCGTTCACAATTCCGAATTTCAGTCCAGGATTTTGAACTAATTCAATGTTTATTCACATATATTTCCTTTTCAAGAACCTCCATTGCCGTTTCTTTCAGCGTTCGAACAACGCCGGACCACGTATTTTGACTGGCCCTTTGCTAAATTGGAGAGTAGAGTTTAATCGTACATCATTGATGTGTTTGTGTTGTATGTTACAATTTTGCCTCTAATACCGGTGACAGTCGCTAGACGGAGACGTAATGTGCCCACCAGGAATTGGTAGTCGCTATCAATATCAGCACCTCGTCTAGTTTTGACGTTCAGCAAGGAACCCAACTTGATTGAAGGTTTGACCATCAGGCGGTTCACATGTATACTTGTGTATATTTTTTGATAAACATTTGAGGTATGAACCTGTCAACATTGTCATTTCTCACAGTTCCAAGACCATGTCTTCCCATCACTTAATGTAGCTTGTTGTTGTCGTTGTCCACTTTGGCATTGAAATCTCCCAGAAATCTATTTTAATGTCACCAATTGGCAAGGAGCTTGCAACAAAATCAAGATGGCTACATAACTCGTCCGTAACACTGTCCACATCAGGCTCAGTAGGTGCGTATCACAGAAATCTTGCGGATCTTAAATTCAAAATCACAATAACAATGCGATCAGATATAGCCCTGTATGATATTAGAGCAATTCTAGCCCTGGGAGAAATAAGAATGCCAACTCCGTTTATACGTTGCGTATATGAAACGGTGACCAAATGGTATTGTAGATATGTCACTATTAAGTCAACGTACTTCGCTTAGGCTTAGGATTTCCACATTGCATCATTCCATAACTCGTCCAAACTGTTCGAGTTCCGATTTTTCTTACATTCCAGGTACCAATCATAAACCCTTGTTTAAAGTCAAATGTCGTGTTTTCTTTGAATTTATTGACATTTTTATAGTGATTGAAATCTAAGACGAACGATTCCGATTGTAGTGCTAGGGCTGCCAACAACCTCTAGACAGATATACACTCTGTATTAGGGAGGTATTATTTTATTGACATACCAGTCTTGATCCGTAGTGTTCAGTAAACAACAGGGGCACCACGAGCAGGATGTGGTTCTTCACTATAAACTACGGTATTGGCAGGAACTTTCCTATCCCTGTCCACTACCAGCTGTGCATTCGCACCCAACTGCCGATGACAACTCTTTTCTATTTCTCTATGATTCTACTAGACACTATCCATTCCACAGCTGATCGAAAAAATAATATGAATTTGATAGAGACCAAAGTGGATGGGTGAATGAGCGATAAGCAATTACAAGCAAACTAAGCTTACATAGCGGTTGACTCATACTAATGACAACTAAAAATACGCCTTCCCTATTATTTCCGTTCATTTTATGTCCAACCGTAGGGTAACATACAACAGCAACTTGACGTCTATGAAATTTCCAACTACGATAAGAGAGAGATAGAAACTCTTATCAATAACAATATAATTCTATCTAAACCAATTACTTTTTTGGTTTTTGAAAGAAACAAATTTAGTCGTACCTTCGTTGCCAACATCATGTGTATTTTAATATAATAAGGCAGGGAACAAAATGCTTTTATATCTAAGAATATTTAAACTTAGTGTACTCATAAGTATCATTGATCAGATATACAAATGATGGGTACAATAAATAAGGAAGTGTATACCTTAAATTTCACAACGGCAACTCTTTCACCACCACCACACTTTTACTTTATTATACGATAATTTGGTACAGGCTTAATCCTGAATAATTTCAAATCTTTTCTTCTCATATTTAGAGCCCTGAACTACGGTTCAATCGGCACAATATTAGGTCACGAACTTACCCATGGCTTCGATGACAGCGGGCGCATGTTCGATAAGAACGGCAACATGTTGCAGTGGTGGTCCAATGGGACAATCAACGAATACGTCAATCGTACCGAGTGCTTTGTGGAACAGTATAGCCGTTACTATCTGGAGGATATCGAGCAATATGTAAATGCTTGGACATGCATCTGGTATTTTTGTAATCTTCATTTTCTTTGTTTCTTTCAGATCGACGGCGAATTAACTTTAGGCGAAAATATCGCAGATAATGGCGGTATGCGGGAAGCCTTTCATGCTTATCGTTTGTTCGTACGCGAAAATGGCAAAGAGCGTATGAGCTTACCCGGACTGGAGCATTATAGCCATGAGCAGTTATTCTTTATTTCATTTGGAAATCTATGGTGTGAGTCGTATACGCCAGCGGCATCGCGCTACGCAGTTGAAGATTCTCATTGTCCTGGCAGAATCCGATTGAAAGGAGTCCTAACGAATTCCAATGAATTTGCTCAGACGTTTGAATGCCCTCGTGGTTCGGGCATGAATCCGAATGGAGCAAAATGCCGTATTTGGTAATAACAAGGTTGTGATAATGTCGAACTTTTGAAATCTTTTTGTTGCAAAATGTAATCGAAGAATTAAAACCAAAATTATGGTAAAGTTTTTCTTATCAGCGTGCGCGAATATTCGGGTGGTGTGTCCCATTTGACTTCCAGGTTAAATTTTCTGATTTTATTGTTGAAAGAACTACAACTTTTAAGGCTGGTATAATTAGTGGTATAATTTTTTAGCGCCGTTTTATTTATCGGTAATAAAACAATGTTTTTTTTTGAAATACGATAGTTACAGTAGTCATTTTGATTCGTACAGTATAAAGTTTAGGAATATATACTTTTTTTGTATGATAAATCATATTTCAAACATCTCTGAACTTCCTTTATACATCCATCCATCGTTCGCGGTGAGATCATGATCTGTAACTTTCACCTTAGAGCCACAATGTATTTTATCACCATAAATAACATTATCCACAGAATTAATACAAAACGTCATTCAGACGATTACTTGTCCTTCTCGAAGTAGCGGCATTTATCCTGGATTCAGCCAAACCCACGATCTCGAAAGAAAACCAGTCACTCACTTTCGATCTTCGCCTGGTTTTAAGTCTCATTGTGTGGTTGTGTGTTTTCAAAATTAGGGGTCGGTTCACTACCCAGCGGCGGAAGTCGCAAGGCCTTCCACAAATAAGGCAACAGGTTCTTTTGTAATGCCTTCCTAAAATAACGTCTGCGGAATGGATGAATTTTTTCATCAGATATAACCACGAAGAAGATTTTTATAATTTTGAGAAATTACTTTTCCGATCCTTTTGAACTGTAATTTAATTGCAAAATTTCATACGAATTCTAAAATTATATTTCTTATTTAATATTTTACAGGGTATTTTTAAAAAATTTTCAAATTGAAGTTGGGCGTGGTACAACTTTCTAAGATAGATACATTAGATATTTGTAAATAAATATGTAGAAGTGGATAATGATTTTGTGATAAAATAAATAATTTAAATTTTATTTTTGTTTAACAAAAATAAATTAAAGTAAATGCCTTCTAAGATCTTCCTCTTTGCATTCCTTCTAAGGCCTTCTTTAGGTAATGGGCCAGGAAGGCCTTGCCTCCCAATCTCACGCAATGTTAGATAGAAAGGAGGTGGAAATGTGTAGGGAAGGCCTGCAGTATTTTAAAGAAGGCCTGTTTGGTCATGATTTCAGGCGATCGAAAATATCACAACCAGCTACTTGTCTTTTGGGTTTCGCATAGCTGGAAATCAAAAAAAAAAAACAGTGGAACAAAACAATTTAAATAGAATTCAATGCATGAAACACAATGGATAAAAACTAATGTCATAATAATAAATTTTTTATTAAAATATATTTAAATTCCACCATAACAATTCCAACTTTGCAGCACCTGCAAATACTGGTTGCTCGTAATCTTCTCCCTAGCTCAAAAATTAAATGGCGGACACCAACATCTTGTTATTGCTTTGAACAACAATCACACGTAAAATCATGCGAACCATAGAGTAATTCATATATCTAGATTTAACATTTCGCTCAGCAAATTTATGTAATTTGGCTTGGTGTGATATGAACGTTGGATGTTGAAAGAATTGGTTTAATAATAGCAGATAGAGGCAATGGTTCAAAATAACCAACCAGAAAACAACAACGGCATTTCGTTTTTAATTATTGTGTTAAATAAAACACAAATGTGTAATAACAATAAAATATATCAAAAATGTCCAAAATAAGTTTAAATTGCACAGTTCTCAACCAAAGCGACATGAAAAATTTTCGACAATAGGTCTTGGAACTCCACCTAGAGTAAACCGAATAGCTCTCTCTCACACCAATCTCGCCACGAAGTGTGTGAAAAGCATCGTCAGAGAAGACAAATTTTCTCTCTATGTATGAATTATTCTATGATGCGAACGACAAGTCGAAATTCGCTTAAATTTTTTTTTTCGCTTAGAGGGTGTAAGTTGTGTCCGATCTTGTACTGAATTGCAGACATTTTCGTTCGCTTGTTAGTGGGCCCCAAATCAGCTGTTTGTCGCATAGAAAAAAAGCAAGCGTTATTGTGACTTTGACTGTTGGCGTTGCTAAAATGTTGGAACCATCAAACTGCAATACTGACCACAATTGGAAATATCCGTTGTGATTCAAACAATAGTTAAGCCAAAAAGTGCAATACATTGTTTTTATAAAACATACATATTTCGTCCAGAGAAAGCACAGATCACTTTGATCAAGATTTTGATCAAGAAAATCTTAGAATGTTCCTAACAAAACCACCTATTAGATGTATGATTGCATATATCAATCAGTTGTCGGATTCAAATACTATTGACGGTTATTTTTCGAATATAATAATTTTTTGTTAAACTGTTTTTTTTTCATTTCCAAACCATTATGTAAAATACAAATATTTGTGTTTGGAAATTTACCAGTTTGTTCCGATGCGGTAGGTTAGGTTATTGTGGCGATGATAAACGACTCACTTAAACTTAGTAGTCCGTTGTGATACCACATGCTAACGAGATTGCGTGATAGATTCACTGAAACTGCATTTAGTTTGCTCCAAGAAGCTCAAAGTCTTTTCTACTCTGATCTGGCATAATTCTCACAGGTATCTAAATCCTCCTTCTGGCTAATGATGGACACGTGCAGATAATATGTTCATCATTACAGTTTCCACACCAGTCACGTGTCAAATTGTTTAGTCTGGCCGCAAGTCTACCTATCAGAGAGTGCCACGTCAAAGCAGTAACAACCGTTGCTATCTTCTTGTAGGATATCCTTACCCGGCGCTAGGGCCATGCCAACACGTTACAATTCCTGTGGAACCTAGTCAATAGTCTGGCCAGCTCATCAGCTTTGCAGATTCCCGGAATGTCATATAAGATGAATATCGTACTGCTGGGCCATTTCGTTAAGGGATCTGCCTAAGTTTCAGGGACTTGATAACCGTCTAACTGCCAGAGAAGACATTGACCCCAATGTCGGTTGGTCTATTATACCTCAGCCAGTCGGTCACCGCCGCAATAGTCAAAATTTCTGCCTGATCAGGTAGTGTCCGAGAAAGAGACAAACAAATCTAGTTCCCTAGATTAGACCCCGTACCCTGATCATTCATTTTCGACCCATCATTGTAGTAATTCTTATTTGTGCTCTATTGCCAGGAAGCCCCAGAATCGATTTTCGGTATGAGACGGTGGTTATTGTCGAGTATTATACATATGCAGAATTGTTGAGAGTAAGTTCTAGCACTGTTCCATGGCCGAATCCAAAAATGTCACATTGTGGCAGTTGGCTTAAACTGATGGGATATGTTGACGCAATTTGCTTGCCTATTATGCCCGCCAGCAACAAACATAATATTGCAGTCAGTGCATCAGTGGGAGTGGTGCGCAAAGCACCCGTGATAAATACCATCGTCATTCTCTGAACCCTAGTCAGTAGTATATAATAGGTGGGGCTCTCAAGCACCTGCCATCACACCATAATCCCATAGAGCATCATATGTGTAATCACCGCTGCATAGATCCAGTGAACAATCCTATTACTCGTAGAAAGCTCCCATTTACAACCTTTATCCCTTTTGCAGTTGTATGGGGTTATGGTAGCCTTTTTCGTCTATTCCAACTGTGCTGGGTCTGAAACTACGATTGCTGTTCAAAGTTACACCCAAGGATTTGGCAGACTCTGCAAGATTAATATCAAGGTACTTCTTTAAGATAAGGTATTTTTTTTAAAGAAAATTTACTTTGTTTAAAAATATGAATAGGTATTTTTTTTTTGAGAAAATTTTTTTTTTAAGAAAATTCACTTATTTAAGAAAATGTTTTTTTTTTAACTTCTTTCAATTAGGCTTTTCCAAATTTTTTTTTTATTGGGTAACTTTTTTGTGAAACAAAATAACTTTTCTTGAGATAAGTACCTATCTCAAGAGAGAAATGTACCTATTCTTTAAAAAAAGGATCAATTCAAAAAAAATCCCATTTCCTAAAAACACCTTTTATTTCAAAAGAATACCTTGTCTTAAAAAAACTAATTTTTTTCAAAAATTCCTTTTCATGAGATAAGCACCTATCGCAAGAGAGAAATGTACATAGTCTTTAAAAGAATGACCAATTCTAAAAAAAAATCATATTTCTTAAAAAAATCTTTGCTTTAAAAAAAATCTCTTAAAAAAACTACCTTTTTTAAAAAATTCCTTTTCTGAAATGTACCTTTTCTCAAAAATAAAACAATACATTTTCTTTTCTTTTCTTGAGATAAGCAGCCTTTCTGAAAATAAGTAAATTTTCGTTAAAATATAACTTTTTCCTAAAAGGGTACCACTTGTTTAAAAAGTACCTGTTCTTAAAAAAGTACTTGTTTGTAAAAAAAATTCATAATCTTACGGTTTTTGTATTAAAGAAAGTACTTCTTCTTAAAAATATTTCCTTTCTTAAAAAAAACATTACCTTTGCATAAAAGAAGTACCTCTCTTTAAGAAATTACCTTTTCGGAAAATACTTTTTTTTACTTTTCTTTTAAAAAAGTACATTCTATTAAAAAAAATTCGTAAAAAAAGTTTATTATTTTTACAAAAAGTATATTTTCTTAAAGATCCATCTAAATTATCGTATTTTTCTTAGGCTAGACCTTAGGCTAGTTGGAACTAACTAGTGCATAAATATAGAGAAGGAACTTCGTTCCAACCGGATGTCCCCGACACCTCATGTAATTTTTTACTAGAGCCAATTGCTCGAATACTTTACTGAATAAATTTTGAAAACATCCACAAATAAGAACAATACAATAGGCAGCAAATACTTCATCCTTCGGGCTAATTATTTGTGTACATGAAACTTCAAAGCTCTTGATAGAGAAGGAACTTCGTTCCAACCGGATGTCCCCTGACACCTCATGTAATTTTTTATTGGAGCCAATTGCTCGAATACTTTACTGAACAAATTTTGAAAAACATCCACAAATAAGAACAATACAATAGGCAGCAAATACTTCATCTTTCGGGCTAATTATTTGTGTACATGAAACTTCAAAGCTCTTGATAGAGAAGGAACTTCGTTCCAACCGGATGTCCCCTGACACCTCATGTAATTTTTTATTGGAGCCAATTGCTCGAATACTTTACTGAACAAATTTTGAAAAACATCCACAAATAAGAACAATACAATAGGCAACAAATACTTCATCTTTCGGGCTAATTATTTGTGTACATGAAACTTCAAAGCTCTTGATTAAACTCAAATTTAGCATAGGTTTGATTGAAAAAAATTATAAATATTAACTAACTTGTTACTACCAAAACCCTAACAGAGCTTCCAAAAAAGGCCTTTCTACACCCAGAGAACTAGTTGTTTAAGGAGATGTTGTAGCAACGGTAAATTCGGCGACGAATATTCGGTTGAAGCAACCTCGTTTCATAATTGATTCGGTTGTGACAACTGAATCTTGAATTATATTCATTCAGTCAACTAAACTTTCTAAAATTTCCATTGGTACAACCGAATTTGAGATTAATGCGGATGCAACAACCAAAACTGATACCGTTTTTACAGTATTTTGTTTGTAGAGGTTTGTGTCTTAGATTGGTGTTGCCTCTTATTACTTTCAAATTCATAAACCTGAACAACAATATTTGAAAACCAAAAACACAAGATATGAAGGAAATGCTTTCAAAGTAGACACAATTGCCAATGGTTTGTACAGTTATTTGAATTATAAAAGAATTATATTTGTCATATAATTAATTTGTCCCATGTATGAAAACCTCCAACTGATTGACAAAATCTGGTATAAATCTAATGGACAGTTTTATTAGTAATTTTTTAAGATTCTTGTGATTAAAATCTGATAATTCTCCGGATATATGACTAACACTGTATGTTAAATTTTGCAAAATAGCAAAATGTTTAAAGAAAAAAAACTTTAAAATATCCAACCATTCAAAAACCGTTTATGTTGATTTCCGGATATGGGAGACCATAATTCATCAACAAAGTATACTGATAGTTGGAATTAAGGCAGTTGATGTAATACACCATCCCTAAAAGTTAATAATTATTAATATCATTCAACCTTAATTGTCCTGTTCACCAATGCACTTATCTGGTAGACGGATGGACTTCTTGTCTTCAAATTATTGGCAACTACAAAAAATAGTATCCAATAAATCACCCACCCACCGTAAAAAAACACGTGCAAAAGGAAAATCCTACTATTCACATCCTTGCCGGGGATAAATCCTGATAAATTTAATTAACATTCTGATTAATTATTTTGCAATAAATTGATTTCACAAGCTCCTTCTCATTTGAGAGAGAAATAACGAAGGACACTGTGTGGTTGTGTGCATACTCGTATTATAGTGTAAATAATCAAAATATATACATGTCAATATAAATATTCCGTATATCGTATTGTATAAGTAGAGTAGTATAATTGAATTTTATAAAATTTAATTCATATTTAATTCAATTTAATTTAAAGATCTTTAAACTTGTATATTTTGTACTTTACTTTATAGCAGCAACAACAATAATAAATCAAATCACATCATATTTAATTACGTTGTACATAAATTGTAAAAGTGTAATTTTATTTCTGATTTTTTGATTTTCTTCGCAACAAAGAGATTAATTTCATGCCGCAAGACGCTTTGTCGACTTTACTTCTTAAGACAATTTCAGAGAAATCATTAAGCAATACAACAGCAATTGTAACAACATTTTGTTGTCATTGCGTTTCTATGCCAACAATCGTCATTTGTATAATTTTATCTGATTACAAGATTAGGTAATCCTATTCGAACAATACAACAATATCGTCTATCCACTCAAGCAAAGGTAATTGAATTTGATAAGCAACAACTTTAAAGGATTCCCACTAAATCTACGTTTGCTGCTACTTATTATTGACGTTTACACCAAGCAAACACTTCCCCTAGGTCGTATTCCCTGTCTATAATGGAAATCCATCACAATAGGATAATCGCCAACTGTACCTTGTTTTTATGCATAAGATGTAAAATGTATGTCTGGAATTACTGACCGACACATAGAGATACAGTTTACGACACCTCATCATTATTTTCGACTTTTGAATTCTGAATTCTCTCTCGCGTGCGCTAGCGAGAATTACAAATCCCCTCTCAGTGCTCAAAATCAGTGTTGGGAATTTTTAGTTTGCATTGGATTTTAATTTGCATTACTTTAGCTAATGCAAGTGGAAAATAAAACGCATGAAAATGAGTTAGGTAGTTATGTTCACGCACACTCACGTTCACGCGAAAATCGTGTTTAATTTTTAATTATTATCAAAAAGCATTACAAAGGTATAAATGGTCCATTCAGTAGTAGTATAGAAGTAGAAAACACACCTTCGCTTATAGCTGAGCTGTTTGGAATGCAAAAGATGACTAGCGAAGCTTTTTAAGACGGAAATGATAAAAGGAGAGTTCTACAAATACTTTGTTTAACAAAGTAGTAAGAAAATTTAAATTAAATGAAATCAAACATTCGGAAATATGCGTGACTCACGCGAAAATAGTGCTCACGCAAAGATTGGACTCACACACGAAGATTTGTTCGCTACTCACGTTTACGTACGCTCACGTGAGCACAAACCCTCACATACTGACATTCACGCGTGAGTCCATAAATACGGTTAGGGTTTCCTCGAAAATGCTCTGTCGAGTCACATCTAGGAATTGAGAAATATCGATTTCTAGTTAGTAATTATCACATAGGGGTATTTGTCACGTTTGGGGCTCTTTTGTGTGGCATAACTGGAGAACGACTAGTCCGATTTTGATTCGACGAAGTTACAAAAATTAAGAATAATAATTCCTTTAATCTATTAATATACTGTTTCCCTACATAATCGACAGTTTTCCAGTAATAAATAAATTTATGAAAAAAAAAATATTTTTTGTCTAAAATTTTTTAATGTTTTATATTTAAAAATCATGAAAAATCCAAAACGGGAAAAAGTGTTTAATCTGATTACTTTCACGTAAAGCCGCATAACCTATGAATAAAATGAGACAGATCATTAAAATCGATAAACGCATAAATACTTTCTTGGACTTCAATATAGATGAGGGTGTGGCTCATATAGAGGACGAAGGTGTTGACTGCCCCATCCTATCCAAAGCGAAGTTGGATCTGCAGTTTCCCGGCTTAAGAACAACAAAGCCGCTGGTGCTGATGGACTAACGGCTGAGCTGCTTAAGGCTGGCGGCTATGAGTTGGAAATGTGCATGCATCAGCTCATATGCAAAATCTGGCCAGCCGAATGTATGCCTGACGATTGAAGTCTTAGCATAATACGTCCGGATTTCAAAAGAAACGGCCCAAGTATATGTACAAACTATAGTGGAATAAGCATTATTTGCGAAAGACTAAATCTTTAGGCCTGGAAAGTCAACAATCGACCAGATATTCACATTGCGACAAATCCTGGATAACCTCCACGAAAAACAAATCGACACTTCGCATCCCTTTGTAGATTATAAGACTGCCTTCGATAACCCGATACGGCTATAATTGTACCAAGTTATATCGCAGGTTGGTATTCCCGCTGAGCCGACATGTCTTTGTAGAATGACACAGACCGACACGTAATCCTCAGTAAAGATTGCTAAAGATCTGACAAAACCATTTAGTATGAGACGAGGCCTCAGGCACGGCGACACCCTGCCATGTGATCTTTTCAATATTTTAAATGAGATCATCGTGACAAAAGCTGCAATCAACGCGAATAAAACTGTCAGCAGTAAAAGGCACATACTCCTCGCGAATGCTTATGATTTAGACATCATTGGGCGATATCTGGGAGAAGTTACCGCAGTATTTTCGAGAATTGTGATCGAATCAGCAAAAGTGGGTTTGGAAGTAAACGACGTCAAGATAAAATTAATGGTTTCAACAAGCAGAACATCCACCCGATTGCATGAATGGGTAAACGTTGACAACCTTTATAATTTCGAGGTAGTGGACCAATTTATTTACCTCGGATCTGCCTTGAACAGAAGCAATAACGTCAGCCTGGAAATCAAACGGAGACCTGTGCTTGCAAACAGGTGATATTTCGGGCTAAATATGCAAGACCCTCTCTCGAGAAACGAAGATCATATATGATATAAGACTGTCACCCAACCTGTCTTGCTTTTTGGCCAGAATCCTGGGTCATATCGCATGCTGATGAGACATCAGTGGGAGTCTTCGAGAGAAGTATACTGCAAAAAATATATAGGCCTACTGCGACTCGAAAAATAGGATGACCAAGACTTCGTTGTAAAGACCAGGTGGAATACTGCCTGCGAGTGCTTGGTGTTACGAAGTGGAGGAAAAAACCTGAAGATCGGGTCGGTTGGAGAAACATGTTATCTTTATTTTTTAAGACATTTGATCTCTTTGGATTGTTTGTGGCCCCTTAAGTAAGTTATACATATGTACTGGTGTTAA
Source organism: Phaonia tiefii (assembly GCA_963931995.1). Lineage (NCBI taxonomy): Eukaryota > Metazoa > Arthropoda > Insecta > Diptera > Muscidae > Phaonia > Phaonia tiefii. The sequence continues at coordinate 161,630,764 of OZ008367.1, forward strand.
GCTTACAATCTAAAGGTTAAAGAAAATCACATGTACAACTTTTGAAATAAAAACTTGTTTAAATCAAATTAACAAAATCACATAAAACTATAATAGATTTTGTCAATATCTCATATTTTATCAGTGTGCTTTTAATAAGGACGGGGTAATCTTGGCCGTGGTCTCATTTTTCGCAACAATTTTCGCTTCAAACGTTTGTTGTGTTAGGTTTTCCATGTAGGTTTGTTGATCCTCCTCAATGCTATGTGTTTACTATTTCTACTTCAGCTTTTGGAGTTTCTCATAAGCCCCAATTGGGATATTAAGACTAATGACACCCAACAATCCCGGTTCTCTTGTCAATGAAATACCACATAGGCCCAAATAGGTGTGGAATCAGCGGTGGAATGTGCCTCCAAATTATACGAACGATTTTCAGCACAGTGCGTTAATTCAAAGGCATTCAATACCTTGAGGATGCCACCAATCCAAACCGAATAACAGGGGTAGAATGATGCCATCCGTTTCGTATCGCAATCATGGTTACCGAAGTGTTTTTATGTCAATATAGAAATAACTTGTAAACATTTAGAAATTATGAAATCTTGTTCTAACATGGGCTTGATAAACACAAATATTTCTTAACTTCGGATTCAAATTTCTATTTTATCACGAATGCAAAACACGATACGAACCCCAGGACCCAACTAGCTTATTCCGCAGCGTTTGATATCTTCTAAAGTTTGAGGATCAATACGATTTAATAGCCTACTTAATTGTAATGCAGCTAAAGCACAATAAGTAGCACCACCATGGTCCTCGCCATCGAAGTACTGGCTAAAGGCATATTCGTAACGCTGAAATCAAGCCAGTAGTTGGCAAATGAAACACTGCATCTTCTTTACTACATCATCGTTAAGAAAATACTCACAATACTATTCATTACAACATCATAGATTCTCTCGTTGTTCACATCACCCCCATAGTCCAACAGATGGAAAATAGCTGCAGCACAGAAAACAAACCCCCTATTATTTTCACTTCTATGTTTGCAGGAATTACAACTTTCATCGGGACGCTGGACAGCGGCAACGCCTGATGCACATGTAAGAAACAAGAACAGCTACAACAACTGCAGTACATTTTATTGTTTAAACTTTCTTACCATCCTCTAGTGATTTGCGATATAAACGTGACATATCACAACCCAACGTGACTAGGATTCCTATGCTGGTATATGTATGTCATTGCCAAGTGTCCCCATTGACCAAGATGTATCAATAAATGAAATTTGTGTGTATTGACATTTTAATATAAACATGTAGAGTTGCCAAGATGTATATGCAAAATCAGCGTTGTTGTTAAAGAGGTAGATAAGAATAAAACCCCGCAATTTGGCAACCCTAGTAGAAGAGAACCAAAAACGTTGACGGGATTCACTCAAACGCATTTCTGTTCCGTGTAATAACTTGAATATTTCAAACTTTTTACACACTTTATGTAATTTTATTTAAATATATTGGAGTTAGATAGAATATCATCATCAGAAAACTGCTCATGTATTGAAATATTCAACGAAGAGAGTAAGAGAGCGAGCAGAGAAACCACACGCTTCACTCGTTTGCTTTGTTGGCATTCCACTCCGTGAGCAAATTTTCTTCTCTATACCATAGTTGCTTTATGTTGTTCTTAGTAGTTTGTTTTGCACTTTCGGTTTTGGTAGTAATTGCATTTTCTCTAGTCCTCTTAAAAAAATCACCCCCCACAAATTTTCAACGTTACCAATGGATTTTTTTTGTATTTACGAGCTAAAACAGGGGGTATCCAAGCCACATCTGATCGAAATGGTAGTAGGAATTTGATAGCGAACAGAATGGATAGTTAAATGAGCGATAAACAGCTCGAAGCAAGCCATGCAGCAAACTAAGTTTAAATATTGTTTGATTGATACTAATGACGTCTAAATTATGTTTGATGTTGGTTGCACCGAACGAAAATACACATTTTCTGTTTTACTTCTATTCGTTTTATTCGAACCAAAGAGTAACCAACAGCAGAAACTCAAACCCCACAAAATTTGCAATTACCTCGGTGACAGCAAGATCCCGCAAAACATCGGATGGAAACTCTTATCTATGACTCTATGACTGTATGTAGCATAGAGTAAATTATAATATAGTGACTACCCCTCTCAGTAAATTTATAATATTTGGCATGGTTGAATGTTGAAATATATTGCTTTAATAATAACAGATATAGGAATTCTTAAAAACATCCATCAAGAAAACAACAATGACAATTTTTGTTTGTGTCTGAAAAGAGTTGTCTTAAACCATAGTGCCCATCCCTCTCTTGGCGAGGTAGTTGGAAATTTCAACGATTTTGAATTGCTGTGTTACGTTTTGAATTGTTGAACATAAAACGGACAGAAATGAAAGGGAATGTGTATTTCCGACCGCCAATCAGAAAATTTTGAACCCGCTGCCATTTCGCACCCTTGCATTTTCGGACATGGTCCTAGTGGACTTTTCTTCATGAAATGAGCCAAGAAATACGCTGGAGAAATATGTCGGGAACTTCGTGAATCACCCTGTGTAGAGAATATATTTAACTGCATTGATAACGCATGCAATTAACTGGGGAAAATGTGTTGAAGTATGCAGCGATGGAGCAAAAGCAATGACAGGAAAAGTGATTGGTGCTGTAACACGTATTAAAAATGTTGCAAAAAACTGTAGCAGCACACTGAAAGAAAAACGCTTCGTCGCATGGATGAAACACTTTCGTTAATGTTTTTACGTTGTTATAGTGAAAAGTGTCGTATATCCAACAATTTGGTAGTCGCTGCAACGAAAAATTTCATACTTGACTTCTTTGACAATTTTTCATTTCGTTGCTGCCACAACTTACTTGTTGTTCCTGCAACAATTTTATTTAATTTGAATTTTGTAGAAAAATGGGTGGAAAATAAAAAAAGTAAAGGCACGAGTTTTAAACTAGTGATATTTTACTTAGTAATAATATTTTATTGTGAAAACTGAATTGTGTGAATTTATGTATTTGCTGTGATCGTTTGTGTAACTTACGAATCTATAAATCAAATAGATAAATAAACAGAATGCAAGGAGCAACACGACAGCAGAGAAAGTGACGCATCAATAGCAGAAAAACTACCCCGAAATATGTAACTGAACTTTCGTATGTGTGTGTGTATGCGCGTGACGGTACAAGTCGCAACAAAATGTCCGTGTTTTTTGTGTTTTAATCATAATTCGGTCGCGCCTGTTTGTTATTTGGATTCAGAAAAAAAACGAAAGACATACATACATTTGTGCGGACAGTCGAAGCCAAAGAAAACAAGTCTTTCATGTATCACGAACATAAAAAATAACAATTCAACGTACAATCAAATGAATCCAATCGAAATTTTAACAAATTTGGTTAAAATAAATAAAAGAGCAGTTGGAGAAAATGCTCGCAGAGCGATCACTGGCTACAATTGAATATCAAAACCCTCAACACAACAGCAATTGCATGATTTAACAAAACAAGGATGTGGTTCTATGTTAAAGGAGTAGATCATGGGGGAGTAGTGCTTATGTTCATGGTAAGTACAGACATAGATATTTACATATCTTAAATAAAAATCTTAACAATAAATTCCTCGTATATGTTTTTAATTGCAGGACCTGAATATGACGGCAACAATAACACCCAACCCCTCGACTACCACAATCTTCTCCAGACGAGTGTTTCAACATCAGCGGTTAGCAAATAGATTTTCGAAAATAAAAATTCAAAAAATTGTTATCAAACCACCTGCAATGTAATACTAACAGTATATTTATGTACAATTGTCAATAAATAATTTCAAATACACTTCAAAACATTCATTTCAGCAATGAAACAAAATCATTGTAGTAATGAACCATATTCATTACAACAATGACTCAAATTCGTTGTACTAATGAAACAAATTCATAGCAGCAATGAACAAATTCATTGCAGCAATGAAGCTAATTCCTTGCAAGAACGATACCTATTCATTGCAACAATGAAACAAATTAATTGCAGCAACAATCATACTTTCACCACAGTAACGAACAATTTACAGTTGATGAACACATTTTCAAAGCTGGAATGAAACGTTACGTTAGCTCATTTTTGATGACAAAAGTTGTTGGGGTGATGAACATTTTCATCCGTGTGACGATGCTTTTTCGTTCCGTGTAGTCATTGCATTCTTCACAGATATGCATTAGTAACAAAAAGGATATTTAAATCCGTTCTAGACAAAGCAGTGAAAATTATTAATTTTATTGAAAGTAAACCATTGCAATCACGTATTTTCAAAGCTATGTCCGAAGATATGGGTAGTGTTCACACAACTTTACTTCTTCATACGGTAATTCGATGGCTATCGCGTGGTAAAATTCTTGTGCGAATATTTGAATTGCGAAAGGAACTGTTGGCGTATTTTATTGGTCATAAATTTGAATTATCAGACAAATTAAATAATATGACTTGGCTATCTACACTTGCATACCTTGCTGATATATTTGGATAATTAAACGAACTATGTTTGGCTCTGCAAGGAAAACAAGTCGACATATTGCAGAGGAAAGATTAATGATTGCTTTTTCAAGGAGAATACAATATTAGATTTCAGTTGTGGAGCAAAATAACTTCGAGTGTTTCCAGAAGCTTAGTGATTTTCTCGAAGAATCTGAAGTGGATTTAGATATGGAAACTCGTGATGGTAGAATAACACATATGTATGTCCAGTTTACAGCAATCACACAGTGATTACTTTCCAAACCTGGAGAAACGAGATAATTACTGGGTACAAAATCCTTTCGAAATAAAAGAATCCCCAAAAGGATTTCATTCCATGGATTATGAAAATTTGATTGAATTGAGTTCGGATACTCAATTAGAAGCCACATTTAGAACAGTTCCATTAACAATATTCTGGTCAGATGTATTCGATGTATATCCAAATTTATCAAAACATGCTATTCGAATACTATTGCTGTGTGCAACACAAAATATGTTGCGACAAAAACCAAATATCGTAACAAACTTGGTGCTGCACCAGATATGCGATTTCAGTTTCAAATATAACGCCCAATTTTGAGAGAATCATGGAATCAAAGAAGCAGGCTCATTCTTCACATTAAAGTTTATTCATTTATTTTAGTTTATGTTTTGAATGTTTATTAATTATATCTATGATGAATTGTTTTTTAAAGTTTCGTTTGAACTGAAATAACAAAATAATACTTGTTTCACTTAATATATCATTAAATTTTGAAAAGTCGTTGTTTAAAAAATCATTGGCGACAAATTTGGGGGTTCCACGTCCAAAATAGTTTGGGAACCACTGCCATAGATGATTCTTTCACTTATTTACCATATTCACCAGAGGTCACATTTGGTTTCCGTACTAACATTTTTCCATTTTTTGCGCACTCTGAAATCATTTTTATCTCGATTCTGTTCATGATACAAATACAAGGTAGTAGCATTATTAGCATTGTTGTAATTTCCGTACCCAGTTATGGTCAAAATCAGCTGATAAAAATGTAGACATACATGTGATGAAATGTAGACGAAATCAATAGAGAACGCACTTACGCAAACAACTTCAACATTTACTGGGTACGATGAAATGTAAACAAAGGAAATCATATGGGCTGACGCTACTACATTGTATTTACTTGTATCATGATTCTGTTGTTAGAATTTGGAAATTAAATATAAGTAAATAATAGAAAAACATTACGCTATTGATATTTCTGACAATACAAAAGGCTTTCAAAAAAGCATGACTAAATAGTGTATTCAATAGTTTTTGTTTCCAGGGAAATTTGTTCATTTCCACCATTGTTGCGCCATCTAGAAAAATTCCCCTTGACTTTCAAATTCCCCACATAGATTTCGCCATCTATGGGTTTTCTATCATCTTTGATGTCTTGTTTAAACACAGTACGTGTGAAAAGCTTGGGTACTTACGAAAATATGTCAGTATCGAAAATTGTCCTCCACTTTGGATACATTAAAATTAATGGGTATGAATCATTATAATAAAATAAAATGTTATATCATGAAAATACATTTTCTTGTTGTTTATTTATTTCGTTATTTTTAAGGGAATTAATTCACATTTTTCATTCACAGAAACTTTGTAAAACTTACAGATTACATACAGCATTACATTTGTATTAATATGTGCCTGAACACAACAATGTCGCATGGCGTTTCGCGAAAGTATTTCTCTGGTCTAAGAAACACAATTCTCCGTCATCGAGTGTTATTTTTTGGATTACATTTGTGAAAATTCAACTTATAATACAAATTTGAAATAAAACAAATCATGGAATAATTTGTTTAAATTGCTGTAAAAGGAATACCACTGTAATTAATTTCCTTTGACACATTATATTTCATATAAATATTTTATATCTTTCTTTATTCAAATAGTATATCTTTAAAATAGTATATCTTCTATATTGTAAAAAATTTTAAGGATCACAAGTTCGATAAAAGCATGGAGCAATCCAATGCGGGTGCCGTGAAGAAACCGTGTCGCATCCAAATCAGAATGTATGTTGACGTTGTAACAGGAAAAAAAACATACTGCTGCGAATTGGGAGCAACAAGATTTACGCAGGGCAGCTGCATTGGTGTGGATCGTATGCAATTATTCCTCATTAAAAGATATATTTTTCTTAAATTGCTGGAAACACTAACGCGATAGAAACAAAACCAAAGGAATCATTTTTTTGTTTTGAGTGAGAGACAAAATTATGAAGATGAATATTTGTCTCCGAAAAAAATAGGTAACAACATTTACAAAAAAATCGACAGGGAAATTAAGAAACATTCAAGTTGGCATCGTGTCGCCAACCGCGGCGGACATTCATCGTGCCAATTTGAGTCTGCTAAAATAAATCCTTGCAAAAGAATAGTTCGTCATACGACGTCGACATTGTTGTGTACGTATCATATCTATACGTAGTTTAACATTTATATAAAATTGTTTGTTGTAATTAAAGTAATCATAAATATGTTTATTCTCCTGCTGATTAAAGCTGGACAATTTAATTTCTAATATTACCACTAGTATTATATATAAATATTATTTCGATATTTCTGTTTAATTTACATTGATCACACATACGGGCACTAAACTATTTAAATACAAACAAATAAAATAAAATATATATAATATTCATTCATAACTAATGAGTTCATGTATTCGATTTATGACATTTTTCTTTGATTTCAAATATTGGAATTCTGAAATACATTTAAAAACATTTAAACACGCATGTATACCATTTTAATTAAATGTATAATTATTTAATAAAACACTTACAATTGTATTTGCTATTGTATAAATTTGATTCACTTTATTTACATTTTATTCAGTAGCAGATGCCTGGAAAGGGATGAGGCGATTGTTTGAACGGCCTTATGGCACAGGGTTCTTTTTCATACGTTTTCTAGACTCTGAAACTGTAGTTACATCTACCCAGATTATCGCTTTTTCGGGATTATAAATGTCAAACTCCATTAAAAAACATCGATGATAATGCCGAAAATGCGATAATCTTGGTAGGCTTAAGAAACAGAGGAAATAAATATATTTTCATAAGAAAATGTTCATAAGAAATTTATCCCTAAGCGAAAATTTTGGTTGCAGAGAGTTTTACCTTGCAAATATTTCATGAACATTTCCATTTCCTCTTCGTAATACATTTCTGGTGTTACCTTTGTTTGTTAAAAAATTCGAAATGTAAAAATTCCGCTCCCAAAAACTTATCAAACAATTGCTTTCGTACAAAATACATTTGTCATAACAACCCTGCAATAGACTTTATTTACGAAATATTCGCAAAGAGCGGAGTACCAAGCAATTGAAAAGAGAGCGAAATGTTCAGTTGTGGAAATGTTCGTTATTTTTTTATACAAGTACTTCCGAAAGCCCGGTATTCAATTGTTATGAAATTATCGTTGCCGAAATATTATATATTATTATATAAGTATTACTATTAAATTATTGTATACAAAATAACGAAAATTTCAAGAACAGAAAATTTCACTCACTTTTGATTTGCTTGGTACTAGAGTGACCAAAAAACCGGCAGTTTTTAGAAACCGGTTTTCGGTTTGTTCTAAAAATCAATTTTTCAAGAAACCGGTTTTCGATTTGTTCGAAAATTTAAATTTTCAAAAAACCTGTTTTCATTTTGTAATTTTGACAAAACCGGTGGAACCGGTTTTTTTCAGTTTTTTTGCTTTAAATTTAATTACACATCTAGAACTTACAATGCATTTGTTTAACGTCCATTCGTGTTGAAAACTCAAAATTTCACAAATGTATTTAATTAATTACGTTTAGATTTTAATAAATATTTAGTTTTGTACGATCTTCGATTGAAATTCTTCATATTATTGAGATCATTTATAAGTATTGCTTATTTATTTCCAATATTTCGTCTCCACATTGGGCGACTTCTTTAGGGAACAATTATTACAATTATAAATAAGCAATAATTGTTCCCTGAAGAAGTCGCCCAATGTGGAGACGAAATATTGTAAATAAATAAGCAATACTTAAGCTCGTTTTCAATAATAAAAACAATATATTTAAAATTAAAATGTTGTAGCGTTTGGTGTAAAAAAAAAAATTTTTGAAAAGCTTAATTAATTCCAATTCACATCATAAAATCATTTTGAAAAAAAATATCAGATCATATTTCAACATGGAAATCCTGTTTCTTATTTTTTATTAATTTTGTTAAGGATATTAACACAAATTAAGTAAAATCCGGTTAACCGGTTAACCGACGTCGAATAACCGGTTTCCGGTTTGTTCGAAAATTAAGTTTTTTAAAAAACCGGCACACGGTTAATAGTAAAAAAACGGTTTTTCGGTTTTGGATACTCTACTTGGTACTCAGCGCTTTGCAAAAAAGATCTACTAAAGTAGATAGTCATTATTTCTCTTCACTCGAATACCAACAAACAAAATGAGTGAAGCGTTAGTAATTCTCTGCTCGCTCTCTCTCTCTTATTCTCTTCATTGTATATTTCAATACACGAGCCGCTTTTTGATAGTTTTATTGTACAGGGTGGGCCCAATACGACCTACCAATGTTAAACCCGAATAACTTTTTGTTTTCTAATATAAATGTGTTTTTGCTTTGCAGGTTATAATTGAGTTCTTGGAAATTTATAATAATTTATAACAATATCTAACGTGTTCAAATTATCGAAGTTTTTTATTATTGTCAAAGATCAGTAGTTATGACGCAGCGAAAGTATTGTCAACATTTTAATTCAAGATAAGTTTCCAAAGGCTTCATGATAAGGAATTTGATCAGCCGTTTTGAGGAACGGGGTTCAGTGGCCGACTATCCTGGAAGAAGTCGCCATCGATTTATTCGTACTGAAGACAATGTGGAAACTGTGCGGCAAAGTGTTGCAAATGATCCATCTGTCTCAACTCGTCGTTGTTTCCCGAACAACATTGCAGAGAATTTTAAATTTAAACCTTAGGAGGCATCGATACAAAATTCATATTCTGCAAGCTCTGCTTCCGCAGGACAATCAACAACGACTGCAATGCGCTATTTTTGGCGAACGTTTGATTTCAAAAAATTTTGATTTCCCCTGGCCACCTCGTTCGCCAGATTTCACTGCACCCGACTTTTTTTATGGGGATATTTAAAAGCAAAGTGTATGTCAATAAGCAAGAAACAATTAGATTGCTAAAGCAGAATATTCGAGACGAAATACTGAGCCTGCAACCAGAAACATTACGTTGTGTTATGGAAAACGAGCTCAAAAGCTACAATGGTTGTCTCGAGCAAAATGGTGGACATTTGTCTGATGTCATATTTCATACATAGTCCCCCTAAATTTCAATAAAATGTATTAAATATATAAAAAAATTAATAAAAAAAAATATTATTATAAGTGTTATACGTATTTTACATTGTTAGGTCTTATTTGACCCATCCTGTATATGGCTATAAAAAAGCCAGCCCTGTTGAAGTAATATTACATAAGCTATGCAAAAAGTATGAAATAATCAAAATATGACGCGAGAGAGAAATGCGTTTGAGTGAATTGTGTCCACCTTTTGGTTCTCTTTTACGAGGGTTGCCAAATTGCGCACATCTTCTGGTTGTCTACTTCTTGATCGTCTTTGCTCTTTGTGAATATTTCGTAGGCAACATCAAGCACAGGGTTGTTACGACAAAGTTATTTCGACCGAAGACAATTGTTTGATAATCTTTTGGGCCGAAATTTTAGCATTTCTATTAATTTAGCAAACAAAAGTAATGCTGCTACATGCGTTAAAAACAAAATGGAGTGCAAAGATGAATTATAGATTATTAATATTAACTGAACACGGTGCTTATGTGACCAAAAATTTCATAAGAACTGAATTACCGAATTTAGTGTGAAGAGTTGTATGCATTAATAAAAAAACGTTATCAAATGTCAAAAAAGGAGAGTATTTCCAACTTAAAATTCTCACTTAATATTGACAACTTGGGGGTTTCCTGTAAAATCAAATTATATTAAAAAAAGCTTTTTATTATTTAATGACGTAAATAGTCACCACTGTGTGTTGTCATTGTGATAGGGTTCTATACAGGGTGACACAGAATTAGCTATGTACATGTTTTGATTTTGTTATAGTATTCTTTATGATTACATATTTGTTTATTTTTTCCTATTAAGTGGATTCGTCAAGAAGCAGAAATGCAAGATTTGGGCTACATCGAATTCAACAGCCGTTCATCAGGTCATATTTGGTGCACAGTTCATCAGCTCTTGCTGTGTAGCGTGCAACATACTAATTGAGCTTATGTTTTGTGGAAATTAAAATGGTGACTTTACTTCTGTCAGCGGTTTCGAATATCGGTCGTTTTAAAAAGCCGAATGGTCAGTTACCACTTTTTTAATAGCACGGTGAAAAATCTGCCTTCTTTTGTTTGGATGCAAACAAAATGTGTTTGTAGCTTGTCGCAAATATATTATACTTGTATCCAAACACATTGCTTTTACTATTCAATACTACATGTTTGTGACCCAATGATCAATATGTTATAATATATGTTTTTATCACCCAAATATAACTGAGTGAGTTGAGAAACCTCAACAAATTGGTTATTTTTTCGATTCGAAGCTTCGTTTCCGCAATATAGACATAAGGGCGCTTTAACAATTTTTTATTCGAAAAATTTTAGTATTAACGTTTTAGTTCGAAAATTATTTCTTCCCTACGAATTGGAGAACTTTATGAAAACCCTTTAGAAGCCAGTAATAATTAGTAATTTGTTCGATTGGTCTCCGAGATATAGACATTTTTTTCCACCTTTTCACATTTTTGATCAAAAATGGAGATGGGTTACCCTGGATATCGCCGTGGATAATGAGTGAAGGCGCTTACCCATTACACATAGAATATGGCAAATGGTATTCCAGCTTTTAAAATTGTTGGATTCCCCATTATCTTTGGTAACTACGCATTATTTTCCCCATACGCTATTGGTAATGGGTAAACGATCGCTACCCATTCCCCACGGCAATAATAATGGGTTACCCAGAATAACCCATTAAGAAGCAGATGGCTTTGTAAACTCATACGCATACGCACAGAATATCGTAACAGAAAAATTTAGTAGATATGATTTTTTTTGTTTGTAATTTTTGTATACATATGAGTTTGACAACTTAAACGATTAATGCCATGAAAAAAAATAAATCAGCTGTTCCAACGAGTTTACCTTACTTATTCCACCATGAATCCCATCTAGAAAAGAGTCGTAAATGACTACTGTCATATAATGTCACAATCAAGATGTATATACTACAGGTGGAAGGTGGAAGCGTTAGAACAGCTGATTTCAATTTCTTCTTGTAGTTGTGGTCCGACCATGTCAAATGTTGTTTATACTAATTCCAAGATGTATCTAGTAGAGGTGGTAGCGTTAAAATAGCAGGCAAAATTTTTTTTGTCCTTGTGGTTGTTGCCGAAAATTACAACAATTCCTCCTGATATAATCTGTAATAAATACATCTTGACAATTTCGATCGACTGAATTTGACAAGGTCGGTTCCTGAAATAGAAACAAAATGCCTTCAATTCCTACTGATTCTACCTTACTAATTTTTCCATGGTCACAATGATGTCCGGTATTCAGATTATATGGAATCGTTGTTCCCATAGGAAGTACGATACTTATGTGTATAAAAAGTAACAAAAATTTTGTGATTCGAAAACTATCTACATGGTAATTGCGGCATGCGTTGGTGTTGTTGTAGGCAGCAACAACAGGCATTTTGTGTTTTTTTTTTGGTGTATTCGCTTCAGTTGTCAAATACTACACAAATTCATACACACCACACAAGAATGCAAAAGAGTACAAATACATACGAGTAGAACAACTGAATCGAAAACTCACATGAAAAATATGCAATCAGCTGTTCAAACGACATTACCATGTCAAAGTTATTTCGTACCAAAACAATTTTTTTTGATAAAGGCTGCATACGGGCCAGAGATTAATGACGTATAGAACTGCTATTGTTCTCATCTGACATTTCCTTTCATACTAGTCGTGGTGCGGTCGGTGCGATAGAGAGTTATTTGACGTTAATTGGCTTACACCAGGTGGAATTACAAAAATTGTTGATTTCAATTTGTCATGTTGTTTTGATGAAAAAACTGTGAAATTTAAACGTACTTTGGAATATTTTTTTTTGATATATTTTATTGATACTATATATTTGTGGTGTATTTACACAAACATTTTAAAGCACAAAACGAAATACCATTGCTGTTTAATTGTTAGTTGGTTTGAGCCATTGTCTGTATCTGGTATTATTAAGGCAATACTTTCCAACATCCAACCGCACATCTGCAACACATCAAATGCCATCAATTTAATGACAGAGTTGCCGTCTCTATACGTCGTTGCTGTATCATACGGGCTCTTGCAAAATTTTGGTAAGAAATTGTGTCATATACACCTATTTCTAATTTACTTGCCAAATATTTCATGAATATTTCCTCTTTTATTTTTACCGCATGAGGTGATACGTATTCTTTGTCCATATCAGTGTTCGTATTTACCCGTCATGTATAAGCCATATACATCGCCGTGGGGAATGTGTAATGCACGTTTACCCATTACCCACAGGGTATGGAGAAAATAATGAGGAGCTACCCACAAAAATTGTGAATTACCCATCACGATTATTCATTACCCACAGGTTAATTGGGATAATAGTTGGTAGCTACCCACGACGATGGCGAATTACCCATCACGATTACACTCAAGGTAATGGGGAAAATAATGGGTAGTTACCCTGGGTAACCCATTACCCCTCGTCGTAGGTAACACCTCATAATTTTCCCCATTACCCTGTGGGCAGTGGAAAATCGTGGGGGGTAGTTCCCCATTTTGATGGGTAGCTAGACATTTTTTCCCCATACCCTGTGGTTAATAGGTAAACGTTCACTACACATTCCCCACGGCGATATGTAAGGATTACACATGATGGGCAAATACGAACTCTGATTTGGACAAACAAAAAGTATCACCTCATGCGTTAATGCGGTAATAGTAATGGGTTACCCAGTGTAACGTCCAATCGAAAAAATAACCAATTTTTGAGTGTTTCTAAGGTTTTTCCATAATGAGGTCCAATTCGTATCGCAGAATTTTTTTTCAAAAAATCGCTAAAATAAGAAAACGGTTAAATCAAAAAGTGGCTAGAACTCGGAAACGGTACGCCCAATCGCAAAAATAATAATTGTTTCACCCAGCTGGAGGCTTTAAGCCATGGATGTCTTCATTATGCCATCACTTTTATTTAAATGAGCGTTTTAGCGATATTCTATTCGAAAAATTTTAGATTTAGAGATTTAAAAAAAAAGTATGCCATATTGCATATATTCATTGGTTAAAGCCTCTTATTAAGGTAAAAAATTTATTATTTTTGCGATTGGACGCACCGTTTCCGAGTTATGGTTACTTGTGAATTTCAGTGTTTTGCTTATTTTTGGCAATTTTTTGAACAAAAAAATCTTTGATACGAATTGGACGGCGCCACGAAATAACCCCCAATGAAATAACCCCCAAACTCGAAAATAAAATAATCCCTAATGAAATAACCCACAAAATCAATTGAAATATACCCCAAAATTAAAAATGAAATAAAGCTCAAACAAGATGAAAATAACCCCAAATTAGAAATGAAAGAACCCCCAAAAGATATCGGTACTACCGCCTAATGAAATAACTCCCAAAATAGAAAAGAAATATCCCCCAATGAATCAAGCCCCAAGTAAATGAAATAAACCCCAATATGGTTATTATTAATTATAATATTATTATTAAAGAATTTAGAGGAATTCATTATTGTAAAAAGGGTAATTTCTTGCGGAAATGAAATAAACTCCAAATAAGATAAAGTAACCCCCAAAATCAAAACCACATTGAAACTATACCCAAAAAAAAATTTGGGGCTTTTTACATTTGGGAGTATTTCATTATGAAAGAAACCCCCAAATAAAAATTAAATAACTCCAGAAAATTTGGAAATTATCCCCAAATTCGTTTTTCCTGATTTTTTTGGGGATTATTTCATTTTCGAGTTTGGGAGTTATTTCGTGGCTCCGAATTGGACTACATTGTGGAAACCCCTTAGAAAAACATAAAACTTGGATATTTTTTCGATTGGCTCCGTTTTCGAGATAAAGAAATGTTTCCTAATTTTTTAATATCTTCGATCAAAAATTGGGGTGGGTACCCTGGGTAACCCATTACCCATCGTCGTGGGTAACTACTCATTATTTCCCCCATACCCTGTGTCGCTACCCATTCCCCACGGGAATAATAATGGCTTACCAAGGGCAACCCAGTACCCAGGAAATACGAACCCTGGTCCAAATTATCGAAATATCAACTCTTGCAACCAATTATTAAACAATTGTGTCACACGAAATATCTGTGGTGTAACAACGCTGTATATGATTTTGTTTGAGAAATTTTCACAAAGAGCTGAGAGAGAGCAAAATTTTCGGCTCACGAAATTTTCAATGTGTTTTACACACGTACTTCTTATGAGAATACAAATTTCATAGGAACAGAATACGAGGCCTAACCAGCTGGCAGCCAGTTTATGGCTCGGGAGCGACTCTCGAGCGAGCGTTTACGAACCGAACATAAACCGCTATTCAAAATTTTTTTAACCGACCCAGGTAACAAACTTCAACGGTTTGAATCATGGACTACTCGAAATAACCATTAAAAGTCCAAAGCTTAATGTATAGCGAGAATATTGTGAATTTTTTTCTTAAGGTAGGAACGACTCAATCTAATGACCTTACAAACCGTTTATCGCGAAACCTTTTTTTTTGGCATCCACATCCCTAATAAATAATAAATAAATTTAAAAATTGTTTCGTTTCTCTTGTAAATAGTAAATAACTATTATGTCATTAATAATCGTATTCAAATCTCAATCATCATCAATATTTCCATAATAATTAATTTGAAATCACTTGACTATCCACATCTCGAGTCTGTTGCTGTCACTCGCTACCATGGTCAGAGTGATGGAGGGGTTGCGAGTGGCGAATTGGTTATGATGATGTCTACATTAACTTCTCATCGATGACAACCAGCCTAGGGGGGACCTGGCACTACCGCAACACCGTTGTTTCCGCACATGAAGATTGACTCTGAAATGATGAATCAAAACCGTGTGGTTACAAAATATGGCCACAAGAGTTGGTGAATTTGAATGGCATTCAAAACTACCTACCGCTTGCATAGAATTCGTGCGCAGTTTTCGCCTTGTGCTGATGTATGTGGTGCATGTGTTCACACGCTGTAGGTGGAATGCATCGTCTGTTCCTGGGTGTAATTGCAATGTTGAAATAAAGATAAAGGAAACATGTTTTCGTTTAGTACTTTGATAATTTCAACAAGTTTTGCCTACTATATATATATATATAGATAATTGTTTGAATATAACCTCAATTATCTAAAACACACACTTATGTTGTTATAATGATATGATTTATGATAGCGAATGCTAGTGATACCCTCTACCGATTTAGTTCCATAATGCATGATTGTCATGGAATGGAAGTGCATAGTAATGTGAACGAATATCCTTTAAATTATTCAAGAGGATCGAGTTTATAGGCGGTATCGAAAATCCGTACTGGAACACGCTAGGTCCTGGCAAATATCCGAGGGCAAATCAATAAGTCCGTGATTTTTCGAACTTCCCTCGTAGTTATATGAAATGCAACACTGCTCCCATCAAGTATCACCTGTTAATAGACTACTGTCAAATTTTGAGCAAGTTCCTTCATTTACTTTGCGTTTAACAACTGTTCAAAACATACAACCTCGTGCATTTTTTCAAATATGGAAAAAAGTGAATTTCGTGGACCAAGGAAAAGCTTGATAAATACTATGGGGACTCTCCACCATCAATTTCAATGGTAAAAAAGTAGTTTACTGACTTTCGTTGTGGTCGCACAAGTACAAATGACGTTTAACGTTCTGGACTCCCAATTGAGGTCAATACACTCGAAAATGTCCAAAAAATCCTCGATATGGTGTTGGCCGATCGAAGAGTAAAAGTGCGTGAGATTATTGATGCCATAGGCATTTCCTATGGCAGTGTGGTTTCGAGTTTAAATGATCAGTTGGGTTGAAGAAAGCTGTCTGCAAGATGGGTGCCGCGTTTGTTCTCAATTGACCATAAAAGTAATCGTGTGACAACTTCAAAGGATTGTTTGGAGTTGTTTAATTGTGCTACGAATTTGTACCTAATCCGCAATATTCTCCGGATTTAGCCCCCAGTGACTATTTCCTATTTCCAAACCTAAAGAAATGGCTCGGTGGAAAGAGATTTAGATCCAACGATGAAATTATTGATCAAATAAATGCCCATTTTATGGACCTCGAAAAATCGTATTTTTTGGAAGGAATACAAAAATTTGAGAAACGTTGGACTAAGTGTATTGAGCTAAAAGGAGATTATGCTGAAAAAAAAATTTTTTATCCAAAAAAAACTGTATTTCATTCAAAAAGTCACGGACTTATTGATCCGCCTTCGTATTAGACTTAATACAAAATATAACAAACGGGCTTTCTACATGGTGCGGCTGAGGCGATTTTATTCAAATTTTCGATTTTCTCCTATTTGATAGATGATTTTTTATCAAGGCGGTACAAAGAAGGAATTGAGAAAAAAAAGAAACACGACTCGTTTTTATGAAGGGATGTGCATGTGACCACAACAGAGGACACGATCTTGTCGCGATATAGCAGCTGAAGCGTGGATACTCTGATAGGGACTGGTGGAGTGGAGTAAAGGTTATCTCGCGTTTGCCAATGCTATTCATAGAGCGATCTAGTCATTTATGCAGGTACCCAAGAACTGTTCGGCATATACATATTTCTCTTTTTGCCCTCGAAGGCAGACGAACCAATACCACTGGTCAACGGCGGATGAATGTAGGAGCAAATAAAATCCAGGACTGAAACAATTATTTAGAGCCCAGAGTGGGCAAGTAGTAGGTAAAATCCAAAATCAATGGCAATGAAAATACAAAAAAATAATGAGAAACAAATAACCTCCCCATTTATTGCCGATCCCGGCAAACGTTATAAGGACCACGAATTACGGATAGACACTTAAAATGTGAGACCATTATACACATGTGATGCCACTATTCAACTGGCAGAACACCCGAGAATTATAAGTGCACGACAAGGCTGTACAACGAAGAAATACTGTGATACTGTGACTTATACTGAAGCCGCCATGAGAAAAACCATGCATTTGGTTGCGGATGTGTAGTTGGCAAAAGACTGCGACATTTAGTCTCTATTTGCAACTCCAACTAAAAACAAAATTCTTTAATATATCAATAATTTGTGTGCATGCCCCGACCAAAGAAAAAGACGACGACACTAACGACATGCTCTATAAGTACCAGAGTACGCCCTATAAGTACCATAGGACCGCTGCTCTTGTCCATCACATTACCCAGGGCAACCCACAACATTTTTGATAAAAAAAATATAAAATGTATATATCCTGAAAATATCTTTTAAAAAAATATACAAATTATTCCATCTACCAAATTAATAAAGAACTACTACCTATACTATTTATCTTGTAGGTTTTGCCCATTAAAACAAAAATCTTTATGTGAAATTTCCCAAAACACCCCCAATATCTTGAATTGCCGGAAAAAACGGGATTTTGAACCCATACAAATTAGTCATTTTTTCGATTCGATGCTGCGTTTCCGACATAATGGCGTTGTAGCGATTTTTTATTCGAAAAATGTTACTTTTAGCGATTTTTTTTTAAAAAGTGATACCATACGGAAGACACCCATTGGTGAAGCCTCACATAGAGGTAAACAATTTATTACTTTTGCGTTTGGACGCACCGTTTCGGAGTAAAATAAAAACCACTTTTTTAATATAGCAAATTTCTTATTTTGGGGATTTTCTGAAAAAAAATACTTCCATACGAATTGGACCACTTTATGAAAACCCCTTAGAAACCGTAAATATTTCGAGACATAGATTTTTTGTTCATATTTTCGATAAAAAAAAATTGGGATGGGTTACCCTGGGTAACTACCCATTATTATCCCCATTACCCTGTGGGTAATGAGTAATAGTGATGGGTAATTCCACATCGTCGTGGGAAACTACCCATTATTTTCCCCATTACCCTGTGGGTAATGAGTAAACGTGATTGGTAATTCCCAATTGACGTATGCAGCCATCCATTATTTTCCTCATACCCTGAAGGTTATGGGTAATAGGGATGTTTAACTCCCCATTGTCCTTGGTAGCTACCCATTATTTTCCCCATTACTCTGTGCGTAAAGGGGTAACCGTGATGACAAATTCAACACTGTCGTGGGTAACTCCCCATTATTTTCCCCATTACCCTGAGGGTAATGAGTAATAGTGATGGATAATTCCACATCGTCGTGGGTAACTACCTATTATTTTCCCTATTACCCTGTGGGTAATGAGTAATCGTGATGGGTAATTCCCAATTGACGTGTTCAGCTATCCATTATTTTCCTCAAACCCTGTGGGTAATGGGTTAATGATCGCTACCCATTCCCCACGGCAATAATAATGAGTTACCCAGGATAACCCATTAGCCTCTAAATACGAACCCTAGAGGATAGTGAGGAGGTTAAGAAGCACATGGCTTTGTAAACTCATACGCTTACGCACAGAATATCGTAACAGAAAAATTTAGTAGATATGATTTTTTTTGTAATTTTTGTATACATATGAGTTTGACAACTTAAACGATTCATGCCATGAAAAAAAAATAAAACAGCTGTTCCAACGAGTTTACCTTACTTATTCTACCATGAATCCCATCTAGAAAAGAGTCGTAAATGACTACTGTCATATAATGTCACAATCAAGATGTATCTATTACAGGTGGAAGGTGGAAGCGTTAGAACAGCTGATTTCAATTTCTTCTTGTAGTTGTGGTCCGACCTTGTCAAATGTTGTTTATACTAATTACAAGATGTATCTAGTAGAGGTGGTAGCGTTAAAATAGCAGGCAAAATTTTTTCTTGTCCTTGTGGTTGTTGCCGAAAATTACAACAATTCCTCCTGATATAATCTGTAATAAATACATCTTGACAATTTCGATCGACTGAATTTGACAAGGTCGGTTCCTGAAATAGAAACAAAATGCCTTCAATTCCTACTGATTCTACCTTACTTATTTTTCCATATTCACAATGATGTCCGGTATTCAGATTATATGGAATCGTTGTTCCAATAGGAAGTACGATACTTATGTGTATAAAAAGTAACAAAAATTTTGTGATTCGAAAACTATCTACATGGTAATTGCGGCATGCGTTGGTGTTGTTGTAGGCAGCAACAACAGGCATTTTGTATTTTTTTTGGTGTATTCGCTTCAGTTGTCAAATACTACACAAAGATGCAGATACACCACACAAGAATGCAAAAGAGTACAAATACACACGAGTAGAACAACTGAATTGAAAACTCACATGAAAAATATGCAATCAGCTGTTCAAACGACATTACCATGTACATATTATTGTACCAGGCTTGGTACGAAAGATGATGGAAAACCCCCAGGTGATGAAATATATGCGGTGGATTTGAAAATCAAGGGAAACTTTCTAGATGGCGCACCGATGGTGAAAATGGGCAAATTTCCCAGGAAACAGAAACTATGTATCCTTTATTTTTGCCTTTTGAATTGTCAACAAATATCAAAAGCGATATGCCATTTTTTATTTATAGTTTATTTTCAAATTCCTGTAGTTGAAATAAAAGTGATTTTGAGTGATTTTTCGTTGTAACCGAGTGAAAAATGATCGCACGGAAACAGCCTTTGCCAGCTGGTGAAAATGGCGAATAATCGAATACACGATCTATGGTATCTCTATCATATTGTTGGTACTCAGCTCTATGCGAAAATTTAGTGCACAAAGTAAATTACAGGGTTGTTATGCCAAAGTTATTTCGTACGAAAACAATTTTTTTTGATAAAGGCTGCATACGGGCCAGAGATTAATGACGTATAGAACTGCTTTTGTTCTCATCTGACATTTCCTTTCATACTAGTCGTGGTGCGGTCGGTGCGATAGAGAGTTAAAAAATAAATAAATGGTGTCCCATTATATCCCATGAAGGGACCGGGGTGAACTTCTCACAATCACTGAGCTGTGCGCTTTCCAGTTTTCACTCACTGATTGGGACCTACAGTTTTACACCGATTCCGAACGGTATTTTGAGAAGCTTTTTAATGGCTATATACTCGATAGTGTCGCCGTCACTAAGCGGGGCGGCCGTCGTCGAAAGAAATTTTTAAGGTGGTTGGAGCAGGGATCGAACCCAGGATCTCCTGTACAAGAGGCGCGCACACTACCCATTGCAGCACCGACGGAGAGTTATTTGACGTTAATTGGCTTACACCAGGTGGAATTACAAAAATTGTTGACTTCAATGTGTCATGTTGTTTTGATGAAAAAACTTTGAAATTTAAACGTACTTTGGAATATTTTTTTTTGATATATTTTATTGATACTATATATTTGTGGAGTATTTACACAAACATTTTAAATCACAAAACGAAATACCATTGCTGTTTAATTGTTAGTTGGTTTGAGCCATTGTCTCTATCTGGTATTATTAAGGCAATACTTTCCAACATCCAACCGCCCATCTACAACACATCAAATGCCATCAATTTAATGACAAAGTTGCCGTCTCTATACGTCGTTGCTGTATCATACGGGCTCTTGCAAAATTTTGGTAAGAAATTGTGTCATATACATATGTATGTAAATGGGAATTTTTGTTGCAGAGAGTTACCACCTATCTCTAATTTACTTGCCAAATATTTCATGAATATTTCCTCTTTTATTTTTACCGCATGAGGTGATACGTTTTCTTTGTCCTAATAGTGTTCGTATTTACCCGTCATGTATAAGCCATATACATCGCCGTGGGGAATGTGTAATGCACGATTACCCATTACCCACAGGGTATGGAGAAAATAATGGGTAGCTACCCACGAAAATGGGGAATTATTCATTACCCACAGGTTAATGGGGAAAATAGTGGGTAGCTACCCACGACGATGGGGAATTATCCATCACGATTACACTCAAGGTAATCGGGAAAATAATGGGTAGTTACCCTACTTTTGCTAAACATGTGTCAAACCACGTATTTATAACACGGAAAAGCATAAAGTACGCAAGTGTTGTAACTGTTGCATAACTAATATTTGTAAATGCTGCTGTTCTGACAACAGGCAATGATGCAACTGAAAAAGATTTGAATACAGAGGAGTTCCTTCCTTCCAAATGCAAGTAAATGAAACGGTGTTTTGTTTAAAGAGCAGATTTCGCCGATATCGTGTGGGCTGTAAATTTTACAAAACGACAATCTGAAAATCTCGGACCGCGACTAAGGCAGTGGAATTTGGTGGAAAAAGATTTCCGTACAACATCGGGTAGAAAAGTGACATGACTTTGTTATTTGAACCACATTTTAAGACTGATAACAATATCAGGGATCTCGTGTATTGCCTAAATTTATCCCAACTATTTTCAGCATTGAATCACAATTATTCATCGACGGAATGCGACTTTTAATTGGTGGTTCCTGTAAAAGAATGTAGTCTACAAGAAATTTTTGTTTTTTTACTCTTTTATATGAAGTCTGTAATGTTATATCACGATTTGAAAGTTGTTTTACTGCAGAACGCTCACGTAAAAGTGTTGAAAATTTTATTTGTTTTTCAAGGTGGTAATACAAAACATCCGTGCTATCTTTGTGAAAGGGACAGTCGTGCATCCCATCGCTATGATCACAAAGTACGGCCATCTCGTGTGTCGCATCAACTAGGCACGAAAAATATTTTAAAGTCTAAGTATGTAGTACAAATGGAGGAAGCAATTTTTGCCACCAATGCATCTAGAGCTGGAATACGTGAAACAATTTGTAGACCAAACTGGGTGTAAACGCCGACGCTTTTTGTCATTTTAAATCGGAGTTCCCAAAATTAAGTGACGCCAAATAAAAGGAATATATAGTATCTAGTACTTTTTTCGTCGTTTTTATCTGTTTAAATGCATTTTAGGAATTACTTTTTTTGCACAACCTCAAATTCGTAAAATTATGAAAGATGTGAACTTTATGAACAACCTCAATTACCAACGGATTTTTAAACACTAAGTGGCGGTTTACTCCATAGTAAAAGTTTTTGGAACGAAGTTCCTTATAGCACGTTGCGGGATGGGGGCTAAATGAAAAAAATAAACAACTTTTTTTTAATACTATTGCTTGGGTTTGTGTCTAGACTAACATATGTTGAAAAATTTCGTGTTTAATGGGAAGTTTTGTAGGTGGAGCATATAACCAATATTTAGTATATATTGTAGTTTTGAACCCAATATAAAGTAATTTCAGAAAAGCCAAATTGAAAGAAGTTTCAAAATAAATAAGTGCCTTTTCTTAAAAAAGTTAATTTTCTCAAAAAAAAACCTATTCATATTCTTAAATAAAATACATGTTACTAACAAATATAATTTATATTAAAGAAGTACATTTGCTTAAAAAAGTAAATTTTCTTACATTAAGTACATTTTCTTAAAAAGCTACTTTTTTTTAACCCTGCTGTTAGATTAGAAAAAACTTACGAATCTTAGATTGAGGGACCATTTGGTCCATACTGCAATTTTCATCCAAAATAATAATTTTATCTTATTCTTTGTAACTATTTTGGTTCAAAAATTTCTAAAGCAAGTATTTGACATATCAAAAACATCCGCTAACATATCAAAAACATCTTCTAAATATTTGACATGAATTTACATTCGCTTGGTAATGAAAAAATTTACGAATCTTAGGTTGAGGGACCATTTGGTCCATACTGGAATTTTCATCCAAAATAATAATTTTATCTTATCCTTTGTAACTATTTTGGTTCAATAATTTCTAAAGCAAGTATTTGACATATCAAAAACATCTTCTAAATATTTGACATGAATTTACATTCGCTTGGTAATGAAAAAATGTACTATTGACCAAATGGTCCTCTAACCTAAGATTCGTCATTTTGTATTTTTCTCAGTCCTGAATAAAGTTAGAAAATTTAATTTTCGCACATAACATTGTTTTATTAAAAGACCCCATTAGCAGAAAAATTTAGTCAGTATATATCACCGTTCCAAAGTTACAAGGGAAAACAGAAAAAATTTGGACCAAATGGTCCTAATCTAACAGCAGGGTTAAATAAGTACTTTTACTGACTATTTTACCACTTCATGAAGTCAGACGTCTTACACATATTTATTAAACAAATTTCAACATATTCTTCCAATTGGCGCTATCCTTCGCCTTTTCTCGACAGTTGGTAACACCAAGGATATGGAGTGATTATTCTGCCTGGCCTTTCCAGCGGAGTCTTGGTCGTCCTCTTTTCTTGCTTCCATCGGGTACGTTATCGAAAACTTTTCGCGCTGGCTCATCTTCATCCATTCTGATAACATGGCCTAGCCAACGCAATTGGCGTAATTTGATTCGCCTATCTATGTCCACGTCAGAATATAGATTATATAGCTCTGCGTTCCAGCGACGTCGGTACTCGCCGTTTTCCATAACAGGACCATATATTTTACGGAGAATTTTTCTCTCGAAAACTCCCAGGTGATTTTCATCCGCTTTCAATATGACCCAAGTTTCGGGGCCATATGTCAAGACAGGTAAAATGACAGTCTAATATAGCTGAACTTTTGTCCGTCGAGGGAGGGCTTTGGTCCTACACTGCTTGCTGAGCCCAAAATAACATATATTTGCAAGCACAATTCTCCTATCTATCTCCAGGCTGTCGTTGTCGTCTTTGTTCACGGCGGATTCAAGGTAGACAAATTCATTTACCACTTCAAACTTAAATCGGTTGTCAACGGTCAAGTGCGGACCAAGTCAAGAAGTTCCTCTAGTCGTTGACACCATCAATTTGGCTTGCCCTCGTTAACAGCAAAACTTTCGCTGATTCCTTTTCGATTCTTGAAAATACTGCAGTAACCTCCCGCAATTGATGTCTATGTCGTCAGCATACGCCAGCAAAATATGGTTTTTCGTGTTAATGGTCTTGTTCGTATTTACTGCAGCCTTTCTCATTATTATCTCCATTAAGATGTTGAAGAGATTGCACGAAAGTGTGTCGCCTTGTCCAAGTCCTCGCTTGGTACAGAATGGTTCAGAGAGGTCTTTCCCCACTTTCACTGCTGATTTGGTGTTGGTCAGCGTCATTCTACAGAGGCGGATCAGTTACGAAGTTGAGACATAGCTTCGTACAGTTTTCCCCGTATGGAGCTATCGAAAGCAGCTTTGTAATCGACCAAAAGATGGTATGTATCGACTTGTTTTTCGTGGGTCTTTTTCCAGGATTTGGCGTAGCGTGAATATTTGGTCAGTCGTGGACTTGCCTGGTCTAAAACCACACTGATAAGGTCCAATCAGGTTTTCACCAATTGGCTTTAGTTTTTACCATAATACGCTCGACAAGATCTTATACGCGATGGATAAAAAACTGATACCGCGATAGTTGGAACAGACACACGGATCACCACTTTTAAATACAGGACATAGTACTCTGAGACTCCAATCGTCGGGCATAGATTCCCCCAGCCATATACCGCATATAAGTCGATGCATGTGGGCTAGCAGTCCTTTGCCACCTGCCTTAAAAAGTTCAGCGGGCGCCTAAATAGTTGGGTTTCCTTCCTTCTTTGCCTCTTGTACCGCTCACTCACAGCCCGCGTTGTAACTGACTGTTTCGTTGCCATAGGTCCTTTTCATCATTTGCAATGCGAAATTCTTCGTTATCCTTATCCAGTCCTTGCAGCGGTTTCCAAAGAATGGGAGATATGCTTCCACTGCGCATCCGGGTCTTCGGGAGGGGGGTATTCTTCTCTAGCAGGAGAGAGAGCTTCTGTCGAAAGGGCATTGATATCTCCGGTATTTGTAGATTGTCAATATCCAGCTATTCCTGTGTTCGGCTTCGTAAGTTTTTCGCCCTGCTCAATCTTGTGCGAACTTCCGCAGCCACCAGGTAATGATTCGAGAAGATATTGGCACCTCTAATCACACGTACATCCATTACACTAGAAGAGTGCCTGACATCTATTACCAAGTGATCAATCTGGTTCTTCGACCGTTGATCAGGAGATATCCAGGTCGCCTTATGAATGTCCTTATGCTGGAATCGTGTGCTACTAACTACCATGTTCTTTGCAGCGGCGAAGTCTATCAGTCTTTTTCCATTATCGGAGGTGGTATCATGTAGACAGTGATTACCGATGGTTGGTCGAAAGACACTAATTTGGCATTAAAATCACCTAGAATAATCTTAATGTCGTGGTCAGGGCAGCGTTCATATACTTCCTCCAGACGCTCATAAAATGTTTCTTTGACCTCATCATCTTTATCCTCTGTCGGTGCGTGCACACAAATTAACGAGATGTTGAAGTATTTCGTTTGATGTATTACCTTCACTTACGTACATTTTCTTAAAAAAGTAAATTTTCTTAAAAAAGTACATTTTCTTGCCTTTTCTTCAAAAACTACCTTTTCCATGAAGTGATCTATTGTGAAACAAAATTACTTTTCTTGAGATAAGTACCTACTCTTAAAAATGAGCCTATTTTTGAAAAAGGGACTAAATCTGAAAAAAATTTCCATTTCTTAAAAATACATTTTCTTTAAAATAATACCCTCTCTTAAACAAAATACCTTCTCATACAAAAATTCATTATCTTCCAAATATTTTCTTCCAAATATGCCAAATTCACACAGATTTCTTACGTTTTCTTAAATAATGTAAAGGGTCCGCCATCTAACGTTTTTTTTTCAACTAGTGCTTTTTTCGTGAATGGTAACACTTAGCTCATGTCTGATTTAACAGATAATTAGTTTTATCCTTCCGCTGAACGAATATGGTTGTGTATACGCTTGAACAACGCTGGGAAATATGGGAAAAATGGGCCTGCGACTTACAGAAGATGCCGATTTTGCCAAAAAAATCATCTTTTCAGATAAAGCTCATTTTGATCTTGACGGGTATGTAAACAAGCAGAATTGTCGCATTTGGGGCACAGAAAACCCGCACGCATACATTGAAAAGCCGATGCATCCAAAACGAGTCACTGTTTGGTGCGGATTTTGGTCCAGAGGCATAATTGGGCCATTTTTCTTCGAAAATGAGCAAGGAGTGGCCGTTACAGTCAATGGCGATCGTTATCGGGCCATGTTGAACGAATTATTGTCCATAAAGATTGAAGAGGAGGATATTGGCAACATTTGGTTTCAACAGGACGGCGCTACGTGCCACACAGCCGAAGCTACAGTCGATGTTTTGCGCCCTGTTTTTAAAGATCGCATTATCAGCCGCAGAGCTGATGTCGTTTGGCCACCACGGAGCTGCGATTTGACACCGTTGGACTATTATTTGTGGGGTGCCCTCATAAATAAGTGTTACGCCGACAAGCCAGAGACAATTGACGCCTTAAAGGACAATATTCGTGAAGCCATTGGTGAAATACAGCTGCACACAATCGATAATGTGCTTAAAAATTGGACCGATCATGTAGGCTACTGCATGGCCAGCCGAGGCAGCCATTTTAATGAAATTATTTTCCATTATTAACCGGAAGGATTGTACTTTCAAATAAAAAAAGAAATTTGAGAAAATATTCAGTAGTTTTTTTTATAGTATTTTCAAAAAAAAAAAAGTTATTTGGCGGACCCGTTATATATCGTTCGAAAACCCAAAGTTCCTTCTATACTTTGCCCTTTGAGAAATGGAAAATTGATCGATAATTGACTAAGTTACAACGTCAACGTCGGAAGGGTTCGAAATCGCGGTTTATTATCCGTTGGTCAAGTTTTTGGGGGTATTTGGGAAATTTTACAAATGGATTCTCCTTGTTTTGCTCGACAACATCTACAAGCAAAAGAGTACCAATTCCCAGGTATTTTGGACTGTCGCACAGTGTACTTGTTCACAAGTGACTACTTTAGCTTTCTTTCAAAAACCATTAAATGTAAGCTCATCCTTCTTCCATGGTCCAGAATATCCATAAAATAACTGACAGCATTGGGTAACTGAACTACATGAAGTTTGAATTATTAGATGTTTGAAAGACAATATTCTATGTCCCACCGATGGAGACAAAATATTCTAAATCGGTAACTTGGTATACGTCATGTAATTTGTGGTATACTGTATATACTTTTTAGTACACTTTAAACCACAATTAATGTACTCCTCGATAGATTATGTACTTTTTGGTACATGTGTACTATTTTGTACATTTTTTGTAATTTATCGTTCATTCTATGCACCTGTATGATTTGACTATAATGTTAAGCCTTGTTGTATAAACCCCAGTTTCAGAATACCAGGGTTGTGGTGTTTTTCTAAAATTTTGAAAACTCCAACCCAACTCCGCAGTGTTAATATTCTAAACTCTGACTCAAACTCCCACTAAAACTCTGACTCTAACTCCAGAAATAAAACAAATGTATTCAAATGCTTTGTTTATTGCGCGTGAGTTTACAAATTACACTATGATAGTTTTTGTCAAAGATTTTCCAACACAAGGCCGGAGGGAAGGGTTCTACCCTAACTCGGTTATGAAGAACCGAAGTGCATCATTAGTTTTTTGAGTTATAATTACGGTTTCATATAATTAATTTTTTGACGATAGAATGATTTTTTTTGATTTTTGGATTTTGACTCATTTTGACAGCTACTAACTTCTATTTGGTTGGTTGTACTGGTAAACTTCCTTTAACAAAGTTCTTCCAAATGGTTTGAGCTTCAACCATTGGGAACAAATCTTATCTCTAACACTAGGTTTCTGGGGGTGTTTGATTCAGAACATCGGCAGAAAGGTAATGTTCCGACTTCCCATTCATAAATTGCCAGTAATTAGATTGTTCGTCAAATAAGAGAAAGCCTTTCTCTATATATCTATATTTATTTACTCGTCTTTATTTCCAATATCAAATTCCACTTAATTATTGATTTCACTTAATTTTACCTTTTTCTACACTGAAAAACTTTTTCGGATAAAAACCACTTTGTTTAATTGGGCTTTGAACCAAAAAACATGAAAAACTAAAAAAAATCACAAGGGTTGAAAAAAGTATTCTCGCCTACTTTTTTATGGGTTACACAGTACGTCTGGCAAGTCTAAATATATTTTGTATGAAATCCTAATTGTAACTAAAAAAAACTAACGATGCAGTTCAATTCCTCGCACCTGAATTAGGATAAAACCGTCCTCTCCCGCCGTGTCTCATTTTTCGACTTCCACAGTGTTCATCATTCTTAATTAATGAAATAATAATAAATCTTGTACTTGAGATCCTGGGTTCGATTCCTGCTCTGACCACCCTAAAATTCCTTCCGGCGGCAATCACCTCGCATAGTGACGGCGACACTAACGAGTATTTAGCCATGAAAAAGCTTCTCAAAAACCGTTCGGAACCGGTGTAAAACTGTAGGTCCTAATCAGTGAGAATACAACTAGAAAGCGCACAACTCACTGGTTGTGAGAAGCTCTCCCCAATTTCTTCATCATATGTAATGGGAAACCATTTTTTTTTAATAAATTAATAATTAATTGTCCACAAATAAGTGCATTAGTTTTCTTTTAAGAAGCTTTAATTGAAAGCTCGTCCTTTTCCATGGTCCAGAATGGACAGAAACTAACTGCTAGCATTAGGCTCACAATGTATTTGTTTGGTGCACATTATACATTTTCGGGTACACTTCTCTTACTGGTACAATTTTAACTGCATTTTATGTACTTCTTAGCACAGATTATGTACTTCTCGAAAGATTTTGTACAAAAAAAGACCCGTGTCTCCCAGTTTTGCCCACAGCCATGCACTGTTTTTTTATGAGCCCCAAATATTTTGGGACTCGGTGTAAATTTTGCAAAAAAGTTATCATTTTGTCAGGCTCATATTTTGCAAACCGTTCGGAATTTTGATTTACTCTCTGGAGGAAAGTTGGAAGCAATGAACTACAAAAATTTACCTGAGATCTCAATTAACAACTTTTTAGAACATATGAACTTCCTAGGAATGAATCTTAACACCGTTTACTTCAACATTGCGATACTGTGCAATCTCACCGACCGCAGCAGCACAGGCAAAGCAGTAAGCTCACCACACGCAACAAGGGACGCAGCAGACAATATAAGAATCATTCATAGGAAATTCATATGTTCTAGAAAGTTGTTTATTGGGATCTTATGTACATTTTTGTAGTTGATTGTTTCCTTGAAATTTCAACGTTTTGCTGAATGGGGGAAAAAGGTAATAAAATCCAATTTTTTTACCTTTTGATTTTGACCTTGAAGATGAAGTTTTTTGATCTTATATTTTCACAATTTTTGTTCTTTATGGCATAAGCTACAACTATCCCTCAGAGAGTAAATCAAAATTCCGAACTATTTGCAAGATATGACCCTGACAAAATGATCCCTTTTTTGCAAGAATGACACCGAGGCCCTAAATCCTTGGGGGCCCATAAGAAAAGTCCATGACTTTGGGCAAACTGGGAGACACGGTTATTTTTGTTTTGTCTTTTGTCACGTAGTGGTGTCTGTATATGGTTATATTTCCACGACTTAAAACATCACACACAGTGATATTAAAAAATTTTCGGGAAATTTTTCACTTTTGCGGCTACTTAAACGCTACCTAGACAGTGTTCAGAATTATTTCTAGGAAGTTCATATGTTCCAAAAAGTTTTTTACTGAAATCATAGGTACATTCTTGTAGTTGATTATTACCTTGAATTTTGAACGGTTTACTACCTATGGACCTGAACAGGGGAGAAAAGGTAAAAAAATGAAATTTTCTAAAGTTTTTTTTTTTGCGATTTTGACCTTGAAGATGAAATTTTTTTGATTTTATATGTTCACACTTTTTGTTCTTTATGACAAGAGCTACAACTTTCCCTCAGAGAGTAAAGCATCCATCAGTAAAAAATTCCAAAAGGTTTGCAAAATATGAGCCTGACAATATGATCACTTTTTGCAAAACTGACACACAAGGCCCCAAATCTTTGGGGGCCCATAAAAATAAAGTGCATGACTTTGGGCAAAACTGGGAGACACGGGTCTTTTTTTGTTTGTCTTTTATCACGTATTGGTGTCCGTATATGAGTATATTTTTTCGTGTTACACTGTGGAATGCGGAAAACAGAAAGACGATTGTTATTTTCTGATTGTCTAATTTGACATTTAGATTTGCCCGTTTTTTGAATTTGTCGGAGCAAACCTTTCCAGAAACAAAAACTAATCTCTTCTATTACACTTGAAAGAAAGTGTACAAAAAGCAAAAAATAAATTCGTTCGTCGTTTGATGTGTGAGAAAATACGTTACAAAAAGAGTCCCTGGCTAAAATTTCCATACCTTATATTAATTTCACTTTGGCACTTTCAAAAAAAAAAGCTATAGATTCTAGACTATAGATTTAGTTGGAAGGGTAAATTAATTTTGCTAGGTAAAAGGATTATAGCCAATATTGCAATGAAAAATTCTAGTGGATGGGTCAGAATCTGGAGGAAATTTGTTCAGTAGGGGGAAAAATGTAATGGTTGACAAAGTTAATGGTTTTATAACATGCACAGAGTATTTCTTTAAGTGTAATACAAACATTCAAATCGAGCAAAATAAAGAAGCATACTTTAGGGGATAATGAAAAAAATAATAGCGTTGCCTATTACACACACACACATATATTTAAAAACTACCATGCTTTAAATATCATGCTAGATTTTGTATAACGTTCATACACTAATCAAATCTTTAAAACTGAAATAGAATTAAATTGGATGAGAGGGGAAGTGTAAACAAGAAACAAAGTAAAAGAAACAGTGAAAGTTGCCAAAGATGAAGTAGAAATTATGGTGGCACCTAATGCGTATTTTAGGTTTCCTGATCAGACCTCCACCACCACGACCACCACCAACACCGTCACTTTGACGGTTGAATTTGAAGGTCATCTCACCAGTGGTTTCGTAACTTCGGTCGCCGCGCGTGTGCAAATAGCGACGCAGACAGCAGCAACGTCTCAGGCCCGGCACACGGTAAATTATCTGCAGGAAACCACCGCGGAAGCGGGCATTCATGTAGCAATAAATGATGGGATTGTAGCAACTGTGCGACATAGCCAGCCAATGGAATGCAAACCACACATATGGCAGTGCAGTCCACAGTCGAACCTCTTCATCATTCAACAGTAGCTGCGTAAAGGAAAAAGAGAAATTCATAAACGCCATCAGTATAATTGTGGTGTAATGTAATACCACAATGTACGACAGTTAGGGTACAGACTTATGTGCATATGTGGACATGGACACTATTTATGGACTGCAGAGTTCATAGCTAATGGGTCCAGTGGCCAGACCACGAGCACAAATGTTTCGATAAATACTTACGATTAGTATATTAAACGGCAGCCAGCATATGGTGAAGACAATCACCACTGTTACCATCATCTTAATCATCTGAAATCACAAAACAGAGAGAGATGGACAACATTATAATGAAGCCTTTTTTCGTGAGAAATGTAAGCGGAAGCAAAGTTAGTCAATGTAATTGTATTGAAAAATATTTATTTCAGATCGATATTATTTAATATTTTGTAAAAAGTATGTTAATCGATATTGTTAAATATTTCATAAAAAGTCTGGAAACGAAATGAGATAATTGAACTACATGTAACTACGAATGACAGATATAATAATTTCAAATTTGTTATTGGAAACACATTAGTTGGCTGCCACTACTGAAATATATCCATCTGTCACATTCTTTGTTGTCAGTACACTGAAAGGAAATCATTTTATATGAATGAGTGAATTCTCTCGTTGCGTCATCGAATATTTTCACCGAAAGTGAAAGTAGAAATTCATCGCCGCAATGAAATTAATTTGATGAATAAATATTATTCATTGATGTGTTTTACAATTTTGTTTTAGACACTGACCCAGTAATATGTGAAGGAATGGGATTTGTTCGGGACTATGTTTTACAACTCTTGGCATTCACACGCTGAAAAATAACGTCCTCTGTAACATATTCTCTCAAACATATTTTGCAGGAACCATGTGTATTCTTGGAACACATTCCAAATATTCATATGTTTGCAAGTACCAAACTCACTTGTATTTAATGTAAACATTAGCATGTTTACTGACAAACATATATTGTGTTACGTGGAAACATACGTCTGCGTCATTCCAAACATCCGTATGCCTACGTGGTAGCATTCGCGTGTTTCCTTCCAAACCTCCATATAGTTCCGTGGAAACATGTGTGAATTTCTTCCCAAACATAATAGACATAAAATAGAACATAATTTTTAGATTTCCATATAAATATATTATTTATTATAATTAATTGTACTAATGTAAATCTATATTTTTAATCAATTAATATAAAACTTAAAATATTTAAACCGAACCTTTTACTTCGACAAACGCTACAACAGTTTAACCCTGCTGTTAGATTAGAAAAAACTTACGAATCTTAGATTGAGGGACCATTTGGTCCATACTGCAATTTTCATCCAAAATAATAATTTTATCTTATTCTTTGTAACTATTTTGGTTCAAAAATTTCTAAAGCAAGTATTTGACATATCAAAAACATCCGCTAACATATCAAAAACATCTTCTAAATATTTGACATGAATTTACATTCGCTTGGTAATGAAAAAACTTACGAATCTTAGATTGAGGGACCATTTGGTCCATACTGGAATTTTCATCCAAAATAATAATTTTATCTTATCCTTTGTAACTATTTTGGTTCAATAATTTCTAAAGCAAGTATTTGACATATCAAAAACATCTTCTAAATATTTGACATGAATTTACATTCGCTTGGTAATGAAAAAATGTACTATTGACCAAATGGTCCTCTAATCTAAGATTCGTCATTTTGTATTTTTCTCAGTCCTGAATAAAGTTAGAAAATTTAATTTTCGCACATAACATTGTTTTATTAAAAGACCCCATTAGCAGGAAAATTTAGTCAGTATATATCACCGTTCCAAAGTTACAAGGGAAAACAGAAAAAATTTGGACCAAATGGTCCTAATCTAACAGCAGGGTTAACACACGACTATCTCTATGCGATACTACACAAACAATATAACGGGTTTTTCAATAAGAGCGCTACAAAAGTGTTTTTAAATAAAACAAAACCGGTTTTAGATACCAATGAAGATATTCGTACGAAGTTCATCAATCGTCGCTGGCTTGTTGGCACAGACTTGACGTAGCCCCACAGGAAATAATCTAACGGCGTCAAATCGCACGACCGAGGCGGCCAATCGACTGGGCCATTTCGTGAGATAACACGTTCACCAAACTTGGTTTCCAATAAATTGATGGTGGCATTCGATGTGTGGCTTGTGGCGCCGTCCGGTTGGAAACACATGTCCTCCAAGTCCATATTATCCAATTGGGGCCAAAAATATTCGGGTACCATTGAACGGTAGCGATTCGCATTCACAGTAATGTGCCGATCTTGATCATCATGGAAGAAATACGGCCCAATGACGCCGCCGGCCCATAAACCGCAGCAAACCGTAATTTTTTCGGGATGCAATGATGACACATGGTTTACGTGTGGATTGCTGTCTGACCAATAACGCATATTTTGTTTATTGACGTTGCCATTCAGCCAGAAATGAGCCTCATCGCTGAAGATGATTTTCCGATGAAAATCCGAATCATTTTCAAGTTGTTGCTCAGCCCAATTCACGAACATACGATGCTTGTGGTGGTAAAGCGGCTCCAGTTCTTGCGTCAGTTTGATCTTATAAGGATGTAGGTCAAGATCTTTTCGCAAAATTCGCCACAACGACGTCACAGAGATGCCCAACGCTTGAGAACGACGTGTGAGAGACACATTTGGGTTTTCTTGAACTGAAGCCTCAGCGGCAGCAATATTCTCGACAC
Source organism: Phaonia tiefii (assembly GCA_963931995.1). NCBI lineage: Eukaryota > Metazoa > Arthropoda > Insecta > Diptera > Muscidae > Phaonia > Phaonia tiefii. Next base: position 161,665,404 of record OZ008367.1, read on the forward strand.
TACGGGCACTTCTTTGTCTCACTGGCACGAGAACATTTTGTACTGTGCCTGTGGATTCAAATTTTTCCACCAGACGCCCAATTGTTGATCTGGTAGGACGATTATGATCACCGTAAATTGGACGTAGCGCTCTTAAAGTTGAGGCCACTTACTCCAAATTTCGGTAGTATATTTTAATAATTTCGACTCGTAGTTGGCTCGTATATCTTTCCATGATGAAATGGCAAACCTTACTGAAGAGAAATGTCAAAAGAGCGGGAAAAATATGGCGTAGTTTGATGTCCCTATCGATTTACTTTTGTAGCGTCTCTGTTGAAAACCCCTTTACTTATATACAATGGGTTTCAGGTTGTTGCTAATTTAAATTTTTTTCCTCAAAATCGTTTATCATATTTACCAAGTGACATGTCACCGATTTTGATGAAATTTGGTGGGAAGTAAGCCTATGTCAAGAAAAGCTCACACACAAAATTTGAGCTTTTTTGAGGTTTTTTGAGGGTTTTGTAAGCTTTCCAAGGAATCAGTATCGTTTTTTTTATTTTCAAATACCTCGAAAACGGTAAAAGCTAGACTTTTGAAATTTGTCACGAATGTTCACAAGTTAATTGGTTTTACAATAAAAATTTCAAAAAACATTTTGCGGATTTCGGCATCTCGGTAGCAGGCAAAATGAGGGAGTTACAGTCATTTGTGTATGGCATCGTCCAAAATTTCAATACAACAAAAATGCGTTAAATTGTGAAAAATCCATAAACATACATTCACACTTCCTCTTTCTGCCTACCACTGATTTAGAACATTTTTCTTGTATTGAAATTTGGGAGGTTGATTTACAAAAATGGCTATAACTCCCTCATTTTGGACCCTACCGACAGGCCGAACCCCGCAAAATATTCGGAAAAATGCCGCTTTAACACATACTTTTTTTTCAAAAAAAATCAAGGGATGTGTCTTTTTGGTTACTAAGTTCTTTGAAAAAACATGTTTTTTGCAAAAAAAAAAATGTAATTATTTTTGATTTTTGTTTTTTATTTGTGAACATTCGTGGGAAATTTCAAAAGTCTAGCTTAAAAAGTTTTCGAGTTATTTGAAAATTCTACATTTCAATGTACTTTAATTACCCCATGTTTGTCATTCAAATGCCATTTAATACAAAAATTTTCCGGGAGCTTTTAAATGACGCGTGTGAAACTCGCCCTGATTCTTTTGAAAGCTTATAAAACCCATAAAAAAGCTAAAAAAAAAGCTCCAATTTTGGGGTTGCCTTTTCTTGTTATAGGCTTACTTTTCACCAAATTTCATGAAAATCGGTGATATGTTAGTTGGAAAATATTTTTTTTTACCTTGGACTACTCCTTAGAGGAAACACAGACACAAAAGCCAAAGCAACATCACAAACTATTCTAGTCACTGACCACAAATATTTTCTAATAATATAACATACTTCACAGCATACTTATTTATCCGAACAAGCGGTTCTGATATCCTCTCTCCGTTGAACCATTGACGACAGAAGAATGCATGAATCTAAAACGCAATACATCACTCAAACTAAGAAACACACATTTCATCTGCAATTTACACACGCATTCAAGAATATTTATGAGTCACTGACTGAAAGAATGTTGCAAAAATACTGTTACACAAATATAGGATAAACTGTGGATAGTCTCTCGTTGTATCTTTTTTATTCTCTTGCTATCGAGAGAGCTAAACAGTGCAACAAACACAGGTGTGTTTGTATCACAAACACAGGCGAGTTTGTAACACAAACACAGGTATTTTTGGATCACAAACATATTTATTATAAAGTTGTAATCATTTTGACACCAACAAATAATATTGAATAGCAAACACGTTGCGTTTGGACAAAAGTATACTGTATTTACGATAAGCTCCAAACACGCATTATATTTGCATCCAAACAACAAAAAACGACTAAGTTTTCAGTGTGTATGATCCTAAAATGCAAAAGATTAGTCAACATGAGAAAGACACACATCATCTCCAATTTACACATGCATTCAGGAAATGTATGAATCACTGACTGAAAGAATAATGAAAAAACACAGTTACACACTTACAACTGTCACTTTGAATAATCTCTCTTTGTCCCTCTTTTATTCTGTTGCTCTCAACAGAGCAAACACAGGTGTATTTGCATCACGAACAAAGACATATTTGGTTCTCAATCAGATATATTATATCATATTTATCATTGTGTCCCCTACAAGCTGTAAACACGCATAATATTTGCATCCAAACAACAAAAAAAGACAGCGTCGTGCAGGATTTGAAAAATCTGGGTTGCTGCGGTATCACGAGATTCTGAAGCGGTTGCCGGTTTTGGCGATGTTTCTAGATTTATCGTTTTTAAACTAGCATTTTACTTTTAGGTGGGTGGGAAACTCATTGTAGAAAGCAGAAAATTTAAAATAACAAAATCGGTGCGAACCCCTATATTCGGAGTTATGGAACCCAAAAAGTCGGACATATGGGACGGTATTACGAGTCTGACGTCGTTTTATGAGGCCGATGAATTCACGTTTTTATGTAAAAAGAGTCGACATAAATAAACAAAAAATACATTTATTCGATAAGATATCGAATGAAGATTTTTTAAAAAATATAAATTTTTTTCAAAAGTTTCTATTAGTATTTTTTTTTCTATACTGTTTCCTGCCTTAGGAATTTTCTCCTCTGATGTAGGTCCAACACCGGCTTCGGCATAGTAGTTCTGCGTCTAACAATACATGAACAATACATTCTTTGCAATAACATGAACAATAAATTCCTTTTTATCGGTATGATTCTGAAATAATAACGGTTTTTTTTCTTAAAAAGTGGGATTACAAAAGTCGAATATTGAAGATATGTTCGCAACGAGTTAATGTATCTTACAATTTTGAAGGTATTTTCATAAGCTTTTCAATGATACCCATATTGTAGCAGTCCGTCAATACATGTGGAATATATGGAGGACAATATGTATGTTATATGTTTTTTTTACCGGTTTTCAAGTTATATCCAGTGATGGTAATTTGGACCCGATACGAGATTCCGACCTAAACTAGGTATTCATTAATCAGCTGGGAGTTCTGTGTCAAAAAGGCAAAACGTCTTAAGTGCTCTTAGGCAAATATTGACTAAGTACAGTATGATAACCACCGGAGTCTCAATTTCCTCCAGATCCAGGTTTTGTTTAATTTGACTTATGTATCAGGAAGTTATACACCAGACACTGTATACATATCTAATTAAATGTCAGAACGTCTCATGGAAAGTACCTCCTAAAATTTGGAAATGCACATAAGTCGTTTTTCCTTTTCGGCACAAGCTGTCAACAGTGCTGACAATAATTTTACTTTCACCACAAGGTGAACTTTTCCTTGTTGCAAAGTTGCTAGAATGCCCGTTACAAATACTGGTAACAACATTATGGTAACCAAATAGTTGAATAGCCTTATATACTATTCCACATCAAACATTTACAACCAATTTCCCCATATCAGTTTGAAACTTGTAATAGTTACGGAAAATGTACCTATCCCCCTTTGATTCACCCAACATTGTTCGATAATTTTAAGTCCATCACGAGAAAAAGTTGCATTGAAGAGAAAAAAATTACATAAACAAAATAAAAGATGTATTTATAGCAGGTGCGAGCGCTACAACAGCTAGAATTACATTTTTATATCGTTGCCTCACTGGGGTTTCATACTCATGTATTTTGATTTTGTAGATTTGTTTATTAATTGTATTGTTTGTACTCGTACATATATGCTTGAGTTGAATTTGACAGTGAAATGCAACAGAACAAAAATTAAATGGCTGTTATGTTTGTCTTGTTGTCGTAATAAAATCACCTCGTAAAATACATATTGACAAAACAAATATTGAGAAGAAGAAGAATACAAACTAATAAATACAAAAATCCAATAAAAATATATGATTGCCGAAAGCCATTTTGCATTTTGTCGATCTCTAGGACCACAATAGATAATAAATTTGCATAATTGTTTTTTAAATCTCTTTAATTGTTAGTTTTGCCACAAAACTATCGCTTACGATGTTGAGGTTGTCAATTCATGAAATTGAATGATAAGAGATGTAAATGTTGCAAATGTTGCAATGAACGCATGTTTCGGTTTTTCAACATCTTCCGTCCGTTCCCCTACTATGTACACTAGTGTAAATAGACTATAAGTGTTAAAAATCAGTTCGGGTGAGGGCGTTGCAACAGCTAGCGTTGTTGATAAATACAATCACTTACCGTCAACATTTTTTGGCCACAAATCTCAGGGATTATTCTGAAATAAAATTACTTAAACATATGACAATTGAGTCGCAAATGTAATATTTTAATTTAATTTAAGATTTTTTAAAATCTTTTAATTTTTATTGTTAGAAAAATAGTAATAGTAATAGTAAGATGAAAGAATGTTAAACGCCAGCTCTTGTGCTTCTTGCACAAATTAGATTTACATGGCCGATAAATACACCGACTGATTTTTATATTTGCTCTATATATACATGCCCTTAATTTATTTAAACAGAATATAACAATATATATTAAACAATATTACAATACAAAGTTTAAATAAAAGGTTCACGAAGAATGCACACATTTGGATCACAGAGTCGCATTTGACTAAATATAGTGTAATATCAAATTTCGTAAAGATCGATTCTGTTTTACGGGAATAATCTTGTCTGCCAACCAACTGGTCCCAAAAATTTTTGTATGGGAAGTATCGAAATGATTATGCTTCAGTTTGTTACTGTGGCTGAGTGGTGTTTGACGAAATAAAGCCATATACCTAACTTCATTAAAATCGGATCTATCGTATCGATAAGCCGGACATCCGACCAGCTTCTGTGTGGTGGAAGACACAACAATGGGCGTGATAACCTCGCCTATTTTCTTCTACGTGTGTGAAGGTAAATTCGAATTTAACTAGCAGAGACACAAACCAAACCCATTATGAAATTACATTAACAGAACTATGTAAGATAGCTAAATTTTGGAAAGGCTCTAGAAATTACCGATTTTCTTGCGATCAGACAAATATATATAACCAAAAGTTATATATTTTATAGCAAGAAGTTATTAAAATATATCGGGAGTTCAAACTTTGCAGGGTGAAAATTATGAGGTTTTCTTTCATAGAAAATTTTGGAAAGATTTTGGGGCCATAGCGCCTAACTGGGAAGAGTTTAGTGATTGAGACTAGTATCAAATTAAAGCTATTGACATTCTGGAGGTTTTTTCGGAAATGAGGGTAATTAAATAATAAAAATAGATGTCAATGGCTTGAATTTGATACCACTCCCAATCATTAAACTTTTTCCTGGTGACCACCATGGACGAATCTTTTCCGACCGAAACACCAATGTCATAAATTCTTTGTCGAATTTTATATTCTGGATAGGTTTCCAGAAATTTGAGTATATGGCAATTGATTTAATTTGATTCTAGTTCCAATAACTAAGCTTTTTCCTGGTGGCCACCATGGACGCATCTTGTCCGTCCGAAACACCAATTTCTTAAATTCTTCGTCGAATTTCATATTCTGGAGATTTTTTCGGAAATAAGGGCATTAACTAATGAAAATAGATTTCAATAGCTTGAATTTAATACTAGTCCCAATCACTAAACTTTCTCGTAGTGGCCACCATGGAGGTATCTTTCTCGTCCGAAACACCAATTTCATAAATTCTTCGTCAATTTGATTTCTAGAGGCTTTTTCGAGAATGAGGGTATTAAATAAGGAAAATAGATGTCAATAGCTTTAGTTTAATACTAGTTCCAATCATTAAGCTTTTTCCTGGATGCCACCATGGACGCATCTTGTCGGTCCTATACACCGATTTCATAAATTCTTCGTCGAATTTGATATTCTGGAGTTTTTTTCGGAAATGCGGGTATTAAATAATGAAAATAGATGTCAATAGCTTTAATTTGAGGCTAGTCCAAATCCCTAAGCACTTCCCACTTAGGCGCTATGGCCCAAAAAGTTTTCCAAGATTTTCCTCATATATTTCACCCTGCAAAGAATAGCTTAGTTTGAACTCCCGATATGTCCTCTTATAAGTCCTTGCTATAAAATGTATAGCTTATAAATTAGCTGATCGCGAGATAATCGGTCATTTCTATAACGTTTCTAAAGCTAAGCAATATTACATAGTTCTGTACAGAGCTCTGCTAACATTTGTGTCTTTGCTAGTTAAATTCGAATTTATCTTCCAACACATTTTCCTTCTGTGAAGTATTTGCGTTGAAACTAATCACAAATACCAGATAAAAGTTATAGAAGAAACATATTTTTGTACTAAATTTGTCGATTTGTATGGGAGCTACTAGAATTATAGCGATTATCAATGTTCACCGTTTCATCCAAATCGGGTGGATCCTTTTATACGTTACACTTTTTCCCGCATCAACTGATACCCAACCTATAGGCGAGGAAATAAAAATTTTCCCTAATAAAAATCAATACAGTATAATAAAACATTAGGGTATAAAAATAACATACGAGTCCAAGAAAGATTTTTCTACATTGGTTTCGTATTGCAGGGAACAATCGTTAGGAAATCCGCTATGACGGACGACTCACCGCTAGGAAATAATCTTTTCTAATCCATTGGCAACGCTTTCAGTAACTCTCTCAATTGAGAGAATGGATTTGTCTGAACTATGCTACTATGGTTACGATATAATTTTTAAGGGATGTGGGATAATCCACATTAGTTCATTGTTCTGGAGGAGAAGCATACATGACAATATAAGCAATTTATGCTCCTAGATGATAGCTCCCAACTAGATGTGAAAATAGATATTGCAGTCTATTCCAAAGAGGCAGGTCTAGATCTTTCACATATGCTACCAGACCACACGCTGAAAAATCGGTCTGTTTTTGTTGTTTGGATGCAAATATATCTTGTGTTTGGAGCTTGTTGCAAATATAGTGTACTTGTGTCCAGAAACATTGTGCCTGATATGCAATATTACATTTTGGAGACACAATGATTAAATGTTATAATATATTTGATTGTTATTGAAATATAGCTGTGATTGTGGTACAAATATGTTGGGGCGGTAACACGCTTGCGCGTCCACGTAAAAACCCGCGAGTTTGGGAGGAAATTCGCACATCCTTACACGTAAGTATATGGAGGTCTGGGTGGAAACACACGAACGCACCCAGTAAGTATATGGATGTTTGGGACGAAACACGCATATGGTTCCATATGGTAAAAGTAAACATGTTTGCATGTAAACATGACAATAGTTGCATTTGTTTTTGCGTTTGGGACTGGCAAATATATAAATATTTGGTGTGTGTTCCCTACATACTTATATACAAGATTCTTACAGAGCCCGTGTTTTGGGCAGCCTGAATTGTATTGGCTGTTATGCAATTTGGCGTGGGCGGACGTGGTCGCCGTCATTGGTATCAATATTTACTATGACTGACTAGCCACTATAAAATTCCAGGAATCTGTGTTCCTGAATTCAAAAGTTGCCCATTCGTATATGAGATGACCAGTCATTTTGATAAATAATAAATAAATGGTTTCCCATTACATCACATGAAGGAATCGGGGAGAGCTTCTCACAACCAGTGTTTCTAGGTCTAGTTTTATACTCACTGATTGGAACCTACAGTTTTACACCGGTTCCGAACGGTATTTTTGATAGGCATTTTCATGGCTAAATACTCGATAGTCTCGCCGTCACTATGCGAGGTGACCACCGTCGAAAGAAATTTTAAGGCGGTCAGAGCAGGGATCGAACCTAGGATCTCAAGTACAAGAGGCGCGCACACTACCCATTGGACCACCGACGGCCACCCAGTCATTTTGATATACACCTTAAATGGGTGCCGGTTCATTACACACATCAATTTAGCGAATAAGCTAGCGTGATTAAGGACTACTTCACTTGTTCAACTGAACATGGAGCACGTTAAATTATGACCTGAATCATTCCATAAACTTTTAAACAAGATTACTCTACGCTACCAACTGTGATCACTGGCCATTCTCGGATGGACAGACATGCGTCTAGACCTGGAATCTCATCCTATGACTACTGCAGAAACTGTGGGGATAAATAGGAGGACCATAGAGTCAAACATCAGATATGTTCTTGCCCCGCCTTCTGTGTGAGTATGAGACAATATTTAGGGACTTCCTTCTTTTTCTTATTAATATTTTTGCGGTGCATAAATTGGTGCATCAGGAAGCAATATACGCCCTCTTTTCAGCTACGTCTTGGAACACCAGGATGGGGTATCATATGGCTTGAGTAGTAATTAATCACACCAGGATAATATACACGGTGAAAAATCTGTCTTTTATGGGGTATCATATGGCTTGAGTAGTACTTAATCACACCAGGATAATATACACACTGAAAAATCTGCCTTTTGTTGTTATTTGGCTGCAAATATAGCCTGTTTGTAGATTGTCGCAAATACACTATACTTGTGTCCAAACACACTATGTTTGCAATTCAATAGTACGTGTTAGAGGCACATTGATCAATAGGCTATAAGATATGATTTTCTGACCCAAATGTATTTATTTATTTCGTTTATTAATGAAAGCCACATTAAATTCAACTGAATTGAATTGAACGGAGTTGAATTGAATTGAATTAAATTGAATTTAACTGAATTGGACTGGATTAAATTGAACTGAACTCAATTGAATTCAATTGAATTGAACTGAAGTGAAATGAATTGAATAGAACTGAAACAAATTGAATTAAATTGGATTGCATTGAATAGAATTGAATTTAAGTGAATTGAATTGAATTGAATTTCACTGAATTGAATTGATTTCAATTGATTTTATTTGAATTGCATTGAACTGAACAGAATTGAATTAAATTAATTTGAACTGAATTGAATTGAACTGAAGTGAACTAAATTGGATTGAATTGAACTGAATTGAATTGAACTGAATTGACTTGAATTGAACTGAATTGAAATGACTTGAATTAAATTGAATTGAATTAAATTGATCTGAATTGAAGTGATTTGAATTGCATTGAATTGAATTGAAGTGTATTGATTTTAATACAATTGAATTGAATTAAATTGAATTGAATTGGAAGGAGTTGAGTTGAATTGAATTGTATGGAATTGAAATGAAATGAATGGCATTGAATTGAAATGAGCTGAACTTAACTGAATTGAATTCAATTGAATTGAATTGCATTGAACTGAACTGAATTGAATTGAATTAAATTGCGCTGAATTGAATTGAATTCAAGTGAATTGAAATGACTTGAATTAAATTGAAATGAACTGAACTAAATTGAATTGAATTGAACTGAATTGAATTGAACTGAATTGAAATGACTTGAATTAAATTGAATTGAAATGAACTGAATAGAATAGAATTGAATAGAATTGCACTGACTTGAATTGAATTGAACTGAATTCAAATGAATTGAATTGAATTGAATTAAATTGAATTGAATTGAATGGAGTTGAGTTTAGTTGAATTGAATTGATTTGAATTATAATGAATTGAGTTGACTTGCCTTGAACTGAATTGAATTAGATTGAGATAAATTGAATTAAATTGTACAGAAATTGACTGAGTTGAATTGAAAACAAATAAAACGTTATATTATTCATGCCTATGGCTGATATTATACAATGTGTATAGACAATATTACTACTTAGTTTTGTGTGTGGGACTTTGTTGTTCATTAACGGAAATGATGGGCATTGAAGAGTCGATTCCGGGAAAGTAAATTTTTTTAAACGAGCTTACTTATAATCCCCTTCCGGCCGTTGAAGTTCCGAGTGCTAATATATTTTGGTAAAAAAAAACAATTATTATTAATTTGGTCGATATGGGACCCAAGCGACGTGCCATGACGAGCATAAATAGCAAAAAGATTTGACGTCCACGTAATCAGCTTTTCAATACGCTAGTTTTCATACCTCCACGTTTGAAATTCATGAAACGAGGTTTCCATATAAATACTTGAAAATCAAATTTGCCGGTTATCAAGCAAATGATTTTCAAAAAAGTACAATTACAAAAAGACTTTAAAATTTTTTGAATTTGAATTTGTAGAGGTAATTCAAATTACATTACAAATTATAATTGTCATAGAATTAATTTGTCAATATATTTCTTATTAAATTACATATTGCTTTACAAATTTATTAATTGATACTATGAATTTGTTTCTGTGTACACAAGTACAAGTGAATAAATAAACTGATAATTACATTTATGCACATAAACGGATGAATGAATAAAGTCCATAAGAACGAATAGTTCACGATGTGCATCCTACAACTCAAGGTTTATTTCTAATTTGCAGTCTGCTCATACAACTGTAGGCAACTAATGCATGGATTACTAAACTGGGGTAACAGGACAACCCCTTAAATGTTAATCTTCTCGCCGTACTGTTTCATTATCGGCGACAGATGAAAATTCAATTAAAATAATCTCCTTGTATTGTGCACTCGCAGTGTTACAGCAAAGTTATTTCTTTTTTAATATTGGAATACTTTATATTCATTGGATGGGTTTAGTATCTATGGCCAATTTTTCCATTTAATATCTGTGAAGGGAAATGTGTTGGAACGGAATGGAAAATATATTTTAACAAGTTGTGTTAATCTCCAAATATTTTGGACGAATATAACAAAAATGCAATTGAAATTTATTTAAATATTTCAAATTGGTAAAATGTTATGAAATTGAAATAAGAATACTAAAATATATTTTAAATTAGAGTTTTATTTTTACGTTTGTAAGGAATTTGAATACACTATCTGTGTTCAGTACACTATCTGTGTTCAGGTCCGAGTCAACTGTGAAAAAAAAATCAATATGAAACTCGCCTGTGTACCAACAAAAAAAAAAACATCTGACTTCGCTGGTACATGCGAAATTAGTTGTTATTGGTCCTTAGACACTCAAATTGAAATTTTGACTTTACATTACATCAAAAGGTGAAACAAAGTGACACCTTCCATCGTTTTGCTGATTATAAAGCTGTCGTCTATAAATATTAAAAAATAATCTACGACGATATGTCTGAACTTTATATCCAGCCAGGCTGATACGCCGGAGCAGAATGACACTGACTAACATCAAATTTTTATCGAAGGTTCACTCACAGAACTACAAGGTTCCGATGTTTTTTGGTTGTAATTTAAAAAAAAATTAAAAACTTTGATTCTTCTTGTGGATTATTTTTATTTGGTCTTTTAATTTTTTTTACATCAAGTCGAGAATATGATGTCATGTAAATGGCCGCCGCCACAGTTGATTGTCATTTGAGCCCTTTTTATGGCATTTTCCATCACTTTGGCCAAAACTTCCGGCGATACGTCCTCACATTCTCGACGGATATTGTCTTTAAGAGCTGCAAGAGTCTGAGGCTTGTTGACATAAACCCGCGACTTCAAAAAGCCCCACAAAAAGAAGTCTGGAGCGGTCAAATCAGGCGATCTTGCTGGCCAGTGCAAATCGCCAAAACGGGAGATTAGGCGCCCGGGAAATGCATCCTTCAGCATATCGGTTGTGGCACGTGCAGTGTGTGCCGTTGCACCGTCCTGTTGGAACCCCTTGTTTGTGTGCCGTTGCACCGTCCTGTTGGAACCACATGTTTTCCCAATTCATCAAGTTGCGGCAAAAAGAACTCGTTGATCATTGCTCTGTAGCGCTCACGGCGCTTCCATGACATCGACGGCGCTTCCATGACATCCTCGGCTATAGCAGCAATATTCTCTGCAGAACGGCTACTCCGGGGTCTGCCACGCCTGGCAGCATCTCGTGTTGTGCCAGTCTCTTCGAGGCGAGCGGCTAAACGTCGTAGTGTTTCACCAGTAGGCGTTGGACGCCCTGGAAATCTGCGACGAAATTCACGTTGTGCCAAAGTCACCGACCGATTATTGGTCAAATAAATAGTCAGAAATATTCCGCGATCTGGAGCGATGTAGCGTAACATTGTTTATTAACGTGTATTTCGCATGTGTTTACTACACAAATGTCAAAACAGAAGTGACATTAGGGGCCAATTGCGCCACCTTGTATTTGTTCAAAGAGAATTTGCATCAACCGAATTAAGGTTATCACAGCTAAATTCGGTCACCACAACAGAAATTTAGTATTTTAAGTTGCGGCACGCGAAACTTATTTTACATAGAAATTGTTTCCAACATTTCGTTTCCTGCAACCACATTTATCATAAACGTATTTACCGCTACAGTTGATTCAGCAGCCGCAATCGAATTTGATGTGAATTTACTTGTAACTCGGTTGCTACAACCGAATTCATACACAACTTTGTGAAGTCTACTCACTGATACTACCTAATTATTATACAAAAGGGTGTAGTGAACATTTTTTGGAAGGGGGCCTCAAAATAGGCGTATTGAAGAGCTGATTACAGGAACGTCAAAGTTTTTTGTATACTTATAATCCCCTACCTGCCGATGAAGTTTAGATTCGTCGTGTATTTGGACAAAAAAAACATTTTTTTTTATCAATATGGGGCTGAAATGACGTGTCATGACGAGCATAAACAGATACAAAAATTTAAATTTTGAGAGTATTTTTTTCCCAGCAGCATTTTGAAATTTCGATTATTCGTACTTTGCCTTCCGCCACCATTATATTGGCAATGAAAATACGAGACGAGAATGACAAACATAAAACTACCCCCGTAAACGTTATAAGGACCAAGATTTACAGATATGCGTTTGGAATGTTAGATGCTATTCAGATTCAGTGCCACTATCCAACTGACAGATGTCCTCGCCAATTCTAAGGCTGACATTACTGCTACCCAGAAGATGCAATGGACAGGTCATGGGTGTACAAGGAAGAAGAACTGAGGCATATATTACAGTTGCCATGCGAAAAAGCATGAAATTGGTTGCGGATTGGTAGTTGACAAAAGACTGCGACACCTGGTCTCAAGGTTCAACAAGTGAGTGAACATACAGGGTGGTTCAGTCACGATTGGACAAATTTCACCAGCGTATTCCTTGGCTCATTTCATGAAAATATTTCCATCTCCGACCATCCCCGAAAATGCAAGGGGGCGAAATGGCAGCGGTTTGAAAATTTTCGGATTGCTGGTCGGAGGGTACTAGGGTAAAATTGCTAAGTTCTGACCCAGTGGTCGGATTTTTGGGCTTGTTGGAAAGGTCTTTAAGAGACCTTTCAGAATCATCAAAAAAAAGTTGGTAAAAATATGACCGAAATAAATATGTCCGAAGTGGTTCGCAAACGGCTGCTATTGTGTTTAGTAGAAACGGGAACCACATTGAAAACTTCCTTTAACATCAAAAGTTTTTTCCTTTGTGTTTGATTCTTCAGCCAAAGATTTCAATAAAATAAAATCTTAAACATGTTAATTTACAAAAACAAATAAAAGTGTGGTGTAATTTCACTTCCAAAAAAAAAAAATACTTTAACATACCGCTAAGTTGACCTGATGGAAGCAAAATACGAAGACACCAAGGACATGTTTTATGAGCGCCTAGAGGAAATATACGACCGCTACCTTGGCCATGACATTAAGATTGCAGAACAAAACGTGCCTTTTTGATTACATCAAAATGTTGGGAAATCCAAGATTATATTTTTCATCCGCATATTTTCAACGGTCGCGCCGCTTTTTTGGACTGCGATTTCTTGCAATTTTCTTAGTACTAAGAATTTTGACAGTTCGATATCGTGTGATACGGCCCATGTGATGCGTTTTTCTAAACAATTTATTGCTTCTTTACGTTTAACATCATGTGAAGGATCGCCGTCATAAGCACAGATTTGCAGATCCTTTTCATTGCCGCTTTCATCAATATCTAAATGAATATCTGCGATTTCAAGTGAACACTGTAAAAATGATTTGATAAATCTGAAAACTATCCACTGTTATAATCACCAAGGACTTACGTCAGGAAAAGCGACAAAAATAGAATGGAAACAAACAGCGTTCGCTAATTGATTAGCGTTCGTTGTATAGAAATATCAATGAGAACAGTTTGGTGATTCTTTAAATCAAAAATTCGTTGTATGTAGTTTTGAACCCAACAGAAAGTAAATTTAGAAACGCCAAAGTGCAAGAAGTTAAAAAAAAGAAAATTTTCTTAAATAAGTGCATTTTCTTAAACAAAGTACCTTTTCTAAAAAAAAAATACCTTTTCTGAAAAAAATACCTTAACTTAAGAAGTGCCTTTGCTTAAAAAAGTAAATTTTCTTAACCTTTTTTAAAGAGCACATTTTTTTGTGAAACAAAATAAAGGGTTTTTCAGCAGAGACGCTACAAAAGTAAATCGATAGGGACAGCAAACGACGCCATATTTTTTCCCGCTCTTTTGACATTTCTATTCAGTAAGGTTTGCCATTTCATCATGGAAAGATATACGAACCAACAACGAGTCGAAATTATTAAAATGTACTACCGAAATTTGGAGTCAGCGGCCTCAACTTTAAGAGCGGAAAATCATCTTCAGCGATGAGGCTCATTTCTGGCTGAATGGCTTCGTCAATAAGCAAAATATGCGTTATTGGTAAGACAGCAATCCACACGTAATCCATGAGTCATCATTGCATCCCGAACAAATTACGGTTTGGTGCGGTTTACGGGCCGGCGGCGCGCAGAATTGGGCCGTACTTCTTCGGTGATGATCAAGACCGGGACATTACTGTGAACGCGAATCTCTACCGTTCAATGATAACCGAATATTTTTGGCCCCAATTGGATAATATGGACTTGGAGAACATGTGGTTCCAACAGGACGGCGCCACAAGCCACACAGCGAATGCCACAATCAATTTATTGGAAACCAAGTTTGGTGAACGTGTTATCTCACGAAATGGCCCAGTCGATTGGGCGCCTCGGTCGTGCGATTTGACGCCGTTAGATTATTTCCTGTGGGGCTGCGTCAAGTGTATGGTCTATGCCAACAAGCCAGCGGCGATTGATGAACTTGGTACGAATATCGAACGTGAAATTGCAGCAGTATCGGCCGATTTATGCTTGAAAACCGTCGAAAATTGTGTTCAGCGCCTGGACTTCTGCTAGCGTGCCCTGGTAGCCATGCAAAAGAAATCGAGTTCCATACATAATGGCATCGAACGTACTTTCACAGGAATAAAGAATTTCATTGGTATCTAAAACCGGTTTTGTTTTATTTAAAAAAACTTTTGTAGCGCTCTTATTGAAAACCCCGTTAGCTTTTCCCGAGATAAGTACCTACCCTTAAAAATTTACCTATTCTTGAAAAAATTATCAATTCTAAAAAGTTCCCATTTAAAAAAAACCTTTACTTCAAAAAAATACCTTTTTTACAAAAATTCCTTCTCTTAAAAGTACATTTTGTTAAAAATAAAATAATACCTGTTCTGTTATTTTCTTGAGATAAACATAAAACATAACACAACCTTTTCCTAAAAAGAGTACCACTTCTTTAAAAAGTATCTGTTCTTTAAAAAGTACTTCTTTGTAAAAAAAACCATACTCTTGTGGCTTTTTCTTACAGAAAGTACTTCTTCTTAAAAATAGTACATTTTCTTGAAAAAAAAACATTAGCTTTTAATAAAAGAAGTACCTATCTTTAAAAGATGACCTTTTCGGTAAAATATAATACATATTCTTACAAAAACGACCTAAAAATATACTTTAAAAAATAAAAATTCCATAAAAAAAAAATTTTATTGAAAAAAGTTTATAATTTTACAAAAAGCATATTTTTCTTAAAGGTCCATTTAAATGATCGTATTTTTCAACGGGCGCCTTAGGTGTGTTGGTACTAACTACTACATAATAAATATATAGCGAAAGGAACTTCGTTCCAACCGGGTGTCCCCTGAAACCTGATGTAATTATTTTATTAATGATAACTTTTAAGAATAATTTATTGAAGGTTTGTTTTACTTTGCATTTAGCTGCAGCCACTGTGCGTCAACCCGCTCAACAACCACAGTGCAACAACCCACTCCTCCCACAAAGTATTAGTTAGCCTTAAAAACAATCATGTTAATTGCTGTTACTCGAGCAGGTTAAAATGCACTGGTATCTGCTCAAATCCATCATCACATTTAAGCCCACTTTAGACGTGGCAACGCATGTTGATGCGCTTCTTTATACGCTTTTAGACTGAATGCGATGATGGGTCTGTGTGTTAACAAGCTACAAGTACGACGAGTACATGGATGGTCTGTCTCATCATCACCTCAACAATGTTTGAGTCTGGTCGTAAGACTACCGTTGTTGTTCACTGTTGTTGCTGTTGCTGTCTTTTTGCTGCTTCATTGTTAAGTCTTCTGGTATTCATGGTGGCAGTACAAGTACTAAGGTTGTTGCCGCCTTCGTGTCGTACAATTTGGTATAAAATGGAATTTATTGTTTTACGGGCTCTTTTGTTTGTCTGAAGACACTCTGATGAAGTCGCATGCTCGACGTGATACCATCACAGCGCCGTCACCAGGAACGATTGTTGTTCGAGTGTTCACATATCAATGGTTTAGTGGACTTACCCATTAATATCAGATCAGTTTTCTGGTTGTTTTATTAGCAAGAGAGTGTTATAATAAAAAGGCAAACTTAATGAATTTAAAGTGAAAACAAAAACACTTTCTTATGGAAAAAAACTGCAGTTTTGAGAATCGCATAATGGAAATGAATTCACTTGAAATTTGTAAAAGCATCACATGTACAAGTTGACACAAATTTCCCATGCCAATCGGGAAAGGTGGTAGGCATATAACACGTATAATCGCAGTACAGAAGAACATTAAAAAAAAACAGGTGGCACTGAGGCAGGCAGAGAGATTGCTCTGTTGATAACATTTCCCACTGTCATTTACCTCACATAAATGGAGGATATGCATACAGTTTTGAAGTTTTTTGAAATATATTAATAAAGTTTGAAATGATTATATTAATTAATCCAGATCATATGTTTTGGTATTTTTGTCGCAAAACACTGAACACAATTTTAAATAATAAACACTATTCGGCAATTCACTTGTGCGAATTAGTATTGATTGAAGATCCCTAAGTATTTTTCAGTTGATTCGTACGGACGCTAACTATGTATTCACCTCCAAAAACATTGTGCTCAAAGTGTTTTAATACACTACAAACCCAGTGTGCCAAACGGATCCGTTTCGGATCCGCAACGGATCCACTTCTTCGTACTTTCAATTCGTAAGGGAATCAGTTACGGATCCGTTTCGGATCCGCAAGCGGGAGAAATTCCAAAACGGATTTTATGTCCGTTTTTCGGATAAGTTACGGACTCGTTACGGACCCGTGTATTTTAATAAAACGTATCCGTAGCGGAATCCGTTACAGATCAGTTCGGATCCGCAAGCGGGAGAAATTCCTCCCAAAAAAACGCATTCAAAAACGGATTTTTGTCCCTTTTTGGGATCCGTTTCGGACTTCATATTCGGATTCGGATGTTTTTTAATAAAACGGATTGTAATAAATTTGTAGTTTAATTTTTTTTTAAATTTTAATTTTTGTACTATTATTGTATAAATTCAGTCATTTTGTATTAAATTAGAGTAAAAAGCAAAAAAAAATCAGTTCATTTAAAATTAAAAATCAGTTGAAATAAAATTTTGATTACAAAAAAACTAAATTAACAGCCTAACCCACGATGTCGAAAGAAAACATAAGCGAACGAGCCTGTCACTCACTTTGCATTTGTTTTTGTATTTTTGAATTTACAAAATCAATTACAAAGTGAGTTACTGGCTTTCATTCGCTTAGGGTTTCTTTCGAGATCGTGGGTTAGAATGGTAATTTATTTTTTTTTTGTTGTTGAATTATATCATGAGCGTAGTGGAAAAATTTTGTTCTAACTTCCTCCGCTACCGAAATTGGTGCGTTGCCAAACTTCCTGTGGAATGCACCTAAATGAAATAAAAATATTTTTATATTTTAAACTATTTACAAAAACTTATTACCTACCACAACTGTAAACGAATCATTAATTTTGGGATTAATTCGCATGAATGATTATGCATTGAATTGGGTAAATTTTGATTTAATTCTTTTCACCAAAATAAAGAATTAAATTAAATTTGAATCAATTCAAATATATTTGGGAAAATTGAATTGCAATTCATTTCTAATTCAAATAAGTTTGTCAAAACAAATTGCAATTCAAACAAATTGGAGAAAATGAATTGCAATTATTTTCTAATTATTCATTTGAATTGAATTAATTGCAATTGTAATTTACGAACAAAATTATTAAAAACTGATTTTTCTGGGACCTTTTCTTAACAAAACTCAATTAGCGATTACACTGATTCCTTTTCTTACTTTTTTGCGGAGACAAATCGGGATTGAAATGGATTATTCAATTCGCGGTTACACAGATTCCCTTTCTAACTTTTTTTACAGATCCGTAAATTCGCGATTACACTGATTCCGTTTTAAAATCTTTAAGGATCCGTAAATTCGCGATTACACTGATTCCGTTGTTAAATTTTTAACGGATCCGAAACGGTTCCGCAACGGGTCCGTAAATTCGTGATTGCACTGATTCCTTTTTTTTTAACTCTATTACGGATCCAGAACGGGTCCGTAACGGATCCGCGTCCATTTTTGTGCACATTGGGAAGTGATAAATTTCTTCACTGCAGAATCTGTAAATCAAAATTAAATTTTTTGTATTAAAGAAAGTAAAAAACCATTGTGTTTAACGGCGATTCTTGTATTCACACAACCAGTGAGCTGGTGGGTACAGTGGGATATCTCTCTAATGAAGTTAGAGAATTAAAGTATACTCTCAATGCGCTTATGAGTGAGAATAAAAATGTCACACAAAACGTAAATGACAATAATGCTAGCACTGCAAGCGGCGATGCTCCAGATATTAAGTTTCCGTTTCAATTGTTTTGTAAGTGACCGAAAACATAAACAAAACAAGTCGAAAGAAGTTGGGGTGGACAAAAACAAAATCCCCACGAATGATGTTGTTTGATGGTGCAGTGAGTGAGTACTCAATTGGAACTGAATCGCAAGATTTAGTTTCTCTGCCTCTCCCAAGTAATAATGTGGATGATGAAACTCACAATAACCCAGCGAACACTGCTGCATGGGTTAGTGTATCGCGCAAGAAAAATATTAAAAGGAAATTTATTATTGGACGAAGTAATAATAGTGACCTAGATGTTGTTGCGAGAAGAAAATGGGTTCAGATTTCGTCTTTTAAGCCCTCGGTTTCTGAACAGCAAATTATGAACTATGTGGCCAAGCAGATTGACGTCAGCTTGGAACATTTACTTTGCCGCAAACTTGTGAAGAAAGATGCGAAAATTGAGGAGTTAAGAAGGGTCAGTTTTAAATTTGGAATTTCTGCCGATTTTTATAACGATTTTTATAACCAATGTTGTGGCCAGCTGATGTAAAGGTGCGTCCTTTTAAGTTTTTTCAAAGGGATCAAATTGTACCCGAGAGAGCTTGAGCAGTAAAACCGACCAAGATGGACTGACATTTTATTA
Organism: Phaonia tiefii; assembly: GCA_963931995.1. Taxonomy (NCBI): domain Eukaryota; kingdom Metazoa; phylum Arthropoda; class Insecta; order Diptera; family Muscidae; genus Phaonia; species Phaonia tiefii. The sequence continues at coordinate 161,684,925 of OZ008367.1, forward strand.
TCAAAATATGTCGGGTATGCGTACGAAGAGCAACGAAATTTACTTTCAAACCTGTCAATGTGACTATGATGTCATTATTTTTATCGAAACATGGCTTAACAAGGATTTTAAAGATGAAGAATTTTTTGATACTCGAGTTTTTCAAATTTTTCTTTAATATAGAGATGCTGCTAGAACCAACTGTGCCAGAGGTGGAGAAGTTATTATTGGTGTTCGTCGCAAGTTTCAATCTTCTCAGATTAATTTTCCAAATGCTGATAC